>CM055404.1:8365378-8377623 GCA_029228625.1 Pseudolycoriella hygida
AAATTTTATCATCTTACATTACACGAATTTTGTTTTAGTCTAAGGTCCGTGAAGAATGCAGACGTCGGGCCTTGAAATAATTTTTTGTTTCGAAGTAATTTGGGTTGTGAGTTTCGAAAAACTTGAGTGTTTGGTTCGGTCCGGGTCGGGTTTTAAAATCGTTCGGGTTTCAGGTTTCGAAAAATTTTATCGGGTCGGGCTAGGTCCGGGTCGGGTTTTGAAACAGTTCGGGTTTCGGGTTTCGAAAATTTGAATCAGGTCGTGTTTCGAAAAATGGTCGATCCACTCATCTCTATACTATACACCAAAGTACATGCTCTAAGGCTCGGAACAGGCCAGGTGTGACCTGATTTACTTCAGGTTTACCTAAACCTGAAGTTGGCCTGAACCTGATTTATGAATTTCAGGTTTGACCTGAAGTTGACCCACGGCTTATTTTTGAGAATTTAATTTCTAAAAATTCCCAAAAATTCTTAAACTCTCAAATTTAAGATTAAGGAATTTTTAATAATTTTTAGTATTTTTCTAAGAATTTTATGGAATATAGGAACAAAAATAGGCCCTGAGTTGACCTGTACCCGAATAACTCATTCAGGTTTGACCTGAACGTGATCTGGGAATTTCAGGTTTGACCTGAACCTGACCTGAAAACAAAATCATTCAAACTTTATTTTGAAAAAGAAAGTCAATACATAAAGAATGTGATTTGTGGCAACACTTATTATTTCATGGAATACCACGATTTCAAGGACATCGAAGCGGGCTTAGAGTAATTTGTGCCGAGGAGAACGAATTTCGACTGCATTTTTTCGGCTCGATCTGCTTTTCATCATTGAAAAACTGTTCACAAAAAACTTGATCCAAGATTTATTCGAGAAAGCATGAAAGCGTGAATCGACTTTTAAGAACATACCATGTTTCTTATGAATGAAAATTGACGTATATTCTCAATGGCAAGGTCAAGCCTGAAATTCACAGATCAGGTTCCGCCATTGCATTCCATAACTTTCTCTGGAAAACTTTGTCATACGCTGTTTCAAAGTGATGAACAAATTTCGTCAAAATTTCTTATTACTACCTTTATTGAGCACTTCACAAACTATGTTACTGATTTCTTAATCTAAAATACGCATGCGCAATCACCTTAAAACTAGACCTGACCTGAATTTATGTTGGCTGATGAGACTATATGTAGCAACACTGATAACCACGTCGAAATTATGTCCAAAAGCCCAGTTCTTACAAATCAATGTCCAATGTCTTCCAAAATGAAAGTGTAACCTAAAAGCTGTTTTTATGGTGGTGACCGGTGTCTAACTCTAAAACAAATGTTCACTTTGTTATCCACAAGCTTTAACAAAACACTTCACGATACTTCATCAGCCTCTTCAGCTTTATCAAAATTACTGTTTGACACTCGGTCTAATTTCACTAATTTACGGTTCTTCACAAAATAATTTCATACTTACTTACTTACTTAACCGGCCCTACAACCCATTAAGGGTCTTGGCCTTCTCCAACCGGACCTATCTTCAGCTACCGTCTTCCAGCTGGTTATTCCCGCAGTTCTCAGGTTGGCAAAAGCTGCATCGCACCATCTGGATTTTGGTCTGCCTGCACTTCTTTTGCCTTCCGGTTTGGTGATAAAAAGTTTCTTCGGGATACGATTGTCGTCCATACGCTGCACATGACCAAGCCATCGTACTCTGTTAATTTTTGTTGTTCTAACTATGTCCGGCTCTCCATAAAGCTGCATAAGCTCATGATTAAATCGTCTGTGCCATCTGTTCATATTTTCGTCATATACTGGTCCGAAAATTGTCCGCAGTACCTTTCTTTCGAACGTGAGCAGCGATTGTTCGTCTTTCTGAGTCATGCACCACGACTCCGACCCATACGTAACTATCACAGATTTGTACAGTGCGCATTTAGAGTTTCTGCTTACTGATTTGGACTTTAAAATTTTTATCAGGCTGTAATAACTCCGGTTGCCAAGAGTTATCCGTCTTTTGATTTCGTCCATAATTACGTTGTCAGAATTAAGCAGAGATCCAAGATATACGAACTTGTCTACCACCTTAAATGTGTGTGTGTCAATTGTTACGCTTTGGTCGTGTTGTCGATTCGATGGGGAGACAATCATGTATTCGGTCTTTGTGTCATTAACCTTTAACCCGAGGTCGGTACCTTTTCTGTCGAAAGCCGTGAACTTTTCCTTAACAGCTTCCATGTTTCGGCCCAAGATATCCAAGTCATCAGCGAAGCCCAGCAATTGACTGGATTTGGTGAAAATGGTACTGCTGGTGTCGATGTCCATGGTTCTCACTGCTGCTTCAAGGGTCAAATTAAAAAGCAGCGTCGCGAGCGGATCACCTTGACGTAATCCTTCCTCAATGTCGAAAGCGTCTGACAATTTGCTTCGGATTCTTACTCGGCTGTTAGCTCCATCCATTGTCAACTTTGTTAGCGAGATTAGATTGTTGGGAACCCCTGATTCCTCCATCACTCTCCATAACTTCCTCCTGTTGACACTGTCGTATGCTGCTTTGAAGTCTACGAACAAATGGTGTATTTCCACGCTGTACTTCTTACACTTTTCCAAGATCTGTCTAATGCTAAACAGCTGGTCCGTTATTGAACGACCTACACGAAAACCACCTTGATATTCACCAACAGTAGATTCCATGTATGGAAGAAGACGTTTGTATAGAATATATTCGCAAATATCTTGTAGGCGATATTCAAAAGCGAAATTCCGCGTTAGTTGCCACACTCCAATTTGTCGCCTTTCTTGTACAAAGGGCAGATGATGCTAGTCTTCCACTCTCCCGACAACTCCTCGACATTCCAGATGCGCTTGATGAGCTCGTGCATCTCCATACATAATGCGTTACCACCGTGCTTGAAAAGTTCTCCAGGTATGTTGTCGGTTTCTGGGGCTTTGAAATTTTTGAGCTTTAAAATTTCATGCTCCACTTCCTGTAGCGTTGGTTCTGCAATATGTGGCTGCGCGGTCTGAAACGGTAAGTTGTTGTTGGTGTCGTTTCGGTTCGGTGGTCTGTTCGGGTTCAGCAGTTCCTTAAAGTACTCCGCCCATCGTCTGATGCACCTTTCCTCATCTGCTAACACCAACCCATCCTTGTCCTTGCACAATAAAGGTTGTTGACTGTAACCTTTCCTCGATTCGTTTACTTTCTTTCTTTCTTTTCTTTCCCGTTCTCGTTCCTATCGTCTCTGCTGCGGCTTGCTCTACGTTTCGTCTAATTTGATTCCATGCATCGTCTACGTTTCGTTGTTCGCTTTCCATTCCGTCAATAATTTTCTTCTCCAAACTATCCACATATTGTCGTTTAATATTTTCGTCCTGCAGTTTCTCGACGTTCCACTTTTCCAATGCCGGCTGTCGATTGTGTGAAATCGAAACTCGAGCCCTAACAACCACCTTTACCAAGTAGTGATCTGAATCGATGTTCGGTCCCCTACAACTTTTGACATCCAAAACATTTGAACAGTGACGCCCATCTATGAACACGTGGTCAATCTGGTTTTTGGTTCGTCCATCAGGTGATACCCATGTCGCTTTGTGGATGTCTTTATGTTCGAAATAGGTACTGCAGACAACCATGTTCCTTGACGCTGCGAAATCAATTGCCAACGTTCCATTTTCGCTTGTCTTTTCGTGGAGGCTATATTTACCAATAGTGGGACGGTAGTAGACTTCGCGACCTATCTTGGCATTCAAATCCCCAAGTATGATTTTGATGTCTCGATTCGGTGCTCCATCATACACTTTCACCAGTTTCTCGTAAAATAGCTCCTTCGCTTCATTATCTTTTTCCTCCGTTGGAGCGTAGACGTTAATAAGAGTATAATTGAAAAATTTTCCTCTTATCCGTAGAGTGCATATTCGTTCGTTGACAGGAGTGAAACCAATCACCGCGTTTCTGGCTCTACCGAAGACCATGAAGCCTGTTCCGTATCCTCTTGGGCTGTCGTTGCTCTTGCCGCTGTAATAAAACGTAAAGTCTCTACTGATCATAGAATCCTTCCCAGGCCATCTAGTTTCCTGTACTGCTGTAATGTCAAGTTTAGTCGCCCTTAGCGCACTAGTGAGTGATCTCAACCCTCCTGGCCGTAACAGAGATCTAACATTCCATGTTCCTAATTGTAAATCGTTGTCCTTTTTCCGTTGCCTAAGTCGTTGCCGTTTATCCTGTCCAATCCGAGGCTCTGTTGTTGAATTCATAACCATATTGCTGTTTTTGAGTGTGGTATGGTGGCTACCCACACGCACAACCCACTAATTCGATTCCCCTCTGGACCGTGGGCAAGTCATCAGGTAGCACTCCTAAGTTTAGCACAAAACTCCGAAGAGAATTGAGGTCTCGGGGACTACGACGTGGACGTAAAAAGAGCACTTGATAGTTAGACAGTTGCACGCCTGGCACATGACACGGACTACCACACTCCGCTCCTATGCAATCAGGCGCTACCCTATCTAACTACCCAATCCCCACAACTAATTTCATACTGCCGACTTAATCAACTATACTGTGCGGCAGCCAAAATGAACCTTTCACCTTCGCTCGACATTCTCGTGAGCTTCAACCGTTTCAATTTGACGATTTGAGTGGCATCTAATAGCTCGGTTTATCACCTAATTGTCTCCAAAACTATTCAATATATCTTAGTCTTATTCTAGTGTTAGGGTTTCACAAATTTTCAAAAACTGAGCGGAGGCGGGTTACAATATGTCTGTAGCTGAACTCGTCTGTTGTTTAGCGGTCATTGCAGAAATATAGATTTTCGCCAGTGCTCGGACAAACAGGACAAATGATTCCAAACACAAGAATTTTACGTGCAATAGTCAAAAACGTTATGTTTTGTCATGAAAATGTTAAGTATTTGTCAATACATGATAGCGTTGCATGAGCAACGTAGTTTTTTGTTCTTAATTCTTTTGTCTTTTAAGCCCCTGCGCGGCAATGTCTATTTAATCAACAAGTTATGAGAGACTGAATTTTCTAATTCTTAATTCCTAATAGTCAATGTTTGTTTCTGCATAGTAAATAAATAAACATTAACTGTACTCTAAGTCAGATGAATTGTATACTCTTTTTGGATCAGATGACAAAACTAAACGACAGAGAACAGAGTTAAATAGCTGCATTACGACAACAAAACAACCTTTCACCACCTCCTTAAATTAAAGAAAAACTAAATAAAATGAAAAATCTCATAATCCCAATCATATAATTTATATTTTTCTCCTAACAAAAAAAAATATAAATTCTTTTCCTTATCCCCAATACAATATAAAATAAACCTCTCGACACTTGAAGTTATACAGCAGCGCACAAAAGTTCCATAACCTAAAAGTGCTTGACTTGATTGGCCTCTCATCTTCCTAGTTTAATACAAAAAGTAGGTTACAGACGAATTGGTTTGGTGAGCTGTTTTGTGGTGAATTTTTTTTCTGTAAGAGGAAAAATAGAATTTCTTTGTTTGAATGGAGTGAGAAGTGAAAATAAGTGCCTTAATATGAGGATAGCGTAATTAACTTATAATAAAAGTTGTTGAAGTTGTTATTGTAAATTGTTGCATTGAAAGTTACTTTGTTATAATCGCATTCGACTATGTTTTGGATTACGTAACGTTTGTGTCCCTAACACCACTTGAGTAGCTTAATTTCCTACTAAACCGTACAATGTATACTTTAAGGGATTATTGGTTGGTCGGTCAGAAAATGAATTTCCCAAGGTTATGAATGAATTTTTAAAAACATTCAAAAAGCGTTATCGTTATCTGAAGATGCTAAGAATATTTTGTGGACATCGATAGTCTCGATCCTTAATTCATCGCACATCCCTATGGAACGTGAACGTGATTTTTCTTATGCTCTAAACTAACCCCACAATTTTCTGTAGTTCGTGAGAGTTATCCTAAGAAATAACTTGATCTTATTTGTTCTCTAAGACAATTCAATCGCAATGCAGAATGTCTGTATTTATTCAAAAGGGTGAGGGTGGACTTCCACTACCTCAATTTTCTAGGATTGCTTACTCTGCTTTATTTAAACTCTTCATGCAGACGACTCTGCGTCTATTAAGATCTGTAATATTTTATTTGAAGTACATTTCTGTACAACGTCTTTATACGCACATCGTATACAATACCTACATAGTTATGCATTACACTACGTACTGAACAAAAAGGTGTTGTTATATAAAGCTTCTCAAAGGTAGTAGAATGCCGCATATAACACGTCGCCAACATAATATTCAAAGAGCAATGATTACATCCATTAACGCTGAATTACATTGCAGTAAAGATGACGATGATGTGTTAAATTTGATTTTGCACATTTCTCTTCATAACTACAACCTAATGTTCTGTATGGAAAGTTTGTGTAATCAGTTTAATTGAATTTATTTTACCGCAGATACATCATCCAAAATAGGTAAACTTATAGCGATGCATATGGAAGAGAAAAAGATGAAGGTAAGAAGATAGTGTGAAACAGGTGTGCTGAGTGTAGTTCAGGTGTTCGAATGCGGAGAAAATATTGATGTTTGAGACATAATACAAAATACCTGTACTTTCGATAGTGTGAAGTGTATACCACCCATCTGAGGAAATTCGTTGGGAAACTACTTTATAGTTAGCTAATGGAAATAATTGGATTTTGATTTTAGTAACAAATGTAGAATAGTAGAGTGCAAATTGTCGCTATGCTTAATTAGTAGAAACGTTTGCTGACAAAAAAAACAAGCTCTACACATGAGAACTGTCGCTTTCGGTACAAGGTTAGTACTGTGCTTCACAATCAAGTGTCCAATTTCTTAAGAATGTTGTTCAACGAATGCGTGAATGAGCTATGAGTGAAAGTGTTCTCCAGATTAAGGACTTTTGTCCAACCCCACAATGCGAAATTTCATGAAAGCTTCTCTCAGAATCTACTCTTTAAGTAAAAAAAAAAAAGTTTTTTTTCAACTTTTAAGTTGAAGGGCCCCCGCTTTCCTAAAAACCAGAAAGACGCTAGTAAAGGCTTTGAATTATCCTCTAATCACTTATGCAATACCAGACTAGCTTGCAAGCTGGCGGCATTCTGGCATCGAACTTCTTCTGCGTGCGTTAGGTTCGTGTACAAGTTACAATGAAACGGTAGTGTGAATGAACGCAGCTGTGGGTTGTTGGATACTGGATCCAGGAACGGAATACCTTCAATACAGGAGATGTACACTTTTGCACAGCCTGATTTTTTTTAGATTTATCAGAGTGGGACGGATCATTTTCTGAATCCTAAAACACAGATCTGTTGATACTTTGTATTTTTTTCCGTTCATCACGTAAATCATTGAAACCTTCCGGTCCTCACCAAGAACCTGTCAAGGACAACAGATCCTAGGCCTGGGACTCCAGAGGGTTAAATCACCCAATCGCCTGACGTCAAACTCCTTAGAAGGCGGAACCTCGGGCACTCACATTTTATGTGGATGCCTGTTTCTTCCTCTAAGCCGCAGCTACATCTTGGATCATCCAAAATGGTCATTTTGGTCAAGTGCTTGTTCAACCCACACTACTCTTCTGATGCTATTGATATTGAACAGTTTCGTGATCTCTCTTCGCCGTACGCGCGACAACTCTTTGCGGACTCAGCCCGCACCCAGTCTTCCACAGCCTTTTCACACATGTGGGGCTCTGGACCCTCGATCGCAGATGCTGAACCCTGCTTGACCAGCTCGTCTGCTTTCTCATTACCTTCTACACCGGTGCGCCCTCTCTAGGGTACTTTTAAACTTGTCTCTGACCAAGATAGTCAAGTCGTCCGAAGAGCCCTGAACATAAGCTCTCCCTTCGTTCAGTTTCTTGATCAGAAAGTCTAGAACCATGCACCATAGCAGCGGTGAGAGTATCCCCCTTGCAGACACCCTTTCGATACCCAGAAGCTGGACTTGTTCTTAATAATGCTTCAGAGTATATGTGCTCCAAGCTCCACAGAGGGCGTTCTTCTCGAAATCGAATCTTTGTTTTCATAACATAACTACAGATGAGCGGGTCGACCATTTTTCGAAACCCGACCCGGACCGAACCCGACCCGATAAAATTTTTCGAAACCCGAAATCCGAATTGTTTCTAAACCCGACCCGGACCGAACCCGACCCGATTAAAATTTTCGAAACCCGAAACCCGAACTGTTTCAAAACCCGACCTGGATCAAACCAGACACTCAAGTTTTTCGAAACTCCAAATTACTTCGAAACAAAAATTATTTCAAGGCCCGACGTCTTCATTCTTCACGGACCTTAGACTAACACAAAATTTACACGAATGTAAGATAATAAAATTTAGACGAGTTTTGTAAAATATAAAAAGTCAATAAAGGATCAGGACCCGAATAAAATGATGCAACAACCCGACCCGGACCGAACCCGACCCGATAAAATTTTTCGAAACCCGAACAGTTTCCGAACCCGGCCCGGACCGAACTCGACCCGATTAAAATTTTCGAAACACATGAACCCGAAAAAAACAATTCGGGTTCGGGTTCGGGTCGGGTTTTTCGAAGTTTCGGGCAACCCGCTCATCTCTAAACATAACACAGTTATATGTTTCCAAATAACCCCTGCCCGCGGACGTTGCAGAAGAGAGAAAACTTCAAGACATAAAGGCGATCTTCAAGTGTGTCATCGAGTTCATAAAATTATCGATTTCGTAATTTCGGTTTTGAGGAAAATTACCATTGGATTTGCGGAAGTAGAACAAAAAAAAGTTCCAATTAAATGTCCAACCTCACATACAACGTTAATGTTAAAGAAAGAAAAACTTACTATTTCACTCAATTATAGGTAAGTAAAAAAATATAAAATGAAGAATAAAGAATAACGAATTGACGCTAGGATATCACGTACACAGTTGTTAGTTTTTTGTTTCTTTGTAGAAAATTACTGTAAAATCTCGCTAACAATAGAGCGTGGAAATGTTTTACGTATTCTCAGTGAGGACTGTTGCGGAACGTACGTTTTTCTATTACACAATTCAATAAGTTTTTTACTTTAAAATTAGACTTGTCAGGCGGAAATGTAAATCTGAATCCCAAAGATTTCTTTCACCGTTTAAGACAAAGGCAAAGAGCTCACCCGATTTACTTAAAGTTTAGGTGCAGGAGCCCTATGATACTTTAACAGACAATACTGTAAATTTTACCTTTAACCTGCCTGGGATTGCAATGAGACAGAGGCTCCGAGTTTACTTGGAAAGCGGGGCAAATGTCCCCAGTAAAATTAGTTTTATGGTTTTAGAAGTATCTGGGAAGGTATGTGAAATAAACCATCAGTTTTATTGGCAAAGTCTCAGAGTTTTGTAAATAGTAAAAATAACGTCACCTCATTTATCAACAGCCACTTTTCAATATGTTGCATTTCGTTAAATTTTTCCTAAAGTTCTGCTCCCAGTAACAAAAAGCAAAATCAGCGTCTCTAATAGTAGAAATATTTTTCGACCAAACTGGAACTGCTACTTAATGTATAGCCTCGTGTATAGCGTAGACTGTAGCTGCCCTCTATATTGAAAGCTCTAGAACAAAAACGCATGCAGATGCTGAGTTGAAAAGTATTGCAACAACAATAGCGAATTGCAATGTTAACTATAGGAGGTGTTGGTTCGGATGGTATCTTACAAAAGAAGAGGGAAGTGGAAGAATAATTGAATGATGCTCGATGAAACACACAAAAAAATTACACGTTCATTGATCTCAATTATAGAACCCTTAAAACACTCGTGTCTATCAAATAAATTACAAAATGCATAACGGATATCGAAACATGATATTTGAGACGTGCCGTACAGCGACAATAACAACAGGCTTCTCATAAGAGTGTATGCTCGTAACAAAAAAAATCAACCCACCGATACTTTATATCCGATAAGTATTTTACTTTACTTTTTTTTAATAAAAAATTTGTAATTATTCCATAAAATAACAAACATATCGACAACTAAAATGTACAGTTTGTGACAATGTGATATTTGTGCCATTGTTACATCGATATTCACATCCGGTTTAGCAAGTCGAGAAGGGAAACTCCGATTCGACTGCATCGTGGGGAAATGTTATTTCCCGTTTTATTCTAACACAAGCAAGGGATATTAATGGTTTTTTATGGATGCCCATGCCAACACTGAACACCCGTATGTAGATCATGAATATTTTTATGGTTTCATTTATCAATCGGGCTGATTGAATTATTTAAAAAAATTTTATTCTGTTTGATGTACGCATTTTATGAATTATAATTTTTTTTTGTCTATAGGGTTTCGTAATCTTGTTTCATTCGTAATACGTTATGTACAGTGTGTGGTGAATGGTTATACCGTCAGTCATTTAAGCTTTAATAATTTATGAATAAATGATAATAGACATAAACACAGACTGCATTAGCTTACCTTCAGAAACTATAAAGACATCCCCGCAATCTATTATTAATAAAAAATTTAAGCTACGCAGACCCGTCCGATTACTTATAAAACTTATGCGACGTCCTATCCGTCGTATTGATATTTTGTTAAATTATTGAAATTGATTATGTCCTTATTCAGTTGCATGTCAAACTGTTAAAACGTAATATTGTGAAACCCTGCCGAAGCAACGGTGTAAAAAAACCATATCCCAACTTTTTAATTTTACATAATCCTTCTCTAACCTTTTGCTGACTCGTTCGTAGAATCGAGTCTCGAAAACTTTTTTCTCTGCGAAAAAGTCTCAAAGTTTTTTTTACTAACTGGCAGATAGATATCAAGGATGAACGTTGAGACTAATTGACGTCGGCTAATTTTGAACAATTTTTTATCAAACAATCAAACAATTTTTATGAGGCCAACTGAGAGTCTCAAAAACATTTTTTTGAAATTTTGATAGAAAATAGTTCATAATATTTTCGAGACTGTGTGAGACCAACTGAGAATCTCAATTTTTTTTTATTTTTCGTTCGATTCTATTTGGCGATGATAGAAAACTGGTCGCACAGAACATTACAAATTATTTCGTATTGATAAGAATTCCAATTGCCAAAAAATTTTTTTTTTTTTTTACTTTGAGACTCTCAGACAGCCTCAATGGTCTCGCATGATACTTATAGTAGTTATAAACTTTTATAACGATTGACGCACTTATTTCGTCTCAAGATGAGATGTATCAACAGTTCAAAATAAGACACACAGAGGTAAAACTTGGTCTAGCGAACTATTAGGAATAGCAAACAACCACAATCATAAAGTCTTGCTATATGAAAGAAAATTGTAATGAAAATTGATCAATTGAAGAAACATTCGAACATACAATAACTAATAACGAAGAGACAATCTGAGACTCTCAGATGAACTCAACTGGTCTCACAGAACATTACAAATATTTCTGAGGCCCTTAATAGGTCTCACGGGATCTCGAGAAATCATTCAATTGAAGAATCTTTAAAAAAGGTCTTAGGAGGTCTCACGAGCCCTTCATGTGGTCTCAGACGGCTCAATACTATTGTTTGTAATGTATCATGTAGTCTCAGACGTCTCAATACTTCCGTTTTTGATGAGCCTCTCACTGGTCTTCGATGAATTCGGATGAATTAATAGGTCTCCGACGGTCTCAAAGTTGCGAAATGAACAACTCAGCGTCACACAAACAAAATCGTACTTTTGAGGTCCTCATTGTCACTTTTTTTCACCAAGGACGGATCTAAAAACCTGGTAATAAAAAGCACACGTAATTCCAGTCTTTTTCAGTCTTCTCTTTCTTAGATGCAAAAGGTTACGAGCCGCCACGGATTTCGTTCATCTTTTTTGTAAGATCTTTCAAAATATATCACTTTTGCCTCCAAAAGAGAGTGGCATAATAATATTATTTCGCCGTTACAACCCGTCCGGGTCAGAGGCTAGATCATGCCCGCAGCGGTAGCGGAGAGCGTGACGCAGTCCCCACATCCCAAAAAAACGTCCACAAACCCAAAAAACTCCATACAAAAACCTTTGGGACAAGGAGCCATATATAGGCGAACTTTTGAGTTTTTCCCCTCGCGCCCCCCCCCCTCTCCAAAAAAGCAGCTTTCAAACGAGCCCCCACTCATCAAAATCGGTTTAAAATTAGCTGAGATATCGAGGTTTGAAAATGACATTTTTGTATGAAATTAGATTTTTCTATTATTTTCATCATTATGAAAACTTTTTTTCTGATCTGTCGGTTTCTATCTATCTAT
>CM055404.1:8378123-8393817 GCA_029228625.1 Pseudolycoriella hygida
AAACTTTTTTTCTGAGAACATTTTTTTCGGAGACAATTTTTTTACGAAGACAATTTTTTCGGAGAAAATTTTTTACGAAGACAAATTTTTCGGAGAATGTTTTTTCTTAAAATTTTTCTTTTCGGTGAAAATTTTTTTTAAAAAATAGAATTTTTTTCAACAACTGAAAACTTCCAAAACGACTGATATCACAACAAAAACCTCTTTAAAGCTTGAGGTGACGCTATCGCTGATAATACGCAGAAGTTTATTTGAATGGAAACTTGAGTTAAAAGTTTTAATTTCCTTAAAAAATTACAGCTCTTTTTTTCAAACAAAATTACGTTGTGTTAAAAAAATTGCGTCACAAATGCCGGACCCAACGACGAAATAATTTTTCTTTACTTTCAGTTTTTGCGCTGCAAAAATTTGTCTTTTATTTCTTATTGCGTAGATTGTTTATGCTTTGCTTATATTTTTGCTTTTGCTCATGTGGATTCTTACAGATCCTTTTGTTACCGAAGTTTTTCTGCACACAAACATAGATAGCAGCATTTAAATGTGTTGTTGTGCTTGGGATAACTAGATAGCAGTTTTTTCCACTGAAGCCTGGGTGTGCCATGCTATACATTAAAGACAAATCCTATACAGAATTTGTTCCCGCCAGGATTGAACCCGGATATTCTTGGTGGAAAGCCAGTACGTTACCACTGAGCTAACCCGTTTTTGAAGTACCCCAAGATTTGTTCACAAAATTTGTCCTTTGTCCATTCCATATATCAAATGTCACGCAAAATCGGCAATTTTTTGAAGCCTTTCCTCCCCCCTATCACGCTTGCGTCACTCAAAATTCTTAAAATTGGGAATTCATATGTACCCAACTGACTTCAACTTGCTATACAAAGACTACAACCTGCCATAGAGGGATTTCAAATTGTTTTTAGGATTAAACATGTCGTCGCGGTATTTAATGTCGGCATTTGAATATCGTCACTCTCACACATTAGCTAAATTGGATTTACATACGTATAATCAAGTGATTCCCTTAAATCGCCTTTCGACTGGATGTTTGGTTCTTTGCTAATCGAGCGATAAATTGGTCCTTTACAATCTTCAGCAACCAAACGAAACTCTTATCGACGGCAAAACTCCCATGGACTTAACAATATTCTCACAAACGTTGCCATTGTTCAATTTGTCGCAAACAACGCGACGGTATCAGAGTGCTTCTAGGAGGGATATTTTTGAATACATTTGTATTTCACCCCTTCTTTCTTATAGAATTGAATCACAGCCATCGCAACGAAAACAAAATTCAAAGTTGAATGAAAAATTATTCCTGGAACATGCTCATTCGAACACATTTTTATCTTGCCTCTCGAACTTATGAAAAAAAAATGTTCCAAACATCCATCCCCGAATTTAATTGACGCAACAAATAATTAATTACGAAAAGTTTTTTAATTTGTCTTTTTCATAAAAGACTCATAGAAGTTCCATGTCTTTATAAATTACATTGCGAAATATTTTCACATAAAAAACTTGAGTCTCTTTCAACAACCCATAACACAATATATTATTTTCCATTTCATCCCATCTCAGTATCACTCATCATCCATACCGATGAATGATCTACTTTTCTTTGAAACGGAAAAAAAATGTTATACATCAACTTGTTGTGACCGAAAAAAAAATTGGAGCAGGAAAGAGAGCAAGTAAGAAGCAAAAAAAAGACTCCACACCACAACTCAAGAAAAAATCAACAATAGCTCATAATTAATGATATTTATCCATTACTAAGCCAAAATGCTAAGTGTATACACAGTCGAGAAGCTTGTTTTTGCCTACGATCGTTATTTTCATATTATATTCGTGTACTGGGAGGATTTGCACCGAAGCATATTTTGTCTAAATAAAAGTTGAATATGAAAGTAGTGGGTCGGTTAGTCTGGCACTAGTCAAGAGGAAAAAGTAGCTACGACAATTAAGTGAACTTTGGGATTTTCTATAATTTATTAATTGACTGTGATAGAAACTACGATTTTTCTTAATTTCTCTTTAGTCATTTTAGTCTTTAGTCAATCCTCCTTTAATAGACAATTCCTCAGTCACTGAATGAGTTATGAACTACCCTCCTAGAAGAAATCGTTTGTTCGCCTAGTGAAAGTCCCCTAATTCCAAAATCTGATTTCATTGAATCTATGAGCATCCTTGTTGGCTTGAAGAACCTGTTCATTCAAAAGTTTAGAACACTCGGATTCAAGATACTCTTTGGTATCCTGTTGTTACCCATCCTTTGAACAAAAGTCCAAATTGACTTTTAGTCCCTGCCGCCTCTTCCACCAACAAAATCCTAAATTATTCCTAACATCATCTTTATAGATTTCTGGCTTGAGGCGGCCTACTGGCTTTGGAACACAGGTCTTTTTGACCCTTTCTTCCTTCCCCGTTACTCTTCTATCATTCCATCTAGTCACGTATTCGATTTTTAGCTGATTCCCACATTTGCACGTTCCAATTCAGATTACACACTTGTTAGACCCTTTTGCCAAATGAACCTCTTCGTTTTTTTTAATAAGGGTGGGGAAATATTCATAGACACCCGGTCCTCCCGGACCAAGGTAGATTCCATTCTTCAATGACCTTATGACCTACCACGTCGGGGTCACCAATATGGGCGCTTGCCAGAATATATTATTTGAAATAAAAGATTCTCCTTTCGGATTCTCAATAAGAACAAATGGACAAATTTATTAATGCGTATATATATATATATAGAGCTCCGAAGAGACTAAACTAATTTACATTGAATGTTCTTGCCGAGGTGATTGTTTCACCGGCGGTGATGGATTTAATATTCCAAAGAGAAATTACCTCTGTGAGAGTGATGCATGTCTCTACAAACCCCCTTCCTTACTCTCCCCAGCACCACCTCACAGCATTACTTCGGGGAGGGACTGTTCTTTCTGGCAGGGTTCTTTGATCGTTTCTCCATGCACTTTGCAGCTTACCCACTATTTTCGCAGCTACATTATCCGCTACTCTCCACACCTCCTCATCGCGGCACATCTCCAATATTATGTTTTCAGCATTTACATCTGACCTTCTCACAGTCATCAACTCACCTCGCCCTTGATCGAAGCGGGGACAGACAAATAACACGTGCTCCGGAGTCTCTTCCTCTCCCTCGCATGTCGTGCAGAAAGGTGACAATGTGAATCCAAGCCTGAAGCATCCGTGGCCCGACAGAAACTGTGTCAATTGGAAGTTAACCTCTCCATGTTTCCTCTCTACCCATGTCGTTATGTTTGATATGAGTCTATGGGTCCACCTTCCCTTGTCAGAGGAGTTCAACTGTCGCTGAACCTCCTACATATAGGACTTTTTATCTGGTGTTAATTATATCTACGCCTTAAGATAGGCTCAGACAGTGTACACAGTACATGGGTGACGTCATACATGTCATTATTCTGTATACGGTTCGTTGTGGACACCAAACATCACAACTACCCAAATTTAGAAGCTTCGGTATGCTTAGGAACAACTCTCATGCTATAAGTTGACGAAAAATCTTTTGCAGAATTTCCCTCACCAGGATTGAACCCGGATATTCTTGGTGGAAAGTTAGTACGCTATCACATTGCTTACTACGATTGACATTCTCAATGCTCCTGGGAAGAAAATCTCTAGATCATGAATAACATAACCACAGACTATTCAGCTCTCACTACCACACAAAATCTACGGAGTTATTCCTCCCTTTCTACAAGCCCCTAACCGTCCTTCCTAGGTATTTAAACTTAAGTCGTAATTCTTCTAAATCGAGTACTGGTAATCTCGCATCTATCTCGAATCTATCACAATTAACAAGAAGGGAAGAGTTAGTCTCTTAATCTCTTCAGGGAGTCATTAATTCTTCAAAAAGCCAACACCCGCCACGAACAAACAGTTCTTTCTTCCTGCCTTTGTTGGCCGATGTCCCCGACAGGAAATAAATCGATCCGCAGGCGGACAAAAAATAGCTTCGAGATATCTCGGAACGGTTTTAACGAAGTGAAGATTTTTCTCTGTTTATTCCTTCAGAATGTTATGGATTGTCTTCTCCTCATTTCAGAAAGAGTTCCATAGAAGTGGCAAGTATTTTTTTTCTCATTAGAAAGCGTGAGTACTTGTTTGTGTGGAAGTCGTAAATTTTTCTCAGGAACGAGAAATGAACTGACGTCATTCTTCTCTTTCACTCTTTCAGCAAGTCGAATTGAGAAGACTTGACAACGTCCTAAATAAATGACGAGAAGAAAAACGTCGAAATGGAACTAGCCACATATCTTGCAAAGTAAGGAATTCGATGATTTCACCTCCATCTCTTATTTACACATTTTACTGCTGAAGTCGTTAAAAACATTGAGCACATAACTTTTCCTTTCTTTCTTTTTCCCGTGAATGAAATAAAGTTTTCGAAAGTAAGTGCGACTTTACAATCGTGTTGAATATCTTACATTTACTTGACTATTAACCGAAAATGGAAAGAGTGAGGTGGATTTTTCTTTTTATTGTGATAGCTGAAGATCAACACATAACAACAACAATAATTCGAAATAAAAAAAAAACTTTTTCTCCTTGTAATTTTCATCAATCTCTAAATGGGCGTTCATTTTCACATGAAGCAAAGCGAAGGGAAAGAAATTTTAGGGTCGGTACAATGATATGTCATGAACTTAATTGCTATACCACAATTTGTATAACACAAAAAAAACAACAACTTTTCTTCATCGGACAAATAAGCGAATTTTTGTCATTTTTGTTATTCTATTTTCACTTTCATTTTCTATGGCTATTTGGTCCTTTTCATCGTAGCTTTAATTCAATAAAATATTTTCGTTATTTACCCCATAAAAATGGGTGCCATCCAAATACAATCGAAATGATTTCAATGTATCACTGACTCGATTCTTTATGTCGAGTCGTTTAAATGGGGAAAAATGTTCTCCCTTCTTTCGGATAAACAAAAATCTATCTTAATATGTGGGACACTTATTTATACGAAAACGATGATAACAAGAAACTTTGACTGACTCCATTCCAGCGTATATTGTTCTTCTTGTGACTGAATGTCCATTTTTTGTTGTTGTTTGGTTGGAACTTTCTTTTATCCATCCATGACTTTCATACGGGGGAACACAATATCGTATATGAAATGATGATAAGGTCAGCAAGATGTCCAGATATCAGTTTATAAGTTCGTAATAAAATAACAGTGAAATTTTATTATTGAACGATGGCAGGACAATGTCGAACAGACGACAAAAAAAATATAATTCGATTTTTGTTGTTCAAAAATTTCTTAATTTATGCGATACAATCTACCGCAAAATTGGCGAAAGAGAAAGAAGAATTCTAAAGAAAAAAAACGCATCTTTAATATCAAAGGGTATTTCGTTCCACTCACATACCCACAAAAAATGAAATATGTTCGACAAGCTTCGATAATTTTTATCACCCCAAAGTGTATAACCAAAACAACACCCAGTAATACCATTTCCCGAGTCCCCATTATAACATCATTCTTATTTATAATATTCGGCTCAATTTTCTATCTCAGTCTCCACTTTTATCAGGTCCGCACTGGTCATTGCTTTCGTAAGTAATGATAAGTTTATCCATCCACGTCCATTTTCGAAACAACGATCCATTCCTCCAGGATTAGGGAGAGGGAAAAGAGTCACCCGCTCTTTCTAACAACTTACCTTCTTTTTATTTTTTATCACCCCCTTCTGATCTTTCTCTCCACTGTCCCGGCTTTTATAACAGGTTCTACTAGGTAACTGTAGATACAGACAACACGTAGAGGCGCATATAATACGTGTGTTGGGTATATAATACGTGCGCTACGAATAAGTTCACGTACGACGAAATGTACGTCGCTTCTTTTAGAAATTTGAATTAGAATGTATAAAATAATTGATTCAGTCCTTACGATCGAAAGTAGCCAGTCCGGTACTGATTCTACCGTAACAGCTCCGTGATCTATTGTATTATGAAACCACATCCCCAAATAGCAAGCTTGGCGAAAATATCTTAGTCGCGACAAAAATCAAATCATGTTAAAAAAGGAAGAAAAAAAACGAAAGATTTATTGCTTATTGGGTATTCCCAATTTATGAATATTTATGAGGAACGGAGAACTAAAAAAATTCTTCAATACAATTTTTTATTTATACCCGTCGAGATTGAAGGTAGCGAGAATTTTGAGTAGAAAAACAGTCGAAGTCATTGCATAAGTTTAGGCATAAGAGAACTGTGAGACTTTGGTTAAAGAGATTTTTAATGAGGAACACTATACCTGTAACAATGTCAGGTTAGGATTGTCGACTGAAGCAATAAGTCCTTTCATACATTTTCGTAAAACGTTTTATTTTTCCACTTTAAACAGAGGTCACACTCAATAACAAACTCACAGGAACCAAGGATTTACATCAGGAGGAAATAAGGGACTATAAGGGTAAATGAGCTTCTTTTACAACTAAAGAGATTTAGTAAGCTGTAAAAGTCTAATATTAATAGACACAATGAAAAAACGGGGTGGCAGATTTTTTGTGCTACACTGAAAGAAATATTTACAAGTGACGACGTATGAATTGTGTTTAGAATATACGCCGCCGACGTATTATATACGCGGTGTATGTATTAGCAACCTTATTTAAGTATTGTGTAGTATGCTGTACCTAACGAACGTGTTATGAGCTCACATAATACGCGCACGGCGTTCTTAATACGTGAACGGTGTTCGTAACACATGCACGGTGGATAAAATACTTCGGCGGCGTATATTATAAACACAATTCCTACGTCTCTTGTAGATATTTTTCTCATTATAGACATTTTTGTTTCATAAATGATTCTTGTGGTCACTCGGCACAATTGAATTAAATCAGCTTTCAATGTGGGTTGAAATACAAAAACTTCGTTTAATACCAAAAAACTTGTACTTAAAGTTGAGTACGAACATCCTGATGATGAGGACATAAGTTCCTCTAAACTGCGGTTGGTTGACTATTTTTTAAGTAAAAGTTTTTTGGTACAATTTGAACGAAGCTTTTGTATTTCCACTCACTTTGAAGGCTGATCTCACTATAGAGCTCTTAAAGCTTTCGAACATCAAATCGCTGAAGATTATAAGAAAGGTTTACGTTGTCATAATAATACCTGAAAAACAGTTACTTATCAACGATAAGTACCCAAAGCACCAAAATCTCACTTTTCAAACTTACTAGATCCATGTATTCTTTGGATTCTCTTTAAAATATAAGAGAAAAACCAAAGAATCCCTAGATTGTGCTACCTACTTTCTTCTTTTTTCCGGTAGATACGAGTTCACTAATGCTTACCTGTTTTGATGGATCATTTGAGCCATTTGTACCTTCTTGACAACACTGCAAGAGAACTTAAAAACGAAAGTTGGTCAAATCCCTTCTAGAAATTCTTTTTACTTTCATTTTATTGTCTAAATTGGTGTCAAACTTCTACCTCAAAACTGATCACAAAATTAAGTGGAATGTAACAAAATCTCCGAAATGTTTGTTGATCGAAGGACTAAAATTCAATGTTAAATGGATAATGAATGGAATTACTGAACCGAAGTAAAAGCGAAGTGCGTTTTCCTTTATCAAATTTTCCCATGATATTCATTTCATCCTCCGTCAAATAGAAATCAAAAATTTGCATGTTTTCGTTCATATGTCTCCTGTTAGTTGACTTTGGAATCAGAATGGTTCCCATTTGTAGCTGCAACAATTGAGAGAAAATAATGTCAGTGAGTTTTTGCGTTCGCTTTAAGGAGCTTTCGATAGCTCAAGATTATCTTCAGTTCCAACAGAGATGAGATGGATCTTCAATGAATTAATAGGGCGAGGACAACGATTAAATCTTACCAAAAATTTCAGAGCGATCTGAGCGGGTGTTTTCTGATATTTTTTGCTGATGCCAATTACATCCTCGTCGAATAAAAAATCTGGTTTTTTTCTATTCAAATTGGCTTTGGCCAGTGGAGTATAAGAGATGATGCGAATACCACGCTCCCAACAAAAATTTATTAGCTTTTTTTGATTTATGTGCGGTGAACATTCGATTTGGTTCACTACAGGCTTTATGTAGCACGATTTCAAAATTCGATCGATTTGTTCACTGTTGAAATTTGATAGACCGATGTTACGAACCAATCCTTTCCATACCAAATATTCCATCGCCCTCCAAGTCTCTATGTAATCTACGTTGCTAGAAAGTTGAAATAATAAACGACTTTTACTACCCGACCCATACGAAAGTTGATCATTACATGCCCCCGCGAAAATGTTCCATTTCGGTACACTTTTTCCAAATTTTTATGTAAAATTTAACTTTCGCGTGGGTAGGCAATAAAACATTATACATTGGACCCTTCTAATAACTCAGTACTTCAGAAACATTTCTGGAGACAGACTTCGTAGCCGGTCGGAATGGCTGCAAGGGTGGCCAAGCTGCCTATCAGATGAAGGAACTGTGAGCTTTACTGACGGCTCTAAAACTTCAGAAGGCACGGGAGCCGGAGTATTTTCCCCGGAACCGTTGGCGGTAACCACCTAGGTGGATACGCCGATGTCTTTCACTCCCAGCAGAGGCATGTGGAGAAAATGTGACAGTCTGTTCTGACAGTGAGGCGATGGTCAAAGCGCTTATGTCGCCTGCGTGACATCCAAGCTAAAAAAAGAGCTGAAGGAAACCCTGAATCGGATGGGACTGAGAAATCAGGTCACGCTGGTCTGGGTTCCCGGACACTCTAGTGTGGAGGGAAACGGGAAAACGGATGAGCTAGCGAGAATAGGCTCAGCAACATTGAGTTGCGGGCCGGAACCTCTTATACCCATCGCACACTCGGCATGCGTGAAAGCGATGAAGAGCTGGGCGAGGTCGAACTTCGCTAACTATTGGAGCGCCTATGAAGGAGGAATGCACACTAGGCATGTCCGAAAAAAAAAAGTTTTTTCAAATCGATTCCTTAACCTCACACAAAATATTGTTTGACCTAAAAAGCATCAAAAATATTTTTTTTAAATTTTTTGAAAGAAAATTGTCGGTGGGAAAAATCAAAAAACTAATTTTGCACTTTAAAGTGTCGTCAGCGCCACCTATTTTGCCCAATGTTTCCAAATTTATTTTTCCCTGAAAGGGGAATCAAATTCGTTGTGTGGGGTATCGTTGCAAAGGTAATGAATGAGTCTTTCAGGGAAAAATAAATTTGGAAAAATTAGGCAAAATAGGTGGCGCTGACGACGCTTTAAAGTGCAAAATTTGAAAAAATGAAGTTTTGTATTTTTCCCACCGACAATTTTCTTTCAAAAAATTTAAAAAAAATATTTTTGGTGTTTTTTAGGTCAAACAATATTTTGTGTGAGGTTAAGGAATCAATTTGAAAAACTTTTTTTTTCGGACATGCCCAATGCACACGAAGCGTTTCTTCCCGGTGGTGCCCGATGGTAGGTGGGCCAGAGAACTGTTAAGCATGGACAGGAAGCGCATCAAGAGGGTGGTGGGTGCGATCACCGGGCATTGCGGACTGAGCAAGCACCTGGCAAAAATGGGAATCTCTAACGATCCCAATTGTACCTGCGGCCTAAGTGAGGAAACGGGCGTTCATGTTATATGCGAATGCCCGAAGTTTTCCTCACTGAGGCTTAGGACTCTAGGAAGTCATGTGGTCCAACCTGCAACAGCACCCAAAATGGGACCTGCCGCTGTAGACAGGTTCCTTGTAGGAACTGGAAGGTTCTCGAGATGTAAATGAACGGGGTACGAAACAAAGGGAAATGGACCGACCCAATCTGATAAATCTAAAAAAAATCGGAAACATTTCTGGTAACTCGCAAACTCATTCGGTTATTTTAAGCAACTCGCTTCGACATTGATATGCAAACTTTACACTCGTTATCAAACGTCAAATATTTAGATAAATAAATATATTTTTTGCTCCCAATGACCATAATTCGTGACCATGTTCGCTTGTGTGATTTCGTGTCATTATGATCATAGTGGGGCAAAAAACGTTGTTTGTAACTCGTGATGAAAGTGGAATTTTTTGGGACACGTTCGTAAGCTTGTAGCTTACTAGTCCTAAAAAGTTCAACTTTTCATCACTCGTTACAAATTATACTATTCTTTCGTCTTAGTATCTTTTTGAGACTGAGATTAACGACACAACCCTGTTAGACTCTTTTATAGCTTTGACGTTTAATACGTCATTTTGACAGTCTTCCTTTTTGGGTTTTGCTCCCAACAGTTTCAAATATAAATACATAAATATAAAGAAGATACGAACAAAAAATTTCATAAGTCGGCGTTCGTCTGTCAGCCGGCAAATGTCTCCGTTAAAATGAAATATCCAGCTAACTAGTTGGACAAAATGCTCATATTAGGTCTTGTCTTAAAAAAGACCTAAACAGCTCCCTCTGTTATGTGATAGCACAAATCGTAATATTTTTCATACAAAATATGTTAATTTCTATGAGTAGGGTGTGGAGATTGTGCGTGAAAGGTGTGTGGTATCAAAAAAAAGTGGAAAAAGCTTTACCCGAAAAAAGTTTGTAAGAAAACGCTGCAAAATAGCATTTTTTTTAATTTCAAGAAAGTTGAAGTTTGTAGCCGAAGAAGTTAAAATTATAACGAGAGTAACGAGGACAACATACTTCACCCGAGTTAAGAATTTTTTACTTTTCCCGAGTTATGAATTAACTTTTTCACAATTCCTTGCGAAAATTCGTATTTTTTACCCAAAAGAAAACTTAATACGTCACTCGGAAAAGCATTTTCGGCTCCTGTATTTGTGACGTAAATAATTATAACATCTGCACTTGATAATTTGTTAATAAATAAAGGTACTACACGCTGCTAATGCATCATACATACTGCACGTTAGTGCATATGCATGTGAGGAGTATTGAGCCTTGGACACATTCACACGCATGCAAAATGTAGAAAGTGAACGCAATTACTTCATCAGATACGTTCCATCATACTCTTGTGGAGTAAAATCCGTATCACTAATGTGATAGAAAGAAAAAGGCCAATGAATTAAATATAAATCGATGTAGTCTAGTCCAAGGTTTGCCAAAGACAATTGACAGGCATATTCGACGTCATTCGGCTCATGGAATGTTGACCATAACTGAAAAGCAAAATGACTTGTGTGTTCAAAAAAAAACAGTTAGAATAGGAAAATAGTCTCATCTAGTCTGACCTTGGTGGTGATAAATATGTCACTACGCTTGATCACGCCCTCCTCAATTTTTTCACGAACAGCGGCGCCCAGTTCTCTTTCATTTTGGTGACGGTAAGCTGTATCAATGAGGCGATAGCCGCAATCGATTGCGTCTTTTACAGCTCCTTTTAACACGTCACCAGTAACCTTAGGGTTTTAGTTTTTATTTAGAAGTTTCAATTACAATTTCTATTCTACCTCATAAGTGCCAAGGCCTATTGCTGGAATGTAACACCCGTTATTCATCTCAATTAGTGGACAGGCACATTCTGATGTTAATTTAGCCATTTTTATGTAAATAGGATTGGAGATGAGACAAACACAAGTGAACTAAGAAGAAATCGTAAAAACGTTGGTATTTCACGTCGAACACTTACAATAATAAAAATGAAACAGATTTACCTTGGACAGTTAAAATGAGGTGAAGAAGTTCTTATGACCAATCATTAGAAATTCATTTCTAGAAGACAGAACACGAAAATGTTGCGCGCGGTTGCGCGTGAGCTCACAAAATGAATTGCAAAATGTTTATTGAGAGCATTACGCTCTCTCTGTTCTCTTCGTTGAAATTGTTCCTCCGATAGAGGCAGCACAAAAGTGCAGAGACACGGCTTACGAACCGCTAAATTCAAATACATTAAATTAAGCCATACAATTTTTTAAGATTTTTAGACCCGTACGAAGAAGGAAGTTCTTCTGAAAGTGGTCTAGTGCGTTTACCACGACGTTTGTAACCAGTCGAATTTCGACCCAGGAATAGGAAGGTGCATCGATCATGGTCCTTGAAAGATGAATCAGTAGTAAAAACATATGAAGGGACGCGTACGTATCAGAATAGATGCGCCAAACAGAGTTGATGTTACGAAAAGACTCGAACGTATTCAAGTGAATATTGCCTTATGTCCACATTAAATTGTATTGGAAATTGCCTCTAAGGCAATATTGAAAAACCCCAAATAGATGAAAATGTTCACTCCAGTTTTCTCTACAACTTGGAAAAAAACTTTTTTGAGTCGGATCTAGGGCCCTCAGGAGAGGCCTCGTACAAATACTTCCATAGACAGAAATATTTCCCTATATTTTCTCTGCACCATAGCAAAAAACCATTTTTTTGTCTAGAGCCGACCTGAGGACCGACCTAGGGCCCTAAGTAGAGGCCTCAGACGCATACTTCCATGGACAAAAATGTTTCCCTCAATCTGCTATCCAACATAGCAAAAAACATTTTTTGGTTAGGGCCGACATGAGGCACCGGGCCCAAATTTGTTTCTAAATATTATTCGTTACTCGGTTAAGTCTCAAATATAAAAAAAATCAACAAAATGGGAAGGGATTTGCCCGATTTATGTAAACGAACAAGTTGGGCCCTAGTAGAAACTAAGTTTCAGGGACCTGGCTGAGTCCAATCAAAAAATTTTCTTCCGTAAAATGTAAGTCATTCTTACACCTTCAGATTTGATTTTTTTTTTTTTAAATTAAAAGAGATTTACTCGAGTTATGTACAAAAATCATGTAGGGCACAAGCAGAGACACGATTTTAGTGACCTAGCTAAGTCCAAGGACTCTAATCCAAAAAAAATTCCTTTTATAAATTCTCGGACATGCCTAGATCTTTCAAACAAAAAAAAAGTTTTGAAAATCGGAAAAGATTTACTCGAGTCATGTACAAAAGATCAAAAATCACTCAGATTCAAACCCAAGAAAGATTTTTCGATTACCTTTCAGGGAAAAATGTTTTTGAAAATCGGTTGAGTTTTACTCGAGTTTTTAATTATTTATTTAAAGAGAAAAAATGATTGCTCACATTGGCGCAGCCTGTAAAAAAACGATCTTTTCAACAACAAATTACAATAAATAAAATTCATCTACTACTCTACTATTCCCTAATGTTGCTAGGATACGAGCCGCATTGCCTCTCTGAATGGCGATCGAAATCTTCCGTAATAAGAAGTCTTTCGAGGGTGATTCTCCTGAAGCTGCTCTCATAAATGACCTAATTACTAATTATAAACGTCTAATGTCCGTCTGTTTATCTGTCTATGTGTCTATCTATTTATGCGTCTATCTATGTGTCTATTCATTTATTCGTCTATAAGTCTGTCTGTCACGATCCCGTTATTTTTTCGTTTAATTGCGTTTACACTGGCGAAGCAAAAAAAAAAAAATACTTTTTGATATGTTGTTGGGGATGGTGCAAAACGTGGAGAAAACATGTTCCGGGGTTAGATATTATTCTGAAATAAGGGAGTTATGGGTCGAGAAAGGGTCGAAATTGAAAATCGTCCAAAAGTCAGTCAAGATGACGTTTTAGAGATTTGGTCGGGGAAGCAAAGTCTTAGAGTTTTTGATGGCCTACAACTTTGTGGAAGAAAGTTTTTTGGAGGAGGAGCTAGGCAGCAAAAACTGTTAAAATTTTGGGGTTTCCTCACTTTGTTGTTAGGGAACTTTTGTTGTTGGACAAAGTAGAGATAATTTTTGAATGCCAATCGATAGTGGAGGCTTGGGGCAACAAATTTGCTGAACAATGTTGGGTGAGAAAGTTTCATACTACCGAGCTATAGGTCGTTCTTTGGCGATTTTGTCCAGAGCTGGAGCACTTATTAACCAATATCTCGGCCGGTAGTTGCTGGAATGAGGCCAGTGAGGTGTCACATGAAAGGTTTCGACAGTGTGAAGGTAGTGGAATTGGGTTGAAGGAAATCGGTTGAGCGGTTTGGTGTCCAGGGTCGGTCAAAGGAGGCAAAAATTGACAAAAATTTGCTCCGCTGCCCGAAAATTATTGAAAAAAATGTTTTGATATGTTGTCGGGTATGGTGCAAAACGTGGAGAAAACATGTTCCGGGGTTAGATATTGTTCTGAATAAGGGAGTTATGGGTCAAGAAAGTGTGAAAATTGAAAATCGTCCAAAAGTAAGTCAAGATGTCGTCTTAGAGATTTGGTCGGGGAAGTGACAGAGTAGAATACATAGAAGGTGCAACGCTGAATACGGGGAACTTGAAATACGGGGAACGTTGAATACGGGGTAAGTGGAATTAGGTGAACGTTGAATATGGGGGAAGTGGAATACGGGGGAAGTAGAATACGGGGGAAGTGGAATACGGGGGACGTTGCATACGGTGAACGTGGAACAGGGGGAAAGTGGAATACGAGGAACTTAGAATACGGGGAAAGTTGATTACGGTGAACGTTGCATACGGGGAAAGTTTAATACGGGGAACGTTACGTACGGTGAACGTTGCATAGGGGGAACGTAGCATACGGTGAACGTTGCATACGGGGAACTTCGCATACGGTGAACATGGAACAGGGGGAAAGTGGAATACGAGGAACTTAGAATACGGGGAAAGTTGATTACGGTGAACGTTGCATACGGGGAAAGTTTAATACGGGGAACGTTGCGTACGGTGAACGTTGCATACGGGGAACGTAGCATACGGTGAACGTTGCATACGGTGAACGTGGAATACAGGGAAAGTGGAATACGGGGAACTTGGAATACGGGAAAAGTTGAATACGGGGAAAGTTGAATACGGGGAACTTGGAATACGGGGAAAGTTCAATACGGGGAACGTTGCATACGGTGAACGTGGAACAGGGGGGAAGTAGAATCGGGGAACTTGGAATACGGGGAAAGTTGAATACGGTGGAAGTGGAATACGGGGGAAGTGGAATAGGGGGGAAGTGGAATGGGGGGGAGTGGAATACGAGGAAATAGAATTCGGGGAAAGTTGAATACGGCGAACTTGGAATACGGGGAACTTGGAATGCGGTGAACGTTGAATACGGGGTAAGTGGAATACGGGGGAATTGGAAAACGGTGAACGTTGCATACATTCCACGGAGGAAGTGGAATACGGGGGAAGTGGTATAAGGGGAACTTGGAATACGGGGAAAGTTGAATATGGTGAACTTTGCATACGGTGAACGTGGAATACGGGTGAAGTGGAATACCGTGGAAGTGGAAAACGGTGAACGTTGAATACGGGGGAAGTCGAATACGGTGGAAGTGGAAAACGGTGAACGCGTAATATGGGGGAAGTGGAATATGGGGGAAGTGGAATACGGGGAAGTGGAATACGGGGGGTGGAATACGAGGAAATAGAATTCGGGGAAAGTTGAATACGGCGAACTTGGAATACGGGGAACTTGGAATGCGGTGAACGTTGAATACTGGGTAAGTGGAATACGGTGGAAGTGGAATACGGGGAACGTTGCACACGTTCCACGGAGGAAGTGGAGTACGGGGGAAGTGATATAAGGGGGAAGTGGAGTAATTTTGCGGCAAAGAAAGTATTTTGATTTATAGTACCTTTCTCGCCCACTTCGATTTTAGTATTATTAGCGGTAATATCAACGAAGTGATATAATGACATAAAAAATTACGTATCATTATTTAAAACGAAAAAAAATATGTTTTGGCTCTCTGA
>CM055404.1:8394317-8492732 GCA_029228625.1 Pseudolycoriella hygida
AAGTAGAGATAATTTTTGAATGCTAATCGATAGTGGAGGCTTGGGGCAACAAATTTGCTGAACAATGTTGGGTGAAAAAGTTTCATACTACCGAGCTATAGGTCGTTCTTTGGCGATTTTGTCCAGAGCTGGAGCACTTATTAACCAATATCTCGGCCGGTAGTTGCCAAATGAAAGGTTTCAATAGTGTGAAGGTAGCGGAACCGATTTTAAGAAAATCGGTTGAGCGGTTCGGTGCCCAGGGTCGATCAAAGGAGGCAAAAATGGGCAAAAATTTGCTCCGCTGCCCGAAAATTACTTAAAAAATAATTTTTGATATTTTGTTGGGGATGGTGCAAAACGTCGAGAAAACATGTTCCGGGGTTAGATATTGTTCTGAAATAAGGGAGTTATGGGTAAAAAACGGGACATAATTGAAAATCGGTTAAAAGTCAGTCAAGATGTCGTCTTAGAAATTTGGTCGGGGAAGTGTCAGAGTAGGATGCGTAGCAAGTGCAACGCTGAATACGGGGAACGTTGAATACGGGGAACGTTGAATACGGAGAACGTTGAGTACGGGGAACGTTGAATACGGGGTAAGTGGAATATGGGGGAACTTGGAAAACGGTGAACGTAGAATACGGGGAACTTTGCATACGGTGAACGTGGAACAGGGGGAAAGTGGAATACGAGGAACTTAGAATACGGGGAAAGTTGATTACGGTGAACGTTGCATACGGGGAAAGTTTAATACGGGGAACGTTGCGTACGGTGAACGTTGCATACGGGGAACGTAGCATACGGTGAACGTTGCATACGGTGAACGTGGAATACAGGGAAAGTGGAATATGGGGAACTTGGAATACGGGAAAAGTTGAATACGGGGAAAGTTGAATACGGGGAACTTGGAATACGGGGAAAGTTCAATACGGGGAACGTTGCATACGGTGAACGTGGAACAGGGGGGAAGTAGAATCGGGGAACTTGGAATACGGGGAAAGTTGAATACGGTGGAAGTGGAATACGGGGGAAGTGGAATAGGGGGGAAGTGGAATGGGGGGGAGTGGAATACGAGGAAATAGAATTCGGGGAAAGTTGAATACGGCGAACTTGGAATACGGGGAACTTGGAATGCGGTGAACGTTGAATACGGGGTAAGTGGAATACGGGGAAAGTTTAATAAGGGGAACGTTGCGTACGGTGAACGTTGCATACGGGGAACGTAGCATACGGTGAACGTTGCATACGGTGAACGTTGCATACAGGGAAAGTGGAATACGGGGAACTTGGAATACGGGGAAAGTTGAATACGGTGAACATGGAATACGGGGAACTTGGAATACGCTGAACGTTGCATACGGGGGAAGTGGAATACGGGAAACGTTGCATACGGTGAACGTTGCATACGGTGAACGTGGAATACAGGGAACTTGGAATACGGGGAACTTGGAATACGAGGAAATAGAATTCGGGGAAAGTTGAATACGGCGAACTTGGAATACGGGGAACTTGGAATGCGGTGAACGTTGAATACTGGGTAAGTGGAATACGGTGGAAGTGGAATACGGGGAACGTTGCACACGTTCCACGGAGGAAGTGGAGTACGGGGGAAGTGATATAAGGGGGAAGTGGAGTAATTTTACGGCAAAGAAAGTATTTTGATTTATAGTACCTTTCTCGCCCACTTCGATTTTAGTATTATTAGCGGTAATATCAACGAAGTGATATAATGACATAAAAAATTACGTATCATTATTTAAAACGAAAAAAAATATGTTTTAGCTCTCTGAATAGACAACACGCGAAAATGATAAAGCCTGCGTAGCCCCTAGGGGCGGGGGTTTCGACTACGTAACCTACCCTTTAATGTTAAAGCGAAAATGATAAAGCCTGCGTAGCCCCTAGGGGCGGGGGTTCGACTAGTTTACCTATAAATTTCGAGTTATCGTGTTGACGGACGGACATTTTTTTTTATCGTTGATTCGTCACTTAAGGACAATGATCGATGCTCCCCCGTACTCCCGGGTCGAAATTTGATTGGTTACAAAGGTCGTGGTAAACGCAATAGACCCCTTTTCGAAGCACTGCGTGCTTACCAGCAGTGAAGAACGCAAACTTCGGCAAGGGGTCTACTGCGTTTACCACAACGTGCGTAACCAGTCGGATTTCAACCCGGGAGTAGCATCGATCAACAATAAAAGACATAAGCAAGAGACCCGTTCGTATCAGAATAGATGTGGCAAACAGAATAAATGTTACAAAAAGACTCGAACGTATTGCCTTAACTCTTAAGCATTTGCAATTAAATTGGATTGGAAATTGCCGAAAGGGCAATATTGAAAAACACGTTGGAAGCAACTGCGCAGAAAATCTCTCCAAGCCTTAAAAATTAGCATAGAATTTAGAACAGACCTAGAGCACCAGCACCTAGTTCGCCTCTTTATTAAAAACGGACGTCATTTATGGGGGGTCAAAAAAATCGGACGAAATTGGACGAAGGGGGGAAACTATGGTTTGGCTGGAGACTACTAAGTGGCCGATAACTGGTGCATTTACCCTACGTAGCAATGTGAAATTGACAAATGCGAAATTTTTCGAATTAGGCCACCTCGAATTTCATTCATAAGTCGAAAGTTATGAATGAAATTTTGTGTCACTTTCGCAATGATACGTGTACTGCCATAATTTGCACAAGAAACTTAGTGACATCATTTTGAGAGAGAAAATGTATGAAATTCTCTCTTAAAATGTCATCGCTAAGTTTCTTATCCAAATTACGGCAGTGTAGGCACAGACCCGGGTGACAGTTCATTGATAAAAATATGCAATATTTCCTATTCAACGTGAAGTTGGTTGCACTTTTGACATTTCATTCATATATTTGTTTACGTTTGTTGTGAAGTTAGTTGTAATTTTTATATTCCATTCATAAAATGAAAAGTTTACAAATTTATGAATGAAATTTCGAAATTGCAACCAACTTCATGTTGGATATGAGTGGTTTCTAATAACTGAAGGAGAGGATAGAGAAATTTTTGTTTTTAAACAAATTCGACTCCATACATTGTTGGTATAATTTCTCTTAACGTTAGACAGGAGCGAATCTGAGCGAATTAGCAGAATTCAGAATCGTATGATGTTTCGCGTGAAATAAGAAAATGTGGAACGTTGTGGACCTTAAAAATTGATGTAAAAAAATAAAAAAATGGCGAATGTAAATCTGAGTTTCACAGTGGAGGTCATCCAAGTATAAAAATTGTACGAAACAAAGAGTTATGCATCTTATCAGATTATTCTATAATTAAATCATTCGCTTCACTCAAGCGTAAATGCTATTTTAAAAACATTCTTCGTGCGTAAAATACATGTTTCACTGAATCAGGAAGCGATGCTTGGATATTTATGCAATGTAATGAGCTACTAACAATAGATCCATTAAAATGTTTTTACGCAACCTTTATCGGTGTATTTATGCACTTGCATAGAAGAGAGTGATATATATTTTATTAAATTTACACCCACCTCTGGTATCTACAATTTTAACTAAAAATTCACTCGAAACTGAACGTTATGCAACCATCCTGAATGTTCATCCTTGATGCTTCGTACATACTTTAGGTGCATGCCGGTGTACACACACACCTCCATTAAAGCTTTCTACCTTTTCCACATGAATGTCTATTAATACACACAGTAAAATAGAGCTCTGAAAACATTTACGGGTGAGCTATATGTCGTTTTTCTGTAATTCTTGAAATTGTTAGATTTCGTGCGTGGAAAAACTCATTAAAATTGTCTGATAAAAACTTTCCTCTTTTTAAACAAATGATTTTCCATATTACTGTTCGTTCAACATTTAATTTATTGCTTTTGGTGTGTTGTTCAAATGTATGTACGGATGTTTTCAAAGTGTAATATTTTGTTAACGACTACGACTGTGTATAAAGGTTCATTTCATGCACAGGTTTAATATGTAATTGACGTCGAGATTGATGGAAATAAACGCGTGGTTCCCATACAGAAAAACAAATCAGATAAAAATGTTTTGTTTTTTCGTTATTTATTTGTATATCAATACTTTGCAGTGGTTTTACCTAAATGTGCATATGTTTTGGTGATAGCGTCAAAAGTTTGTATTTTTGGAAAATGACAAAAAAGAGAAATGGCGGCAAATCAAACTCTTTGCTATAAAGGCAAGTAGGAGTCACAAAAAACACCAAATTGTTTTGATTTGATTATTACCGGAGACGTTGCCACATTGTCTCGTAGGTCCACTGGTCTCGTACGTTGTCTCGTAGGTCCACTGGTGGGTAGCGACACCATGGCTTCTCGAGCAGGCCCTGCGGTCTTTTGCGTAGGTCTCTACTGAAGTGAGTCGGTTAAGAGCCCATCTTCACGTCTTTAAACTTTTAATTCCTTTTCTTTACGAATCCGTGCGAAATTTTTCTAGTACCAAAACTAATTACACTTTTCCCACACTGGCATTTTGATTTGTGTTTGATTGAAGATTTCGATTTGTGTAAAATCGTATATCTACGAATGTAAATGCACAACACAAAGGAGCTAATTGATCATAAACAAAGAACATCACCGAATACGGTTACAATCTGTTTCCCAATAAAATTTCAACAATAAAATCGAGAATTATACAACATCGGCTTGGTTACCAGCGACAAAAATGTAGCTTGGTGAATCTGTGGTACACATCTAACGACAATATCGAAATATTCTTTCAAAAGTTATTTGGGGAAACAAAACAAAACAAAACCACTAGACAATCATATTATCCTGTATGGGAAGATAAGGAACTAACCGAAATGGCGATAAGATGGAGTGAATTGTGGTTCAACGGGTTATATTCCATTCAAGCAAAATATTACAACATTAAAGAAGTGAAGACGAATAGCAACGGTCTAGATGTACCATGGTACATGCTACATTGTAACGTTGTACATTTCTAAGGCGAACCCTTTATCAATGCCTTGTCCGTTGTTATACAATAGGGAAAACAATGTGTTATTTATAAATATTTGAAAGGGGTAAGTGATGGAAGCATCTTTATCTTTATGTATCGTTCAAATGTTGTGGAACAAAATAATTTTTTCAACATTGGTTGGATTGAGGTGTTGAAAAGGAAAAGTTAATTTCGTTGTGCTGCTCAAGCATCTGAAAATATCATAAAAATAACGAATGGTTAGAAGACAGGGCGAAATTATGGTTTATTTTTCGAATCGATTATCTGAAACGGCTGATTATCTCTATCGTAAAAACAACATCTCGATGTGCAATATCAAATATTGTGAAATGGAATGGGTTAATCAGCCAGAGAACCACTTGCCGGGCACGTGTATCGTTTTTTCGAAAACGGGCGAGCACGGGCTGCCCGTTTTCAAAATCGAATGGGCTCGGGCAGGCGAAAAGTGTTGCCCGCGAACCTCTAATAACTAGAAATGAAGTAGAAGTGTGCGGGCACGCTTGATTTTTCGACCCATTCACAAGATCGCCTGCCCAATACCGGGCACGGGCGAGCACGGGTATCTTTATTTCGAAAACGGGTGGGCACGGGCTTCATGTTTTCAAAATAGAACGGGCACGGGCAGGCAAAAAGTGATATTCGCGCACCTCTATTCTGTCCTCAAAAATTTATCAAAAATTGAGGTCTGAGGATTGAAAATTAAAAAATTATTGAGATCATCATCATCAAGCTTTATAACCCCTGAGGTGTGAGGTATGCCATAAGCCTATCAATCGTCAATGAGATGGTTTGTTCGCACAGTGACGGTTTTCTAGTTGCCGATTTAAGAGCTACTTGGTCTGACACTAACTTGCCATCCTATGAGAAAATGATTACTTTAATATTTAAACTCAGGAATCTGTTACAGCTGGTCCTCATTCTTTCCGAGATTTACCGACACGCGTTACCTTAATCTTCCTCAAACTTATCATCATCCCCTACTTCCCACATGCGTAATATGTGAATAACCCCTCAGGGCACCCATCTTCAAATCTTTGGAATTATCTGCCAGTAAGGTCATCCGCATATTCGTAATTACCTAATCCATTTCCACATTTCTCGGCTTCGTGACTTTGTCCATAACAATAATGAACATAAGCGAGAATCACCCGGGATGGCATTTTCCTCATACAAAAAAGCATTTTCCTTATACAAATTGCACGCTTTAGAACCCATCCAAGTGGCATTTTCCTTGTACTTTACCGCTTTAAAGTCGCTGAGTGATAATTACCCGGGTGATAATTCTCATTTGTCAGGGCGATAATTCCCTGGGTCATAATTCCCATTTTTTTCAGTCTGAGAGATAATTCATGTCGCCAATCTGCCTGAGACGGAAGATCATATCTTGGCCCCCTCCCTCTTCGGAGGTCTAACACCACACTGAACATAGTCCGAAACCCTTTTCACTAAATCCCTAACTCGATCTACAATAACACTTGTATATACCTTAACGCCTACGCTCTTAGGAATTGAATCCATAAGTGATGCGTAGAAGTAAAAATATCCCTTGGCGGCGGAGGACATCATCAGGAGGAAGAGGAAATGTCTCCGAAAATGATAATTGCCACCTCCATCTGTTATTTGAATACAAAAGCAGTGATTTGATATCTTCGGCACCTAGTTGGGGACTTGGGGCAAGAACTATTTTGAGAAATCGATTTTTCAAAAATAATTTCTCAAACTTCTTAAAAATTTCTCATATTTATCAAAAAATTATTTGGTCTGTGAATGAGTTCTCGGTGTTTATTTTTAGATGGCGTCAGATAAAATTATAGCTAACTACTGTCAGTCAAACTAAATTTACTGTCAATAAAATTCAGTAAACAACATAACACGTTTCTTAGCAGAACATAAATTTTTCTTTCATTAAAAATGTCTAATTTTGTTCCAAGAAAGGTTCATTTGCGGGAAGTTTTATTGTACTTCATTAAAATAAAGAAGAGTGAAGCTGAAGCTCATCGATTACTTGTAGAAGTTTATGGTGAACATGCTCTATCAGAAACAACATGCAGACACTGGTTTTGACGCTTCAAAAGTGCTGATTTTGATGTTGAAGACAAAGAGCGTTCAGGTGGTCCAAAAAAATTTGAACTCGATGAAGACTCATGTCAAACGCAAGAAGATCTTGCAAAATCATTAGAAGTTGATCGTACAACAGTTTCCAAACGTCTAAAAGCAATTGGAATGATTCAAAAGATGTCACATTTAGTGCCACATGAATTGAAAGAAAGAGACGTTGAAAGAAGGAAAACCACTTGTGAATTATTGCTTCAAAGACATGAAAGAAAGGGATTTTTGCACCGTATTGTGACTGGTGATGAAAAGTGGATATTACGAGAATCCCAAACGATTAAAAGCTTGGGTAAGGCCAGGTGAGCCAGGTCCATCGCAACCAAAACGAAATATTCACTGTTCGAAGAGAATGCTGTGCATCTGGAGGGATATGAAAGGTGTGGTGTATTATAAGCTTCTGAAACCTAGTGAAACAATTAATGGGGAACGCTATCGACAACAATTAATACGCTTGAAGCGAGCTCTGACCGAAAAACGACTAGAATGGACCGATAGACATGACAAGTTAATTTTTCTACATGACAACGCTCGTCCACATGTCGCAAAAGTTATGCAGAACTGTTTAATTTGAACGAACTGGGAAGTTCTACTCCACCCGCCATATTCGCCAGACATTGTCCCTTCTGATTTCTACTTATTCGATTGCATGAATAACGATTTCATCGGTTCACTTCTTTCTAGGATATCGAAAAATGGCTATCTGATTGGTTTGCCTCAAAAAATGAGGAATTCTTTCGACACGGAATCCGACAATTACTTGAACGATTGGAAAAAGTAGTGGCTAATGTTATTGAAATGAACGCTTAAAAACAGCAAAAAAAAAACAGTGAGACCAGATATCAAATTTTTTAGAAATCATCAAATTTTTTAAAAATTATCATATTTTTTAAAAATTATCAGATTTTTAAAAATTATCAAATGAGACCAAATATCAAATTTTTTAGAAACCATCAAAAAAATTTTAAAATTATCAATTTTTTTTTAAAAAATTTGCTTTTTTTAAAATTATCAAATTTTTAAAAATTATCAAATTTTTAAAAATTATCAGATTTTTAAAAATTATCAAATTTTGTAAAAATTTCTATAGTTTATCAAAAAAATTTTAAATTCCTCAAAGTTTCTCAAAAATAGCCCTGCGTTGAGATGGGATTTATAGAAACTAATTTTCATCGAAATGCGCATTTTAGCCCAGCGAGGTGCCACATTAGCATTTCTCAGCTTCATAGAACTCCATCACAAAATGTAACATGTTCAGCATATTATTCCTCATACTAAATGAGTGAAGTTTACGTAGTGGGGCGCCAATAAGGTGCTTGCCTTGTAACGCCTTGTGGTACATATAAACGCCTTGCGTACATAAAAAACCACTACTTTATCGTGTCCTTCAATCAGCCAATAATACTGGTCGATATCGAAGATGAGACGCATTATTTTTCTAATCGTATACAGATGATGAAATTGCCTTTCTCAGAAGGACGAACGTCTTCAATTCACTTCCTTTGTTTAGCTTATGTTAACTCATTTTTTACAGTGCTCCATCTAATGCTGTACGTTCGTTCTGTTAAATTTTTCATCTGCAATTAAATGATTCTCAACAAAAACAAAAACTTAGAAGAGGGAAGTCTAAAGTCTAAATCAGCTTGTAACATTTTACGTTATTTACATTACAAATGTATAACCTTCGTCGGTTAAGGGATGATTGTTATACATTATGTTCGGTGTGCGTTTTGCATATGAGGGACGAATGATATATTTTCGCTGACTGATGGCTTGTTTGCCCTTTGACTTTGTACAGTAAATGCGGTATGTACACATTGTGCAGATTTATCAAATCTCATTCCAAATTCGCGTCACGTTTTAAGAAATTTTTCATTTGAAAACTTTTACAATCCCCCCATCCATAAAACTTGTATAATGTGTACAATCATCAGCGTGTACGGTTATAAATAAATGTATGTATTTCGTCGGTGTGTATTGCCAATGCCAGCGGCACCAAATTCTCTCTGCAATTGACTTGGCTCATACCCCCCAACCCTCCAGAGTTTCCGTTCTCTGGGCTAATAGTATATTACAACACATTGGTAGTCCGATTCTAGTCAATATTCATTCATGTAGATCACAATTGTGGCATTCATAGGGACTGTAGGTAAATCACATCACACTGTCACAAACGGCTACTATATGATAGGCGAGCAACTGTGTAAACGGAATAGGTCTAACAGGTGATTATCATGCGGGTCGTGGGGAAAGTAAGAAGTAGTTTGAGTCTATGCTAAGGCTCTAAACAGCGAAACAAAATGAGTATAGACCAATAGTTTAATAACGAAAGCTCTGTATTTTATATGTTTGTAGCACCTCTATAATACTATGATTACTGTAGAGTTTACCATGCAAAAATTATCCACTTATAGGTCACAATCATATAAAATGTATTATAACAGAGCCACAGAAATTTACCGAGTCACAAGAAGTATGATTTTTTTTAGTTTTCGGAATTGGGAAGGAGAAACAGTGTCAAGGATCGAATTTTCCGTCGAAGAAAAAAAAATTTGAAAATGTTATGAAGAAGGAAGCGCAAATTTCCGACATTATTTATGCTTGTTTTTCATAAACAACGAGAAAGAGAAAAAGTTTTTTTTTACTTTGTATTCCGTACTCTTTTTATTTGTTTTTTTGATTCGTCACTGTTTGTAATGAATTGCAATGATTAAGTAGATAAAAAATTAGAATAATTTGTCAAACAGTTTCCGTTATGGATTTTACTGTTTTTTATTTTCGTAAATATTTGTTCAGCATGGTCGTGATAAATTGTGTTTGAGATTTTTTTTTCATGTTTTCCTTTCGACGTTTTAAAGTTGTTGTTGTTGTTGCTGTTTGTTTAATATTTTTATGCTGAGCAAGTCAATGTATTATTGTTTACATATTATTTTTTGCTGATGGTAATATCGTAACGAAGGAATTGTTGCAATGGCTCAAAAGAGGTAAGTAGCTAATCAGCGCCCCATCTACTAAACAAGATTTTTTATTTGTACCATAAGTCTCTATCTATTTTCCGACTGTCCTAGAACATATAAATGCTAAGGTCCGTACGTATCAGAATAGAGATAGACTGACGAAAAAGAAAAAAATTCTATATTCTATTCGCAGCTGTGAGCGCTAACTTGTCAAAAAATTACCATCATGAGATAATTTTTTGAAAAATTGTTTACCATTGTAAGATAATTTTTCATGAGATCACCAGTAGTTGCTAGTTTTGTTTATTCTGGAATATCAGCTGTGGTGGGTAATGTGGGTAGTGGTGGATAATGGTGGGTAAACGCTAAAACAAACGCCGAGCGATCAGTTCCACGGGCCTAGGGGTGACGCACTTCTGTGGTTTATGGAATAAATGGAATAAATGGAAATAAATGGAATAAGTGGGAATAAATGGAATAAATGATAATTTTTTCAAATTCGTGAAAACCTCAAATAGACTTGATTTTGACGGCAACGCACACAACAAACCATACTAATGTGTCAAAAAGTGAAAAAACCCACTTTTGAAAACTGAAAAGAATTTTTGTTGAAAAATGGAATAAATGGAACACTTTTGCTAGAAGATAGGTCTGTACTTTCAGCCAGGACACTTGGTGCCGAAAACTTGAAAATGCCAAAATTAAGGAAGTTGAGAGTAAATTACATTGTATTACTTTATATTATGACACCTGTCTGCGTACTTGGGCCCTGAATCTGGAAATAAAGAAGACAAAAAAAAAATAAAATTTATTCTCAGGATGGTTTAAATGCTTTATAATTTGTGCAAACCTTTTCTTGAACTTATTTGTCTAACTTGTGATGCGTTTGGTTCAGATATTTCGCAAAAACAACAAAAAAAAATTTGGGATAAATGGAATAAATGAAATGCGCCACCCCTCGTCCCGGTCACAAATTTGGCCCCGGAGCGAGCCGGGCGTCGGAACCGACATTGCCGGGCGTTTCGGTAACTATCAATATATTGACGCTGCAGGCACGAAAAGCGCCGGCCGCAGGCTAATCAATATCGGGGGACTAGGGGCGGCAGCCCCGTGGTATGAAGGATATTTCTTTACACTACATCATATTATAGTCACGCGGCAGCACTACGCCCGTGACGCAAGTCTTACACGCCTAAAATTTGGAAGATTTCGTAGACTAAGGAACATACAGCAACTTTTTGACTTCCCCCCTTGCGACGTACCACCCTAAAAATACTTTCCCGGATTCTTGGGAAAATTTTGATCCGATTTGGTCTTTTAATTATTAAAATCGGTTCAGTAGATCTGGAGATAAAAATTTTTGAAGTTTCCATTTTTCCATACAAAAAATTTTCCGTAGAACATTTTTAACTGGTCGATTTCGTCAATTATTTTGTTACTTTCTTACTATGTTGGGATCTCGGGAACGGTTCGATCAAGTTTGCTGAAATTTTGAGGGTAGCTTAAGGCTGTGGTGGTTAAAAAAGGCTTCTGTTTGTTGCAAATTTACTCCATGAAAATGTTCTACGAGACTATGAAATAAGGAGTTCACGCAGTAGACTGGTCCTTTGTCTAGTGCATGAACTTCTTATGTCACCGTCGTGTAGAGCATTTTCATGGAGAAAAACTGCAACAAGTAGAGGTCTGCATATCAAGGTGGGCAACCTGGTGCCAAAAAGTTTTCTATGGCAATGTGTGGGGAACGAGGACATTACTATGCACAATGTTCCAACTCGGCACCAGGCTGCCTACTTGGGACGTTTAAGTAGCCATAAAGAACGCAGCCTCGTGCCGAAAATCTGTTAATGTCATCGTAACGGCAGTAACAAATACTATACGTGATATAAATTTCAACACGGCACCAGGCTGCCTACTTAAGATATTCTACTGTGAATGTAGAGGGCAGCAGCAGTCTGGTGCCGAGTTGAAATTTATGTGACGCATAGTATTCGTTAACTGCCGTTACAATGAGTTTAACTGCTTTTCGGCACCAGGCTGCCTTCTTAAAGGCTACTCATACTTTTCAAGTACGCAGCCTGGTGCCGAGTCGGGACCTAGTGCACATTAATGTACTCGTTTCGCCATCCAACATTACCATAGGAACTTTTTTGGCACCATGCTGTCTTCTGAAATCGAACAGTGCAACCCCACCTTAAGGTCATTATTTTAGTCGACACGTATTTTTTTTCCTTAAAGAATCTGACCATTCGTGTTATTTAGTCGCTTCCAGATTCAGTCAGGATGAATCAATAACTCTAAAACTATAAGAGTTAGAAGGTTGCTTGAAAAGGCAAAGTTGCAGAGAATTAAATTTGGAATATATATTTATGGTCAGCAAAATTATTCTTTGGTCAGCAAAATTATTGCTTTTGGTTAGCGAAATTGTTGCTTGTGGTCAGCGAAATTGTTGCTTGTGGTCAGCGAAATTATTCTTTGGTCATCAAAATTATTGCTTTTGGTCAGCAAAATTATTGCTTTAGGTCAGCGAAATTATTGTCTTCGGTCAGGAAAATTATTGCTTTTGATCAGGAAATCATAGTCCCACGGTAGTACAGGGGCCGGGAGTTACATTTGAACGAAAAATAGCACTGAAGTTTGTCATTTCGTCCATACTTGAAAAAGTTTTTCACAAATAAAATGTGTCAAATGTTGTCTTTTCAGCAGGCATGTTTTTCATAACTCATACATAACTCATAATACCAATCAATGGAACTTTGAAAATTTCAGCACTATTGGCCGCTTAGGATGCGTCTAGATTCAATTAAACTTCGTCGACGTATTATGTGATCCGTGTGCATTTTATGTCTTCTTTTGAACTATACATACATTTCTTACTTTAGTTTTTGAGTTTTGGGCTGTATTTTCTGCACATTTGAGACATTCCTTGTTTTTGTATGGAGTTTTTTGGGGTTTGTGGACGTTTTTTTGGGGTGTGAACTCCGCTACCGCTCCGAGCATGATTTATTGATCATTTTTTTTACCGAAATTTTTAGAGTAGAAGGAAATATATTTGTAGAGAGATAAATTTACAAGAGTACTGATATCCGTACAAAAACACTTACAATGGGAAGGTGACGCAAAAAATTAAAGCAAAGTTACTTTGTGTTTTTAAATAATTGCGTCACAAATGCCAGACCCTACAACGAAATAAGTTTTCTATGTTTTCAGTTTTTACACTGTAAAAATTCAACTTTTACTTCTTTTCGCGAAAAGTGAAAGTGTTGAACAATTACTACGCTGTCAGGCATTTGTGACGCAATTTTTTGAAAACACAACGTAACTTCGCTTTAATTTTTTTTCGTATTGAAGCTTAATGCGTCACCTTCCTCTGATTTCAGAACTTTTGTAACTGGAGGAAAATCGTTTTACCTTAGATGCTTAATGCGTCATCATTTCGGGGTTTCAAAACTTTTGTAAGCAGACATAAAGACTTGCGACGCACTCCCACTTTAAGTGGTTTTGTCGCGATCTAATTGTGCGTTATTGGAATAAGTGCGTCATCGGAGTAAGTGAGGTATGTTTTTAAGAACCTGCCTATTCTGGCTGTAAAGCCACTAAGGGTGTGGGATTTTCTATAAAAGTAATTAACTTGACAAACTTATAGATACTTAACTTGAAAAATTTACTTTCTAACTTGAAAATTTTATTTCCAAACTTGACACTTCAAAATTACGGACTTGACAGTTTAGATTTCAAAACTTGCAGACTGAATTTTTTAATTTGACAGTTTTGAGTTTCCAACTAGACACTTTAAAATTTCGAACTTGACAGTTTAGAATTTAACTTGACGATTTCATTTTTAAACTTGACAGTTCTGAATTTCTAACTTGACAAAAAATAATTTGTAACTTGACATTTCAATAGTACCCAAAGAGAATTAATCGCCAAAAAAATCGCTAAAGTGTGGAATATCGCCAATAAATGAAATTCCTCCTTTTTGGCGATATTTTACACCTTAGCGTTTTTTTTTGGCGATACTTCACATTTTGTCGATTTTTTTGCCCCGCAGTGAGGGTTTAAGGGGGGAGGGGCGTATATAAATATATACATATATATATAAAAGTATATAAATAAATAATAATAAATTAATAAAAAATAAATAATAATGAAAATAATAAACTAAACTTTAAGGCCCTCACGTTACAAAATATCCGATAACACACGGGATTTAATTTGAGATCTCGTATTTGGGAGGGTTAAAGAAAAAGAACCTCGGGCTGACGCCCTCGGATCTTCAACCCCTTCTACATACGAAATCCCAAATTACAGCCCTTGTGTTATAATAAACTATTCCTGTCGAATAAAATGTAACGTTCACAAATTCATTTGGGAATATAGCACAAAGGTCATTATAGCCGGTGCCGGTTACAGTTAAGTTGTATGTAAACTTTCAAGACTCGTTGAATTATGGTCCTCGCCATTCGTTCGCTCCATAGACAACGGTACATATTCCGAGACGAAAAGCTTTAACAAAAACAACATTTCTATAAAATATTCACGCTCCTGCATCCGTTGATAAAATGCAGCTACATAAATTATTATACGAAATGTTAATGTTTGAAAAACCTACTTTTTCAGAGAAAATTCACAAACGCTAACAAATGAACACGGCAATTATGATTGATTGCAATCTACAATTTATTTTGTAGGAAAACTTGTTTTCGCAAGGTGTCGTACACGAGATTCGGTAAAAACTTACCTTTCCAACTAAACAGTTTCACGAAATGTAACATCAGTGCTTAATGCAAGCAGAAAATTTACTGACTTAGGATAAAATACTTCTTGGGGTTACATTTTTGGTGGCACTGGCGGCGCGGCAGTTTACTTCTATCAAAGTCATTTTTATTACCTTTACATACATACATACATATTCAGCCGTATTAACCCAACTGGGTTTTGGCTGTCAGCACCACAGTTCGCCATTGCTGTCGATCTTCAGCTACTCTTTTCTTACCTTTGCACCATAGAATAAACTCTAATTGAGTGAATAGGAACTATTTATACGTTGACTTTATTTTATAGGAAGATCGAACTTCTGTTTGAGAACAGAACAATTGTAACGCAAAACTTAGAGTGCGCTTTACTTATTATTTAAGTACTCGATATAAATAATAATATTCCGTGCACAAAATAACGTGAAGTAGCATTTTGGCTATGCAAAATAGGAAAACAGACAAGATCGAAAAATAGTGTTTGTTTATAACAACATTTTAACGAAATAAAACACCAGAATATAACTTCTCTATGCACCTGCTAGTGAGAATAATTTTTGTTATATGTGACATTTCATTGCGATTTTAAACAACTGACGTTTTACGGTATTTTATCGCTCTGGATGTACTCGCTAGTACTCTTACGGAGACATTCTATGTGCGATAACACAACATTAATCATTGCATACAAAAGAAGAAATAGGGTCATGGCGTCGCAAATCCTTTTTCTCTCTACAATAAAGTAGTGTAGAGATTATTGAAATAATGCATATCTCAATATACCGACCATGGCCGACATTCAAGGTCATCAAGGTCATTCAAATAAAGTGAATATACACTTTACGTCATTGTAGGACATGAATCAGTTGTGAGAGTGTGCTGCTACAAATGTGTAGTCGTCGACCCAGATTTTTATTTTATCTACACAAATAATTTGTCCTCAATTTGTCCTAAATTCTTGAAACTTTCAAATTAGTGTACTGACACTTCGATAATGTAAATGTGTGTTGCTAGGTTCAAATCCGATCGGCGACAATTTTTTTTTTTTTGCATTCGCCAGATGGAATCATTTCCCAATGTTTTGTTAGAAACGAGGTTAGAAATGCAATGAGCAGCAGAAATATTTTGTCCATTCCTAACCATCAAAAGAAACAACAAAAAAAGTGTCGCCGTTCGGATTTGAACCGGTGACTCTAGGCAGCCCAAGCGAACTATCTCATATATCAGGGAGTTGCGGGAAATGGTACTTTTCAATGAAAAATACTACTGAACTTTGTCAGTTCATTAATATCGTCTATATTTGAATAAGTTTTTTGAAAATACAAACGTTCTCTTTTCAGCGAGTATGTTCATAAAATGCTATCTCTACAGTGATAATCTCTACCAGAGAATTATATGTAGACCAAACTCGTAGACGTTTTGCACCACCCAGGCCGTCCCTTTTACTATGACGTTCAACACCACCCAGGCCGTCTTATTCTACTTTATCTGGGGGAATATTCTTCCTAGTCCGCAGACATCAGATTTACTACTTGGTTGTTGTTTCTCTTTTATCTGGGGGAATATTTTTCCTAGTCCGCAGACACCAGATTTACTACTTAGTAGTTGTTTCTCTTTTATCTGGGGGAATATTCTTCCTAGTCCGCAGACACCAGATTTACTACTTAGTAATGAAACTCACAACTGTTCGTATTCGAATGATTTATTTCAGGAAAAAAGCAACATATTTATACAGAAAAAATCCTCATTTCATGCTACGTTAAAATTTAAATATACTAGATTTACAATAGAATTTACAAATTGAAAAATGAAGTATTTTCTCCAAAATTTATTCGGAGTTCAACATGAAGTATTTTTTTATTTTAAATTTGAAGTAAAATTTTCCGAATTCAACAATGTTTGTCTGAACTCATTATTTCACAACCAATCTGCGAGATTTTGAAAATTTTAGCACTATGTCGATTCCAACCTGTCACATACATTTCCAAATTTATATTTCGTGAACTTTACGTACGGCCGTTTAGGCTCAAAAAGAATTTCGTCGATGTATTAAGTGATCCGTATTTTTTTTTGTGTTGTTTTTTCAAATATCCGTACTTTTTTTCTATTTTTTCAAGTACTGAGCTGTTATTTCCACATTTGTTTTGCATGAAATTTTATTTTTTTCAAGTGGCACATTTGTCGTTCCCGTCGCACATTTGCCATGGGTCAATGCAAATCTGAAAACTTTGACAGTAAATGTGCCGAGATGTGCTCGAGAACGCCAGATACAGGTTGGGGAAGTAGTCACATTTGAGTGTTGAAAACAAGCAAATTTGCCAAATTCGCCGAAATGTGTCTGGCAAATGTGACCCGAGGGGTGACGCACTTCATTTATTCCATTTATTCTTTTATTCCATTTATACCCAAAATTTTTTTGTTGTTTTTGCGAAATATCTGAACCAAACACATCACAAGTTAGACAAATAAGTTCAAAAAAAGGTTTGCACAAATCATAAAGCATTTAAACCATCTTGAGATTAAATTTTATTTTTCTTTGGAATAAATGGAATAAATTATTTATTCCATTTTTCAACAAAAATTCTTTTAAGTTTTCAAAAGTGAGTTTTTTCACTTTTTGACGTATTAGTATGGTTTATTGTGTGCGTTGCCATCAAAATCAAGTCTATTTGAGGTTTTGACGAATTTGAATAAATTATCATTTATTCCATTTATTCCAATATTTTTTCCATTTATTCCCATTTATTCCATAAACCGCAGAAGTGCGTCACCCCTCGATGTGACCACTTCCCTAACCTGTATGTGGCGTTCTCGAGCACATCTCGGCACATTTACTATCAAAGTTTTCAGATGTGCATTGACCCATGGCAAATGTGCGACGGGAACGACAAATTTGCCACTTGAAAAAAATAAAATTTCACATATGTGAAAGCAAATGTGGAAATGTGAAAACACAAGTCCACATTTCTCGACTCAGAACGACTTTTTCGATGAAAAAAGCAGACTGGCACAAAAAATGTGGCAAATGTGCAAGAAATACAGCTCAGAACTTAAAAAAATATATAAAAACGTACGTAAATTAGAAAAAAAAACACAAAAAATACGGATCACATAATACGTCGACGAAATTATTTTTGAGCCTACACGCATCCTAAACGGCCTCACGTAAAATACACGAAGCATAAATTTGGAAACGTATGTGAGAGGTTGGGTTCAGTTACAGCGACTTGCATAAATTTACAGAACATACGACGAGTTGCGTATTAGACACTGAATAATGCAGTTTCATACTATCAAATATCGTAGACATTGTTATTCGTAATATTACTGCATTGATCCATTGTACGGATTGCAGACACAGCGCTGTGTTAACTTTTCACAATTCCCGCAACTTCCTACTGGGAGGAGATTTTTAGTCCTTCTCTCCTCTGAATATGGGCCGCAAAATTATGTACTTATTTTGTCCTTTCTTGACCATCGACAAAAACATTCAAAAACATTTTCGGTGAACGAATTTGAACCGGCATCGCTTGAGGGGGGCTTCGAGGATGAATAATGTAAAGTTGTATCACATTAATGGTCGACTTCTTCGTCTAATCGAAAGGACAAATTAAGGACTAATTTGAAAGTGTCAAAAATTTAGGACAAATTGAGGACAAATGGCATCACCAATTTTGCTCAAATTTTTATCGTTTTTAAAAAAGCGATTTTGAGCTTTTTGGCGTTTTAGTACACCTGTATATTTCAGACCCCAAGGTACTACAAACTTTTTTTTGTGTCGGACGCCTAGGACAAATTGAGGACAAATTATTTGTGTAGATAAAATAGAAATCTGGGTCGACGACTACACATTTGTAGCAGCACCCTGTGAGAGTACCACAGGGATAGATGGACAGTGAGAGATAAAGCACTGCAACGAACATCTCGATATTTTTTGACATTCGTGTTCCTATCTGCGTTAGGAGCCGCTCATTAAATCGACCCCCCCCCCCCCGCCCCGCTGTCTTTTTATTTTTCGATGTTGTGGCATAACACTGCATCGAGCCTGAATAGTAACAGATAGGCAAGTCAACTGGTACCTAAAGCTGAATATTTTCTCGTAACGCCACTAATAGAAAGACCACAAGATTGTCTCGCGATTATCTATGAAGTGACGATAAGTCTCGAAGAAGTGTAAAAGTTTCGTACATACCAATACATACCAATGATGGCTTCAATATAGTCGAATGATCCAAAAGTTCGGGAACAAAAATAGAGATTAGAAAAGGCGATCTCATTTTTTTTGTGTCTTTCCCCCAACTCTGTTCTTACTTCATCCAAATACCCAACAGCTCGAAGATCACAGGTGAATTCCACATTTCACCATAACTCTCCAGAGAACCAAAATTCAATTCACTTTTACTCTTGTTATGTCAACTAACTAAACTAATGATTGATTGATAGTCTTTTGATAGTTCCGTCCTGAAACTCATAGAATCTCACCTAACTGATACTCTTCATTGTGTTGAAGTTGATGGGTGATTTTCAGAATTTTTACCAATCTGATGCAGTTTGCTCTAAGGAACGATCTTATTTCCTTCAGTTTAGAGTCCTTTTGAGTTTGAGCTGATGCATAAACACTGAACACCCCTACTACACAAAATTTCGATTATCTTGCGGGAAAAAAATGATGGCAACGGAGGACTTAATAAAAAATTTCACCATGTCATGCAATTTATTTCATTAGACTCGAAACTGACCAATTGTATAAATCAGAAACATTTGTAAATCAAAATTGAGAATATAATGTCGTTGGTAAATGTTTTCTATGGCTTACAAACAGCAGCACAGCGGTTAAGACCTGGTGGACAATCTCCATGGTTCGTACATGGAATGTAGTCACCAGCAAGATGAGAATTAGTACGGCTGGTCCAACAATATCCGTTCGAAAAGAATGACGCTATTGGGAGATCACATCTGATGCAACAATATCCTTCATGGCAACCATATCCCGGATAGTCTGTTCTGCATACGTTTGACAGGGCAGTACCACAGAAAGCAGCCACAACCACAAATATAATGATCGATGTCGAATTAACCATTTTCAATTGTCGTTTTTTTCAATCTTGAGCGAATAAGACTTTCAAACTTAATGAAATTTATGAAATGTGTACATACCTTTATATAGCGTTCATCTGCATTGATAAGGTATCTTTGCTACTGAAAACAGTTTAATTATTATTTAATGCACCTGGTTGGTCAGGTTTCAGCCGCGAATGATAAGAAACTTCAATTAAGGCTGTTTATTGTATAAACAGATGTGACCTGTAAACCTGATAAATGGCGCGAACAAAGCGTGTTACAATGTTCGTTCGTAAGATTATTGAATTATTTTTGTAGGTAAATTAGGTAATGAGTCGCAATAGCAATTTCAATTATTCGACTCAAGCTAAAAATAAAGTTAATCTTTCTTTTAGCCACGATGTTTTGAGTTGAGATCGAGCAACGAGAAACTCAGAATATTTCACTCAATTTTGGACGGAAGATTGAGAATGACAGTTGGTCAGGGAAATGTTAAGTTGGTAACCATGTAGCAAAAGATAGAAAGTACAGAGATTTAAGCCTCTGCCTTACATTATTACTAATTATAAAATTCAAAAGTTTGTCTGTCTGTCTGTCTGTTTGTCTGTATATTGTCATTGTGTCATAGTGATCAGACGTGTTATTTTTGCTCCTGTTGTTTTTCGATAATTTTTGATTTAAATTGTTGTTTTGTTAACCGTATTTGCAAAATTTTGAATAACTTGTCGTTTTACGACCTGATTGAGCATTCCTGTTGCGCTAAATAGTGAATTTTTGGAGAAATATCAAATAATTTTGTTCGTTCTCAATTGAAACATCAAACGTTTAAACAAAAGGCGATAGACCATACACCGATTTTGTCAATAGTCGCGCCAATTCCCTGAAACGATGTGGATTGTTAAGGCCTTTTGGTATTGTTTACTTATTGATCGTATTGCTGCATTTTGGCTGACTTTGTGTAACATGACAATTTTTAATTGCACGTTCCACAATAGTAGGAAATAACTAAAAGAATGCAAAGAGTAGAAAGACAGTTGAGACCTCTATCGATCAAACAAACCATTACGATTTCCGGTAAAAAGAAATATATCCCAACACTGCAACCAAGCTTCAACTAAACGAAAGTTTTGGGCGCGGAAGTTCGGTCGATGATTACGAGGATAACGACGAACGACGTCGGCTGTTGGATTATTACCAGTTCGATCGTACAAGAATAAACATCTTTTATCTCAAATTCTTTTATATTCGAATTCTTTTATTCAAAGTTGTTAATAATAAATATTATAACGAAGTCAAGCACTATTTAATTGAACGATAATTGAGGAGATACGATCACCATTGGCATACGATCATTATCATAAAACTCGCCACCTGGAACATCCACTTGATAAGACCCATCCTTTTCCACGTGGCAAAATACAGATTGATCCAGCTAGCATTCAATTGGTACCTTTATCAGATTAACATCGAAAATGGAGAAGAAAGTTATAGTGAGTACTTGGGAAAATGCTGTGTTTGGATCGGTCTAGATCGTAATTACGTTGATATATTTGATGAAATAAAAGGAAACGGGTCAAGATAGTGGTTTCAATCTATATCAATTTATATTATCGTCAATTAAGGTGTCTCGTTATTCTCCTGTCGAGCCAGGGACAAAGAGACATTTCATTTGCAACGCGGACGAGAGACGATTTTTCAATTTTGGTGGTCATACAATTTAACAATGGCATCCGTATGTAAATCTTGTGACAACGTGGTTAGAAACTCAGGATTTATTACGTGCGATGGCATTTGTGGTGAACTTTTCCATTCAAAATGTGTTGGCCTCAGTAAGGTAATGGTTACAGCTATGACAAATTGCCCTAACATGCACTGGTTCTGTCATAATTGCAACAGCGAAAAAAGGAGTGTGTCGTCTTCAATTGAGGAGATGAAAAAAGCTATCGATGGATTGGCCAGTTCACTGTCGAGTGAATTGCTTCAGTTTCTCAATGGGTTCAAGCTACTTGTGGACAAATTGTTCGAGACTATCGGCACAGCGAACAATGTTCATGGCGCAATTAAGGTCGTAGATACGGAAAATCCAATAGCTCAATGTGAAGGAATCGAGAATATGGAGACGTCAATCGCGGTTGGTTCAAAATCCATTCCATCTTTTACCGATGCTCATGAGTCAACGTGTAGTGTGGTCGTCTCCAACATAGGCAAAGAAGTACCTGGCGAATATTTGAAATCATTTTTGGCGAATGAACTGATGATTGATAAGTCACAAATTAAATTGTCGTTATTGCTGCCTATTGGCAGAAGTATCAATGACCTGCAGTTTGTCCAGTACAAAGTGACCATTCCAAAAGACCAATATGAGTCGATAATGAATCCTAACACATGGCCTAAAAATTGTCGAGTTCGGGATTTTGTGCACAAACGTAGGAAAAGCGTTGGTGTGACAATGCAAAATTTTTTGGATACATATGTCACATCCGCTCATGCTCAATGTTTAACATTGGCATTACTTGGACTAGTATTTGTGTGATTGTGTGATGAATTTTCCTGCCTCGATTTAATTTTCGTTTGTTTCGTATATTTTGATTTGATTTTTTTTTTAATGTTTGAGATGTTTCGCTAGTGGTGTAGACCGTTTATTTTTGTAAGTACATTTTTGTAATTATTGTTCCACGCCAGTAGGGTATTACACCCGTTGGTGCTAATAAAATAATAATAAAAAAAAAAAATTGTCGGTCACAAATTTTCAGCGTGAACCAACATACGTCCGACCTGCTTGAAGAGTTCCGAGGAACTAAAGCAAAAAGTCGTTTTGCATTGCCTTTTATAAGCCGAAAGCCAAAGAAAAGGCAATGCAATAGTAGATTCTTTTGCATTGCCTTATATGAATCAAAAAAAGGCAATGCAAAAGAAGATTCCCATGCGAATCTATCTAAGTCCGACGTCCGACCTGCTTGAAGAGTTCCGAGATGCGAAAAAACGTTTACAACAAGAACCCACTTAAAAAAACATCTGATGACGCACAAAGGTGAGTAGTTAAGATTCTCTTTTGGAAGTACGAGACAACAAAAAAAATTTTTAGGAGAAAAGCCGTATTCTTGTCCGCAATGCAAAAAAACGTTTACACAAAAAGTCAGCTTACAAATCCATCAAAAGAAACACAGGTGAGTAGTTAGGACACTTGCACCGAATGAGTAAAAGAATAAAAATAAATTTTAGGAACAAAAATATTTGAAAACTCATCAGAAAATCCACAATTAGCAATAGCAATATACCTCTGAAGGAACAACAAAATTCAAACCTTATGATTCATTTAGAAATCTGTCCCAACCCGCCATTTAGATAACTGTATTTCATGTTTTGTAAATTTTTGGTAATCAAATGCAAGTAACGTAACATGACAAAACTTTTATTTTTTATAAAACATTTTTTTTTCGAATGCAAATGAAACACTCCAGGAATATCCCAAAATACGATAATGAACAACCCGTTCGGAGAAACGATGTGAAGAAGCAACATTTTCTGCAATATAGCAACTAAAGTTTTTTCGTTACGATTTAGTACCTTGAGTTGAGGCCTCGACCCCTTTTGTCTTAATCGTTGTTTGTCAGAGCCTTTCGATGATACTATAAATCCGTAGTGCTCACTTTCCTAGAGGCCTTTTTTTGTCCGTTTTCAAAAAATTGAAAAAAGCAAATGTAGCCAAGAGATGGCGTGATGATACATGGTTTTTAATACATTTACGAAGTTTCCTGGACCGCTCCACTAACAGTAGCCAAATTCGTGTGTTGTTACTCTAACCACGCATCATGGCAGAAATGAAGAGACCCACTACATAAACCGAGGGGTCAATGTCTGCGAAAGCTGTTAAGTGGTCGTTCACATGTCCCGGCCCTCATTTCGGTAGATTTCTGGACCTTCCATTAAAAGGAAAGCCACGGATTGATCTCTTTACCCCACACAAAAAACTGTAGGAGACCAAAACACCCAAATTTTTTTTTTTATTTTTTTAAGGGAAAATTGGAAAATTTCCGGGAAAATTAATTAGGAGCCGCAGGTATGACTCGCAAAAATGGTTTTTTTTTGAACCCCTCCTCCCCTGTCACGCATGTGTCACATTAGTTCGAACCCACCCCTTCAATGTGACGTCACACCATAAGCCAGGTATGTCATTCAAAGCATTAAAGTACGTTGAATTATATCCTTCTCGATGAGAGGGGAGGGCTGGTAGTCATCCATTTTAGCTTTACCATGGGTTTGCACTTACAAAAAAAACATTCCGTGTTTTGCCTCAGTTTACTGTTTGAACAGTAGAAAAGAGGCGTGGTTTCGCAATATGACCTGATCACATTTTTGAATTTTACCTCGGCCAGTTTTCACTCAAAAAATTTAAATAAGAAAAAGATATTGTAACTGATCCAGGCCAGTACTGATCAGTTCCAGAACCGATTTGCATCAGAACTGATCAGTTTAAAAACGGATTTGGATGAGTAGTTCTGAAACTGATCAGTACTGAGTCATATCAGTTTTCAGACTAATCAGTACTGATTCGAATCAGTCTTAAAACTGATCAGTACTGATACTGATCAGTTTTGAAATTGATCGGTATTCATCAGGATCATTTTGGAAACTGATGAATACTGATCCGTATCAGTTTGGACTGATCAGTACTGATTCGCATAAGTTTAAAACTGATCAGCCACAATACTGATTTGGGCTACAAACTTATAACTTGTACGGTAAACTTGTCACTTGTTACTTATAAATTATAGCTCATAGCTCGTAACGTAAAGTTATAACTTACAACGTAAACTTGTAACCTTTAACGTTTTAACGTAATCAAAATCTCATCAACCCAATTTTGACTCTTTTGTTTGCTGTTTTTTTAGTTCTAAACGTTCGAGTTAAATATGTGTTGATTTTTAGTGTGAATGTATCTCCTAGGAGTCGTGTACATATTACGTTGTAGGTATATGTGCCAGGATTATACTAAAGTCACATTTTCTTACATACGTAACAATGTTACGTCGTAACATGTGAACGTTCCCCCTTACGCTTTAACGAAATTGTGTGAGAGCATTTATTCAAAATGAAAAAGAAACATTTCAACATTCACTCAATTAAATCGAAAAGAAACAGAAATTCATTCACCACTTTTCACATAAATCCGATTCGATTATATATATGTACATACACAGACAGTGAAAATATTAAAGCAACAGTTTCACTCCCAACATAACCATCTGTTCATTTATCCCATCTGTGCGTTCCAGTTTCAGACATTTCTTCTATTTTGCAATTAGTATCCTATAGACATAAACTATATAAGACATAAACCATGAAATATCTGCTCGTAATCTAGCACCAAATTTATATAATTAATTGAATTTCTAACTCTACATGGTTTAATGAGTTGTGTTTTCGGTGCGCCATCATTTATAACCGAAACATTTTCTTGAAAATATAATATTATATCAAAACCAAAACTCTGTTAATTCCAATGCTTTTCTCTATGATAATAATCGAGGTCATTTATGTATTTAAGGGAAAATTTTGAGGTGTTAAATTCGACACAATAGGTTTTCCTCGTATATTCCAAAAATTTCCGTGCCGAACATTCTCCAACATCCATAACTTTGCATCGGAATGGGGGGAAGGGTAGTTTTCGAGTTGTGCGGTGTATGTTTTCGGTTTCGTAAGTTTTGTTTTCAGCTGTTTGGATTATTTCGCACACCTCAGCAGAACGCCATTCCCACCACCAAAATTATTGGGCGAACATATAGTTTCTCTTTAATCTAAAATGTACATTTACGTTATATTTTGGAGAAATTATCAGATAATTGGATACATACACATAAGTTTCCTCTATTTGGAAAAGAAAGTTTTTAGCTTTGCAACTTCAGAATCTTCGGAATTTATAACTGAAACGGTAAAGTAAGATTCGGTTGTTACATATACTTAATTGGAATAATTTTGAATGGAATATTGCATTTAACAATCAATAATTTAGTTTTAACTTCTGGTAAACTTCTTTTCATTGGCAACTTAGAACTATAAGTTGTTGACGAAGTATTCGAAAACCTTATTTTCTGTATTTCAACAAATCTTTTAGATTTCCATTGTTGCGTTTTTGTTTTAAATTGATTCAACAAGGAGCTCATATTACCTGAAATCATCATGAAAGAAACCACGAAGACTAGCGGTATGGCTGCGAAGTTTTGACTTCCCACCACCCTTGCGATGCACCCTCCGGAAAATATTTTTCCCGGAATCTACGGAAAATTCTAAGGCGAAGTGTCTTTTTACTCATTAAAATCGGTTCAGTGAATCCGGAGATATGACCTTTAGAAAATGATAATTTCCTATACAAACATATGCAAGGGACCCGTACTAGACCTGTCCAAAAATGTACGGGAAAATTATGTTTTCGAAAAGTTAGGGGGCCCGCCCGGAAAACGGTGTCAAATGGTCCACAAAAAAAGTTTCTATGGATCGGATGAAATCTTGAACGATTTAATGGCTGCTCAATGGCGTTAAAGGAGAAAAATGACCGAAATCCGAGCTAGACTCTAAAGCAATTCCTAGTTTCGCTTAATTGAAGTGGAAACATTTTTGCAAAAATGCTACACTACTTTAGTCGTGTGGAACTCATACAAGGGATTCATTTCCAGTCTAGCTTCTTAGAAACAATTTTTAGAGGAATAAAAAACCCAGAAGACAAGCCTCATTAATAAGAATATTCGGACACTTGCCGATGTAGATATTGATTCTCGAATTGTGTTCATTTTTCACATTTAACGCCATTGAGCTCCCATTAAATCGCTCTGTATTTCAACCGACCCATAGAAACTTTTTTTCGGTGGACCATTTGACACCGTTTTCCGAGCGGGTCCCCTAACTTTTCGACAACATAGAATTTTGGACAGGTCTAACCCGTACGTATCAGAATAGATGTTACGAAAAGACTCGAGCGTATTTAACTAATTAAATAATCAAGAAATTTTTTTTCGCCGGAAAATTTTTCTCGCCGGGAATTTTTTTTCGCCGAAGATTTTTTTCGGCGGAAATTTTTTCTCCAAAATTCGTTTCCTCTTTTCTTCCAAAACTACTAATATCACAACAAAAACCATTTTTAAAAGGGAAGCGTGACGCCAGTCCTCGTCCTTTCTTCCAAAACAACTGATATAAATTTGGGTGACGCTTAAAGCTCCAGAACGCAAAAAAATGCGTCACAAATGCCAGGTCCTCTCAACGTAATAATTTTTCTGCGCTTCAGATTTCACAGCCAAAAATTTTGCGCGATGTATGGAGTACGGGTAGTTAAATTTTTACGTGTGAAACCGCAGAAAAATTATTACGTTTGAAGGGTCGGGCATTTGTGACGCGCTTTTTTAATCGAAAAAATTTCAAAAGAATTTTTTGCGTCACCCAAGCTCTAGGCGTCACCCAAATTTATATCAGTTGTTTTGGAAGAAGGAACGAGGACTTGCGTCACATTTCCCTTTGTTGTTTGTAGTTAGATCGTCATCTTTACGTAAGTAATTATTTCGTTTTAAATTTTTTTTTTAAATTTTACTGTTTTCGCAAAATTTTTTTTTTCTAAAGAACTTCGATATCAATTTGCGCGTTAGTTGCGAGGTCAAAGTATAAGAAATTTCATTACGAACTGCATAAGCTGACAAACACAACACTTTTCGTCGCTTCACATATTGTGAACTTCTTCATGAGTTTTTGTGTACTTTGACATAAGCCAACGCCGTACTAAAAGCGTGGATATTTTAACGTCAGTGATAGCGCCGCTACCATACGCAAAACCATACTCTTAAGTCTCCAATACGCGAATTGACCATTTGATTGGACAGTTGAATATCCCTGCCGTGATCATTCCTTTCGCAATTTCATAAATTATGAAATTTAATAGAACAATTTATTCGTATTACAATTGCGGATACATTCAACATTAATTTAATGATATTGTTATAAATGAACCGGCTGCTCGAGCCTCCCTTATAATTTCCCTTATAAAAATGATTAAAACGAAACAATGATACAAGCATTTACTGGTGATTACAACATAATTCGAACCGAACAACTTAAATAACATTCAGGAACTGATAAGTAATTTGTGCAAGTTCACACAAAATTGGTTTACCTCTCAATCCAATGCTTGAATTCGTAACATTGTAGCTAATTAAAATAATATTTATCACGATTCCTTCTGGTTTGTTGCATAGACGAATGTTACAATGTTATTCACGCAATGGAATATATTTTAATATTTAATTGAACGTACCTGTTATACAATAAATTTGCGCCATGCGATTAATAATATTTTGAATAGACTTGACACGCTTATATTATACAAATTAATGTTAGCGAGAAAATATATTTTACGTTTTTCAAGTACTCGCGTGTATTACCCGACGATACTATAAAATATTTATATATCGAAAATACTCAATAAAAGTATATTTTTTGGCGGTACGAAATCGTTATGTTACAACATGGCTATTTATTAAATTTTATGGTTTTTTTATTGAAATCACTTTCAAGTTAATAGTCACGATTTGTTAGTAGATAACATTTTCGTGGTTTTTGTTGGATTTATGACGAGGTAACAAGTAGAAATAAGCTAATGCTGGCTTCCATATCCAATTTATTTTCCTTTGATAAGATATTCTCTTTCGCGATAAATAAGTTAGGTTTAGAAAATTGATAAGTTTTAAAGGTATGAATGACACATTGAGGATTGCTCCTGCCATAGATTGCGGCACGAATTAGGTAACGTACTACTACCACCAAGAATGCCCGGGTAGAATCGCAGTGAGGGCAAATTCTGTATAGGATTTTTCTCCAACTTATAGAATGAAAGTATCGTTCCTAAGGCGCCATCCAAAAAGTATGTACTTCTTAAGGGTGGAGGGAGGACTTAGGAAATCCGTACGGTGTTGAGGGTGGAGTGGGATTAAGGAAATCCGTACGATGTTATAATTTGGATTAATAAGTAACAGTTTGGCATGGGCTCCCCTACAAAATCAGGACGAGTCAATTCCGTAAAATCAAAAAAAGCATGGTTTATCCGGATTTTTAGGCATCCGTATTTTGTATATTTTATATGCATGTTATAGCCGGGTCTTTCACAAGAATTTTTACAGACGTCTGGCTGTCATCTGCCTCTAACATATGCTTGATGAGCGAGAGAACTATGCTGTCGTGCAAATCATAAAAACCTTAAGAGGAAAGAGAGAAAAGATTTCGTATGAAAAAATCCATACAAAATCTTTTCTCTCTTTCATCGCAAGGTTTATATGATTTGCGCGGCAGTATGTGTGACCCTCGCGCTCTGCAAACCGTCTTGTGATGGACTCGGTATGTATACATCGGGCTTTTTTGGATGTATTGCAAGCTGTTATAACATTTACGGAGCTCTGCCCTTAGTACCCGCAAGGAGATTATATCTCCCTTGGATCCCATCGCGGAGACTGCCGCCCCTCGACTCCGCTTTATTATTGATCGTTTAAATTCGCGGCCTGCGGCGCTGAGCAAGGACTGCAAAACAACTACATGTACTACGAAACCTGAGTTTACACTATTACTCAGCCCCGACCCTCTTCAGAAACATTTTAAGTTTATTATGGCAATTGTTTCAAATTACTATTTACGTTAAGTTTCTTGGTAAAATTTTTGAGCATGAATTATGTAGGTAAATGGCAGGACGAAGTAATGTCACAATATCGAATTTTTTAAGTAGGTTTTTTATGGATGGCCTTTAAGCATATACAAGCTTCTAAATTTGTGTACTTGTGGTGTTTCGCTTCCACAACGAAGCTTACTTAGAAGAATGAGATGTACTACGTCATCTATGCACGATGAACATCAGATGAAATGCAAAGAAGAACATACATCTCTCTACCGCGCTGTCCCCATGGGCGAAGAGTTGGGCACGCCCAATTAGAACGAGTCCCCATCAGAGAAAGATTGATAAGGCTCGAAATACTATCTCTCTATTACTGTTTCCCCAACCTAGTTGCCTAGTAAGGAGAAGGAGCGTAGTCCCCCAATTCAACACGTGAACTGCTTTGACTCAGTTCTCCACCTCGGTTGGGGCTTTCGCCGTAAGGCTCTTAATCAAACTGCTTCGGTAGGAATGTGCACTCATTCCCGGTACCGCTAAACAAGCTCAGGAAGCCATGGTGTCGTCCAAGGTCGCGCAGCGTGAGTTGAGCCTACACTGAGAACCCTACAGCCCGAACCACTCAACCGATTTTCACTAAATAATTTTCCTGATTTTCTGAGGTCCATCTCTTCCATTCAAAACATTGAAAAACAATTTCCGCTATAATTTCGTGGAAAACCACGTTTTTGACATGACAGTAAGGTAGCCCAAGATTTTTTTCACAAGAATGTCACATTTGTTAAGTGATGTGACAAAGTTAATGTCTTACAACATTTTTTAGCGGAAGACGTCATATTTGAAATGTTAGGTGACAAGATGCTTTGCCATAAAACATTTTCCTTGTGAAAAATAAAATATTGAAAAAAGTTTGAGAATTAGTGGATTGTAGGACCGTAATCCTGTGAAAAATTCTAAAACTTGTGAATTCTATATATTTACCCACAAGTCTCACAAGAATTCACAAGTTTTAGCATTTTTCTCAAGACATAGAATCCACAAGTTTCCACATTTTTTAAAATATTGCGAGTAGACATAGAATTCCAAGCTTTCGCATTTTCACAAGATAACGGGTACACCTACAATCCTCGAAATTTCACAAGTTCACGAACTATTCCCAATGTTTTCTTTTTCACAAGATCATCTAACATGTCAAATATTACGTCTTTCGCTGAAAAATGTTGTAAAACATTACATTTGTCACGTCGTCGCTACTCACGACAGCGAGACACGACAACCATTATAGGTGTGACTTTGCATTAAGGTGAAGCATGTGGCCAAATCTTTCGGCTTAAACGGCACAGCCTAACACTGCCACAATAAAAACAGGTGGGTTATTAAAAGATCTCACAAAGAAAAACCATAGATCAGATTTGAAAAGTTGATCTAGCCCGGCCAAAATTTCGAAATTGTCTGAATCCAAAGGCCTAACACAAAAACTCTTCTTCTATAACATTCACTGACCCATACAAAAGATTTTCATTGGAATTGCACTTGGTATCGGAATGGAGTTATGTACAAAAAACTCAAAACCACTTCGGCGGCTTTAGCTCTTGACCCAAAAAGGCCCATCATTTTCAAGCATCACTTTTTCTACTACCTTTCAGCGAAAAAAACTACGAAAATCTGTCAGAAAATTTTTCCTGCAGTTTTGGCATCTGATGCATGATCGATGCTCTTCTTTAATTCCGGATGGTTACGAACGTCGCTATAAACGCATAAGCCTCCCATAGATCTTCAACCTAAGCCTCCAACAAAAAAGCTAACACATACCACTGACTGCACATTTAACACAGTACCGTCATCTAAATACCAGCCATGCTACATTCTCATAATACAAATACAAAATTAAGGAGGGCCTAATAGATCACGTGAAACCCAGTTATAATAAGTGAAGAAAATTTCAACAAATGACGTAAGTTTCACTCTTTTTTAAGTTCATTATTTGCTTGGCAAACGAAACAAGTTCAACTCTGACCCTCCGAAGTTTTCTAATACTTTTTGGTGACTTCTAACTACCAATTTTAAAAAACTAACATTGACTTCCCGATTGCGTGTCATTGTACTATTTGAGACAGGAATCGCTTTCGCATTAATTCGATATCTATATACTTTGTAGCGACAGCAAAGATCGAGCATTAAGAAGTGCATGTATGCTTTTTTCTGAAAATAATGCAGAGGTCACCATATTCACGGTTTATCATAAAGATAAAGTTTAACTTAAATCTATATTTTCATGCTCTTCTGTTCGCATAAAGTTATGAACTTCTTTTGTGTCTGTAATACATTTTCTCAAGAATTTATGAAGTGCCATTTAACTATATATTACCCTACGGTAACGCAGGTCCTATAAAACTATAAAGAATTTATTCATAGATAAACTGCAGATATATTTGTATTTAATGCGCCAGAATTTATGACTCTGATAAAAATGATATAAATTTCACTTTACAAGCAAAAATCCTGTTTGTTTTTGTTGTTTTATTTTCTCCATGCTTGTTTATAAGGTGGGTGGTTTGTTTCGAAATCATTTCGGAAAGAATGAATAAATTTTACTCTGCAGTATAGAGAGATGATTAAGTACGAATAAAAATGGCTTACCAACCGCACCGCTGTTATATAAATTATGCACAGAGAATAAAGTAACATTTAAATGTAACGATTTATTAGGATCAGTCCAATTGACGCGACCGTACAAATGCTTCTTAAGGACTTTTAACAACTATTTCGTTAAAGGAAGCATCGTCTGGAGTAACAGCAAAGTTAGTGCGACCGACGCGACGTTGGCTTATGTCAAAGTAAACAAAATTTCATGACGAAGTGCATTTAAGCTTATAGCCCGATTAACCAAATTCTTCCGCGGAAATTCGTTCGGACAAAGAACAATGAAGGCTTTCCAAAGCTTCCTTTGTTCAACGTCCGAACGGCTTTCCGCGGAAGAATTTGGTTAATTGGGTAGGTAGACTATTTTTCTGTATATTGACATATTCTGCATTTGGCCATGAATATAGGTGCAATAAGGGGCCGTTGATAGGGTATGTAACGCGAGAAGGGGGAGGGGTGGAGAGGGTATAAGGCAAGCGTGACAGTTCTAACAAAATTGGACTTTTAACGTGACCGGGGGGAGAGGAGGGTCTGAAAAAAACAGATTTTTGGATTTCGCAATTATTATTTTCCTAAGGATTTCCTAGTATCATTTTTGCTACATTTTTTATAAGTTGGAAACAAAATTTTTCCTAAATAGCTAAGAAAAATGGTATGAGATTGCGTTCCTCTCGCTTATTTCTCCACTCTTTTGAAAGTACATTTTTTGTGAGCTCTGTGCGCTATTATTATCAGCAATTGCAATTAAAATCCTTTCTACACGTATCATGTTAGTTTAAACGATTTTCATTTTATTTCTTTTCGTTTTTCTATTTAGCTGATAAAATAGCAATTAGAGTTCAGACGCTGATATGACATAAATAGTACGTAAGCTCCATTGAAAGCGACACAGAAATCCAAACACTCTTTATTAACTAACATGTTGAATGACCATAATTTTTATTTATTTAATATTCCTAATTGGAGTTTGTTGACACGAACCACAAGCCATCGCGAGCATTTAATTACACACAAAAGGCCTAATGCTCTTTTCATTTTGGGTTCGAAAAAGAGTTGTTATTATTCAAATACTTGGATATTATACGTCATGTTGCGGATTAAACAAATAGAGTATGAATAAGCACTGTTATTATCTTTAAAGGTAATATCTGTAATAGGTAACATAAAGTGCGGATTACCTTTTCATGAATTCATTAGACTTTCGTATGATATACAAGTTAGAACGAGAAATGGATGACACGCTTAAAGAGTGGGTTTCCCGAAACTTCTCTTAAACCGAACCAAAGCCGATTTGATCTACATGGTTTAACAGGCTTGGAGGTTTGCGCATTCAACGCAAAATAAAGAGAAAATTTGTCTGTGTGTCAACTCATTCGACTGAAACACTCGACGTATGTGGCACTTTCGGCTATGCAAAAATAAAACGCTGGTGTCAAAATTCTGCTTTAGCCAAATGAAAGGCACTGATGTAAGAAAGCGTCCCACTTATTATCAACTTGGGACCAGCCTGCCTCCCTGAGTTATGGCACAAAAAGTTCTGAATTTGTATGGGAACTATAACAAGGACCGGTGGTGTTAAAATTCTGCCTACCAAAAATGAAAGGTGTCACTATTAGTCCCAATTTCTATTATTATCAATTTGACACCAGCCTGCCTCCTTGAGGTCTATTTCAATACTAAATCTTGACACCAGCCTGCCTCCTTGAGCTCTATTTCAATACTAAATCCGTATGGGAGCTATAAGAAGGCAAGCAGATGTCAAAATTTCTTTTGTGCCAAATGAAAGTATTAGTGTAAAACAGCGTTTGCATAATTATCAACTTGACACCAGCCTGCAACCCTGAGTTATAGCTCTGGTAATCCTGAACTTGTACATGGGATTTGATAAGGTTGGCAGGCTGGTATCGAAATTCTGCTTGAGCCTCACTTATTCCCATCTAAACATCAGTCTGCCTCCTTGGCTTCTAGCTCAAGGAATGAAAAATTCGTACAGGAGTTATAAGGAGGCAGGCTGGTGTCAAAAATCTGCTTGTCTTCAGTTAATGGTATTAGTGCAAAACAACGTTTCATGAACTGGACACCAGCCTGCCTACTTAGTTGCTAACTCAAAAAATATTTTTTCTCATTTGGAGCTGTAAGAAGGCAGGCTTGTGTCAAAATTCTGATTGGCATTTTCTGTAAAATGGCATTTCCTTAAATATGAATGTGACACCAGACTGCCACTTCGAATTCAAGAGAATGGGTCTGTCAGAATCTGACAACTCGTAAAAAATCAGGGACTTGACAAGGACTCTAAACTGAAATAATCATAATTATTTGTGCTTTGTTGTTATTATCATTACTAGCCGGATTGGATATATGTACTAGGCGCCCTCTAAGAATTCTTTTGATTGCCTACAGTCTGATAAGCCACACGACCTTGTCTGGTATTTACTTACCATATCCTCCCTACAAGTCAGTGAATATTGCCACAGCAGAAAGAACATTTTAAACGTTAAGACTATTGAAGACATTGACACGGTCGACAAAGAAGCAAGAAATGGATTAAATGGACTAACATTAATACATATGAATCGCGACATTACCTTGAATATTGATGACGTGATTAATGCACTCGGTTACTCCCTTTACCATTGGGTTGCACATAGTCACTTCGTAGAAATACAGCAGTGCAAATAATAGTAATTTGCCATTAGGGGCCATCTATTTATATGGAAAATACTGGACGGAAGGGGAATGGGAGTAAATCGTCTGTCCAGTCTGAACGTCATTTATGGACAGCCCCTAAGATGTATAATCGCCACATTCGTTTAAAAATCACATCGTGCGACAGAAACGCCCTCTTTTCGCAACGTGTTGCATAGCACGCTTTATGCAATTTCGTTTTTCGAAACTCAATTGTAATGACAAAAAAACTGTTTTCGCAATTTGTTACAAAAAAACTGTTTTCGTAACTGAACTGGCCTCTCATGGGTCGTAGAGAAAAGTAAGACAAATAATGCATGTATTGTGTTCAGGGGCCGTTCATAAAGTATGTCAAGTTCTGAGGGGTGGAAGGTTCGGGCCGAGCGTGTTGCGTTCTTTAATTTTCACCAATTTTTAAAAACTCCTTATTCTGTATGGTATGGTGTGGGGTGTGGACGTAGGGGAGGGATCTGAAAAATGTCGATTCTTGCGTGAAAATAGACAGTTTGGGCAAAGCGACTTATAGTCAAATTTATAACATATACATATAGCTATTTGTTTTGAATTATATGTTTACGATATGAGTTACAAGCTTACGTTATAAGTTAACACTATAAGTTTATAGCTCATATCAGTATTGTAACTGATTCAGACTAGTCAGAACTGATTAGTTTCAAAAAAAAAAAAAAGTTTCAAAATTGATTGGGATTAGTAGTCTTGAATCTGGTCAGTAATGATTCCGATCAGTTTTTAAATTGAGCAGTACTTATCCTATTCAGTACTGATCCAGATCAGTTTTAAAAACTGATCAGTACTGATTCGTATCAGTTTTGAAACTGATTAATGCTGATCCAAATCAGTTTTTAAACTGATCAGCACTGATACAGATCAGTTTTGAAACTGATCAGTATTAATCCGGATCAGTTTGGAAACTGGTCAGTACTGATCCGGATCAGTACTGTCCAGTTTCCAAACTGATCCGGATCAGTACTGACCAGTTTCCAAACTGATCCGGATTAATACTGATCAGTTTCAAAACTGATTCAAAACAGTTTGGAAAGTGGACAGTACTGATCCGGATCAGTTTGGAAACTGATTGTTACTGATGTGGATCAGTTACAATACTGATCTGGACTATAAACTTATAACTTGTACAGTAAACTTGTAACTTATAATTAATAAATATCTCGTAACGTAAACTTATACCGTAAACTTGTAACTTATAACGTAAACATATAACTAATTGCTTATAGCTATATGTATATGCTATAAATTTGGTTATAAGTCGCTTTGCCCAAACTCTCTAATCATGAACGGCCCCTCATGTATTTGACCAGAATGTAATGCTAAGAACAATGTTGCAATATTTTATAATCACCAGTAAATCATCGATGAATAACAAATAATGCTTCGATTAAGTAGGAATGGCTCTTAGTCTCTTCATAGCAAATAAAACTTATTTACTCACCAACAACATCGCATTTATTTTTCAAATTTTAAATCTTCAATAAAATCATTGTGTGGTATTTTCATTAAAAACATCTTCCACTGTTGTAACCATTCCCATTAGTTTCGCATACAATTTTTTGCCAATTGTGCATTTGTAATTATCATAACTAAAATTTTAATCTGCGAAAACCAATTTACATTTTCCCGATACGCCCAACGACAACATTAACAATTTTTTGTGCTGCAGGAATGAAAATAAATATATTGACAGAATAGTAATCGTTTAGCTCCCCACATCTTCACCACAAAACGATAAACGATGCCAAGAGATAATACCCATCATTCGTGGTTCATCCGCTACATACAGCTACATAAACCCGAAAATGACTTTTTCCGCATTTATATTCTGCTTCGATGCTAAGCTCTATAATGTAGCATTGAGATATTTTGTGCCACTGATTTCGTTCATATGAAAAAAAGCACATAGAGAGAGTAGCCATAGCCATGCTGCAGATATTGTAGCCGAGGAATATACGATTTCTAGAACACTTAAAATAATTGATTTGAAACAAAGTGTCACACGATATATTTGTTATGATCGCTGTAATGGTTTTGTAGGTTGTTTGTAATCAAAAGCACTAGATTTTATTTATTTTGTTCACGTGCCCCGATAGATAATTTGTTTCAAAGTGCTGTATCGAATAGGATGAATGTAACGTTACATGAACCGATCGGATAATTTATTATTTAAGAACACGTTACACTTTCCTCTGAATGGTGTTTACGAGACAAGGACTAGATTCGAATCTAAAAGCATTTAACAGTCTGTAACTAATGCAGGTATGTCACAAAAGCTGTTTTTTAAACAAGTAAATAAATGAGCAGTTTTGTGCAAGAGAGGAAGCCAAGGGTAAATATACTTCTATGCGAATATGAGAGACGGTGAGGTATGCCTCTCTCTTTATGATTGTACGAATACGATAATTGACCAGCGAAATATTTAGCAGTGATGAATGCTTTAAATTGAAATGATTCAGTATTGACTGGAATTTCATTATAAAACCCAGGTATTCAAGCTAATGGGTCGTCTGCATGTGATCAAAAAGAATGAATTTGAATAGCAAAGTTGTGTTGGTGAAAAAAACGGCAAGAGCATAGGCGCCGAGTATGGTCGTGCCTAGAGGCTGAGTACAATGACATTAGTTATTTACGTGAGTAGGAAAAATATAATGTTTTCGACGAGTGTGAGATTTGCAGCCCGCGGTGAAGCCAAGGGCTGTAATCACACTAGTCAAAAACATATATTTTTCCGAGTTTCGAACAATATTTTTCGCGCAGACGGACAAAAAACGTCAGATTTCCTCACAATATTGAGACCGTAAAGTAGGCTTGTTCGGTACACTTTTGAACAATAACTTTTTTTGCCACCTGTCGTTTTCGACCCAGGACCGAAAAGTCTTTTTTGCCCAGTTGAATTTACTGACTTCAATCAAATATCGTAACTGAATGAAAACATCACATCAATTGCAATAATAATGCCTGAAACTAAGTTCTCACATAATTATTTCCGAATTCACTTCACTTTTGATACAATTTCGGTCATCGTATCAATTATTTTTCACATCGAAAACAACTGTTATGAAAAATAGGATGAAGAATAACAATAAGGAACAAACTGTCGCAGTGTCCTATGATGAAAATGCAAATTCTGTATTAAAGCTTGTTGAGTGTTTTGTTCGGAATCTGACTTTTTGTCCGTCTGCGCGAAAAATAGTATACATCACTCGGAGCTAAAACGGTACTGATTTAGACCACGGAGTTGAAAAGGTCTTTCCTCGGGCTCCGCTGCGCTCCGCCCTTTTCACCACCTGATTCACCGCCAGATTTCTTCACCGAGTTTGAATTTAGGTTCACATTTGAACATTGCTTTTTAGACCAGGACCGAAAACGACAGGTGGGAAGAAAAGACTTTTCTTCCCTCCTTTCACTGTTGACAGAAAAATGAAAACATCATAGTCAAGGTAACATCTATCAATGCTGTGCACTGAGACTAATTTAGACCACGGTGGTAAAAAGGTCTTGGGGTCTAAATCCACTGTTTTAGGTCCTTGTGGTGTAATGTACTATCCTGTTTTAAAATAGGACGGAAAACAGCTGTTTTCCATCCTAGGAATGAAAAGATTATTTATGGGTTAGCAGCCCTCTTGACGGCATGCACTAAACTGATGTTTACCAGTTTCGTGGTGGTGGTACGATCGATTTCAAATGTCATAGTTTCTCGAAGCCTCGTCTGAGTTTGAGTGTAGCTGCTTGAGGAGATGTTTGGTTGGGGTGGCTAACAAAAACCTTTCGATTTTTTTCTGGTGATGCATTCCTACTTGGTTGCTCGGGTGAGTGGTATTGTGAAATAACCGGTGGAACAGGCCTCAAGACTATCCAACCAGCTGCGTCCTGTCCACCCATGCTCATAGTTTACCCTCTTTTGTTTGCCTGCCACGAGTGATATCGTACAGGGGAGAACGCCAACAGTACGATTCAGGAAGTAGAGGCTAATGGAGCTCAAGAACAGTGCTCTGTGCTGCGAATGCTTTCCCTTAGGCCAGGTGGTGTGAAAATTGCTACGTGACGTGAAAATTGCCAGGTGGCGTGAAAATGGCCAAGTGGCGTGAAAATGGCCGGGTGGCGTGAAAATGGCCAGATGGCATGAAAATAGCCAGTTGGAGTGAAAATAACTAGGCGGGATGGCAAGGAGGGGCGAAGATGGCAAAGTGAGGTAAAACACCTCTGAAAGCCGGGTCCATTCGGCTAATTTCGAACGAACACAAACGACTTACAAGCCTTCTGAGTTGGAACTGTATAGCGAGTAAACAGACCGTTCAGTCTATGACGACAACAACGTTTGGCTTTTACAGTAATATTTAGCTATTAGTGAGGTAGCCTATTTCCGCAGTTCATTTTTTGACTATGAATTGACCAAGAGAATCCATTATTTTTATTGATTATTATGAACCAACTACCACTCGTATGCAATTGCAGCACTCATCATATTAACTCGAACCGCGTTATCCTGTTATAACATCGATGTTTGTTTGGTCTAAATAATTTTTGTCATTTCTTTGTGATATATTTTGCAACACTCTCCATGAGACATGCAATGTTCCACTCATACTCCAAAATATATAAATGTTCAAACGAACAAGTCGAGTTAACGTGAAATTTATGGCCCAGGTGTTACGTAATTGATTTATATAGGTGCGATTTAGAATGAATGTTGAGTTTATATAGTTACAGCATTGTTTTTGTGTAATATGTTATGATCGTGGTGCTGTTTTCATCCAATTGGGTGTCAAACATTACACTCCACCTACATCAACGTATTGAATATTTAAGTAAAAGTAGGTGGCTGTAGAGTTTGTAGTGGAAACAACTTTTTGTATATGACAAAATTCCTCTATCATGTGCATTATTGTTATAATAGGTAACTATTCACAGCCTCTACCCCATGCCTATTATGTGAAACAAGATTGGTGTGAGTATCTGTTCAGTGTATAGTAGATGATTTCATTCATTTAAATTTTAGACCGAAAATTTAATGCAACTAAGGTACCATAAATTAATTCATGTGTCGTATGTCGTATAGTCTCTACCCCAGAAGCCATGTAGAAAATGAATGCTCGTATAAATCTTCAATATATACAATAATGTTGCTACTGTGCTCTCATAATGAATATTCACTAAATGGAACATATATTCACTTTTGTGATTAAGAATTTTCATTTATACCATTCGACATTTATAGTACTTAGCGAAACTATGCTCTACAACAGAGGTGAGAGCCGCTGAAACATTTTGTCCAGGTCGCTGGTCGTTAAGCACCGTTAAAATCTGATGGGAGACTACTTCGCAAAAGAACGGTAGTGATGAGACATTTCTCCAATGTAATTGTTCTCCAGGGATAATATTTCTCGGGCGAAATGACTCCCTGCCGCAGGATGTAATGCCATATACCAATGACATTATTTGTAAGTCGTTAAGTCTACCATTAACAATTTTGTTCAACAAGCCAATGATGAATGGGAAATTTCCCTCCAAATGGAAATTGAGTTATATATCTCACATCTTTTAAGACTGTGATAAAGATGAAATATGGAACTACAGAGCAGTTTCTATTACGTGTGCAATTTCTAACATTTTTGAGAGATCTGTTTGAGCGAATCAAAACGGAGGTACATAGTTCGCAGCATGGTTTCTTTGCTAAAAGGTCGACTCAAACGAATCTAATGAATTTCCTACAAAATTGGAGATGATGACGACAGTCTCCGCCAAAAAATATTTAGAGGTTGTAATGAATGGAAAATCTCCTATTCTGCACACTTTGAGGTCGTATTTTGTTTTAGTTATCCTATAAACCCTAGAAAGAAATATCAGGACAGATTACAGAGAATTCACTTAACGACGCTCGTAGGCTGTCATGCTGTCACATAATCTTTAACTGAATAATAAATTTAAATGAGAGAAAACATTTTCTACGGGTTCGCTTCGTTCCCACGCGTGAAATTCTCAGTAGTTGCAAAATGAAAGCAATAGAAAAGTTACTATCCTCTAGTTAAGGGATCAATACGTCTGATGCACCATTTTCTATTAATATTTTTTCGTAACAACTGAGCATTTCGAGCGTGGGAACGGAGTTTTCGTGGAATGGCCCGGATAAAAACTTTTTGAGTTGATACATTTGCAAATATTTGTAAACGTCAAAAGCCAACAAAGATGGCGGCCATTTTTATTTGCAATCATCAACTCAAAATTTTGTGTATCAATTTCTGACTTTTAGAAAATGTTTTCTGTCATTTAAATTGATTACTCAGTTAAAGACTAAGTGAGCAAACACATTAGTCGAAAAAATTATGCGTTTTGAAGTGTTCATTAAGCGGAAAAGTTAAAAGACTGACTTTTGCAGTGAAATACTGGAATTTAAATTTGTAGCAAAAGCAAAAGTTTTCTCCAAAACTGTTTCCGTAATTTTGTTTGGGAATAGGTTAAGTATGTAATGACGACATAAGCATTCGGTTTCATTTAAAACTTTAAGAGAGAAATGTCACAGAAAATTGCGACTTTTTCCATACAAATTTTCATTAGTTGAAAAGATTCCGACAGATGGCTCTTTTGTAAGCAGTGTGTACTCTTAAACAAAGTAGTGTCATCCGAATGGTGTCATTACTTTTTCCCCAGCCGTAGTATCGCTTTCTGCGGCTCTCACATCTGCTCTAGCATGCTTCAATGTATGCATACAAATATTCTTGAACAGATAGTTCGTATTTAGGCCAATTTGGAAAACTTGTTAAAACAACATTCAAATTCTTTTATAGAACATGGCACAACAAAAATAACTGCATTAAATGCTGCAATTTGTTGTATATACAAAAAAAAATGTACATTGCAAAAACAACCGTCAAAGCTGAACGAAAAAAGAATAAAAAATAATCAAACCAAAAAAGAAAAACCATTTTCCAATTCAAAAAACATTCCCATGAATCAGACTCAAAAAGCCTCCTTCAAAAGTCTCCCTTCGTATAGCAATTTTCATGCACTACAAAACATTGCATGTACTAGCGCATATAATTTAAAGTTTTTTTTTTATCGACAAAAAACCCGTAATGTCAAAATTATAGACAGGCCATGTAACGTGGCGCACGAAACAGTCCATACGGCAGCAACAATCAAATTGAAAATTTTTACGTACCTCATACTCAGGCGTACCTTATGCTAAAAGTTGTACCATTCGCTTAATATGAGCACACATTGGAAAAGTATGAAAACGTTTTATTGTTTGAAAATTCCGGATTTAATGTTGGTTCTTATGTTGCCATTTGGCGTGTCTTGTACATTTTCGGCGTACAGGTAAGACGTTGGAGTATAAAATGTAAAAATATGGTTGTAAAATTTAAAATGCAAATGGGAAATCAAATTAAGAATTTTTAACGAAATGTTGAGTGTTATTTTACCAACATTTTGGCTGTGTCAGTGTCAGTCACTTCATTGACATCAAAAAAAATTGACGAAAATTTGTAATTTACATGGTGCTAGCTGCCAGTTACCAGTAAACCAATCAAGTCCATGATCTTATCGTGTACATAAATTGTACGTTTGGTAGACGTAAATGTTCATAGTTTCCTACTTTCTTTAAGATATTTTCATGGAATTGTTACTTTCAAGGAAATTTCAATAAAAACTTTGAAAAATGTAGAAAAGTCTTGAAAGAATGTTTCACAGCAATCATTTAGCATTTTAACAGCAAATCGATCGAAATTCAATGGCAGCTGAGTATTGGTGAATAATGAGATGTTGATAAAGTTTCCTTGAAAGTTAAGTATAAAATTCAAATAAAAATTCGCGACCGCAGTAGAGAAGATTAATTTTTCTTATTCGTAACCTTTCATCAAATTGTCATCCCAAGGAGAAATTTTTTTCTGCCCGCGTAGGAAGCATGAAAAAATATATTTTTTTCTATCAAAAAAAGCAAAATTTCCAGCCTATTTCAAGCCGCCTTAAGCAATTTTTTGAGAAGCTTACGACTCGACTGGACTAAAATATGCTATCGGCGACTCTATATGATATGATATTATCATCTCATGGAAGACATTATCGTCTCATGGACGATCTTATCGTCTCATGGACGATCTTATCGTCTAATGGACGATATCAGCGTCTCATGGACGATATGATTGTATCAGTAGATGATATTATCATCTCATGGACGACATTATCGTCTCATGGACGATCTTATCGTCTTATGGAAGATCTTATCGTCTCATGGACGATCTTATCGTCTCATGGACGATCTTATCGTCTCATGGACGATCTTATCGTCTCATGGACGATCGTATCGCCTCATGGACGATCTTATCGTCTCATGGACGATCTTATCGTCTCATGGACGATCTTATCGTCTAATGGACGATATCATCGCCTCATGGACGATATGATTGTATCAGTAGATGATATTATTGTCTCATGGCAAATAATATTGTGTCACTAATAGTATATTATAACACAAGGACTATAATCGAGTGATTATAGTCGAGTTTTAGTGAATGATCCGAGGGTTGTAGCGCAAGGAATAGACCTTGCACTTCACCCCGAGGTCACGTCACGTGTCGAGACTATGATCAAGTGATTTAGTGCCTGTGTTATACGATAGTTTATTGGTGGCTATAATCGCAAATTATGCACGAAACTGTGGAGTTGGTTACAAAGAAACAGATCTAGTTGGTCTCTTTGTAACCAACGGTTTAGCATCGAAGAACAAAAGTCACGTGCCGGGGCACCTAGAGACAAATTTTTTCTCTTCACAAACGTTGCACTACATCAAATTGTCTACCAGGCAAAAGACTCCGGAACTTGAAAAAAAGAAGTTGGTCCCAAATGAAAAATGCTATTATTGTATACTTCACGAAAGTCAGCGACTCGACTAAAATTTATTCAACTGCACCATAACAACGCTGATTATAGTCGAGTCTACCATAATAACGCTATTACGGTAATTTGTCGATGTATGGAACTCGACTATAATTGGTATATTATAGTCCTATTTTCAGTGGTTTCGAGTGCTATAATTAGCATATCATAGGCACCAATGCAATAATAGTATATTATTAACCAAGGGATAGAATGGCGCGATTATAGTCGAGGTGAAGTGAATGTCCGAGGGGCTATGCCCCGAGGAATATTCACGTACCGAGACTATAATCAAGCTATTTATCCCTTGGTTAAAACGATAGTTTATATCATTTGGGCATATAATTCGCCATTTGATTCGTGGCTTTTTTTATTTCCTTTGAGATTTGACGTCATGATATTATAGTCGGACTGTAATGAAGATTATAGTCAAATCGAAAATATTACTATTATATACCCCCAGTGGGTCTAGGGGTTTCAGGTATATAAATGGCTAATTATATGCCCGAATGATATAAACAATATTATCGCCTCATGGACGATATTATTGTATCAGTGGACGATATTATTGTCTCACAGACGATATTATTGTGTCAGTGGACGATATTATTGTCTCACAGACGATATTATTGTCTCACAGGCGATATTATTGTCTCATGGACTGGGGGATTTTGCCCCACGCCTCTAATGTCTGATCAAGGCAGAGTGTCATGAGAACTAAACGATCATACTCCCAAAACTAATCGACAATTGCATTGGGGAACTGCCAAATTGAAATAGAAATAAAAATCAGGGACCAAGACTTAACAAAAATTAAGTTAAGTAAGGAATATTCCATTTAAAATGTCAAGGATAAGATGGAAAGAGCTTTACGATAGCGTTGAATCTGTTTGAAAAATAAATCAGAAACGTTGATTTTGCTAATTTTTTTATTAGAAAATATGTTACTCGAGAAACTCAGCGGAAAATTTATCTCATTCACGTTGTGTATTTGCCTTAAATAAAACGTTTAGCCTTACAAATCGGTCCTTAAATTTGTAAATTTGCTTTTATGCACGTGAAATATCATCAGAGGATTTCACACACACATTACCTGTAACATATCCCAAAACTTATCCCCCATCCTCAAATCACATTTCACGGACATAATCCAAAATGTCAACCGAAATTCAACTCATTCTATCTCTGGCATATACTTACACATCCGAAAGTGACAAGCCCGAAAAACACTTCGCATATAGCACAGAAAAAGTGAAATATTCGTCGCAACGTAAGACCAGAAACGTTTGGACATTCATCATAATAATGTAATCTCTTTTTGACATCATTTTCTACCTTGTCGAGAAAATTAAGTGAGCCAGAGAAGTGGTGTTTGTGCAGAAACTGAGTACATGGTATGTCGTTTGTTGTTAGACGATGGAGACGATGGGTGTTTTGTGGATGATGATGGGGATACTCTGTACAGTAGGTTTTCGCTTGTATTACAACAAACCCCATTTGAAATGGGAAAATTTGAAAATAGGGCTGCATGATGGGGTACACATATAATACACCTTTCATTACACGAAGAGACGTTTTATGTTATTGTTGTAACATGAAGGAAAAGTGTCGCGTTTGTTTGCTGTATATTAGTGGAGGAAGAATGGTGTTTATGTCACAACGGCTTTGTCACATATTCTGTCTTTTTTGACGAAAATTCATGTGAATGTGTATGAGTGTGTGGTTGACTGTTATTTCATATTTTGAGGTATGAAGAAAGGAAAATTTCAATGAGAAAAATTATTTTCTGTTAACATGGGTAGGCATACAATTTATTCTCGTTTATAATGTTCGTTCGTATATGTATGCATGCACATGAGAGACATGCTCGCATTCGTAAATGTTACAATCATGAAAATGGAACAATCTTGTATTACTCGACGGAAATTTAAGACACATTTAGACGTGATGTTTCAGTAATTGAGTACCATTGTACTATAATTGTATTGATAATGACTCTCTTCATGGAATTTGTCTTTCAAATTAACTATGCAAATAATTAATTATGGAAAATATTACGAAAATGTCGAGCTTTAATACGTAGACAAGTTTGGGTCTTACGTGTAACTTATTCGAAATGGAATAAAATGATGGGAATTCAGCACATCGAAAGGAAAATAGGATTGACACTATGTGCGTAGGCTAAAGGATTTAAAGGGATATGATTAATGGATTGAATAGTAAGCATAATGGGTGTGATGGATATTTTTGGGGAAAAGCCATCATGATGGTATTTGTATTATTTTGGACTTGTTGAATAAATTGAAATTTTTGTTCGTGGTGTTACCCTTCTCAAAATATACTAAAATGAAGGGTTAAAACGAAGGTTTTTTTTTGTTGTTTTTATTATTTCTGTTGGCATTAATTATTTTGGGTTATGGAGTGATAGAAATTCGTCAGATATTCATTATGAAATTGAAGATTTGTTAAGTATGATAGAAAATGGCTACAGGTCGACAAAGTTCATATGGCAAATACGAAACTCGTAATTGTCATAATGAAAATAATTATTTTATGAAAAAAGGGTTCTGTTGTACACTTTCTACAATGCTGAGCTTCGTATTGTCTTTAATGAGCATAAAGGGTGTTCGGTGGTTTGTAAACGGTTTTAGGATTCATCACCGTCCGTTTTCGCGTGACTGTGGTCAACTATGCTATGCTCTAATATTTACATATTTATGGACTTCGTATTTTGACTAAAACGTATAGCGGTCAGAACCACTAATCATGGCCCCACGGTAGTAAGGGGCCGTGACGCAAGTCTTACACGCCAAAAAATGACAAGATATATACATAAACTTTTTGACTTCCACCCCTTGCGACGTACCCCCCGGAAAATATTTTTCCCGAATTCTCGGAAAAGATTGGTTCAGTCGTTCCGGAGATATGAATATGTGAATTTTCCATTTTTCCATTCACATGAGTGAAAATCGTATATTTTTAACCGAACGATTTCGTCAACATTTCTTACTTTCTTACTTTGTTGGGATCTCGGAAATGGCTCGAACGATTTTGCTGAAACTTTCACTCTAGCCCAAAATCATCAATTTAGGGGGGGGGGGGGTTTAAGTCACGACTTGCACGAAAAACTGCCCGATCCTGGGTTTTGGCAAATTTCTAGAATCGGTAGGAATGCTCATGTATCTCTAAAAGTATAACAGTTAGAGTTTAGCAAGATTCGTAAACTTTTGCGAAAAATTCCGCAAAGAATAGGCCCTGGCACATACCATGGAAGACACCTTTGCGTCTCTAGTGATGGTAAAATATTTTACGTCTGTCCAACTCACTCTCACCGTATGGTCCACGAATGTAAAAGTTACGAATGTAAAATAACTAAAACGTCCTACTTATCTGATGTAAAATGTCATATTTGGTACCCTTGGAAAGATAGGATGACGTACTATCAAAACTAAGTTCACCCCTATTGTTATGTTATGTTTTTTATGCAAATTACGGCAGTATTGGTATATGTTCTGCTGTCTATTTTTCGTTCCTCGTGCTCGTTCGTTTCGGCCACAAAGAGACCTGAAATCACAAAATCTCCAATTCTAAAATTTTGTGAATCATCCTGGGACATCAATGAGTTCATTTCTATTCTAACATTTCATGTGCGTATGTCCAAGCTCGTCGTGGCCAATAATGGCACTGATAATGTACAGCTCCATCTGTTGATATGCTTCTGATGTATATGTCAATAAATACACAAGCGAAAACATTCGCCTCAGTGTAAGCTCGTCAGACAAAAAAAAATCGCAATGATTCGGTTCGGTTTTAGTTTGTTTTCCGCTTCGGGTAGATATTTTTATGTCCGTTGAGGTAGGTGATTCCAAAAACAATTCAACATAAAACTTTTAGTTGCATACGAAAGTTTATGTCCCTTATAAATAAATGAAATTGTTTAACGTACTGGATCGTTTCGCATAATAATGTGTAGCGTTCTCATTTAAAATAACAGATATTTGCTTATCTTCATGATCTATTTAGCACATAAAATAACCCTCGATTTCCATTATTTATACACACAAAATTATATACCCAAGCGAATAAGCATTGTTGAATGTTGGTTGAGCGCTCACACACCAAAAAAGTATAAATCACTGACGGACAATACTCGTTTAAAGGGTGGATGTATTATGTGGATATACCTCACCCACTCCACATCATTCATACAAAATGATCACCCTTCACGTACAGACAACATCGAAACAACAACACACATAAAGAACGTATAAATTAATCTTGAACCATATCTTAATTAATTACCTTAGCACCATGTGCGAGCGCGATATCAGTTCAAATGAAACTATAAGGTTTTTTGATCGGATTGAGTGTTTTACACGAATAATTTATGAAAAATAGAAACACAAATTAACGCTGTTGTGTACCTAAATCCACTGCACCGTCTTTGGTCATTAGGTCGTGTGGATTAGTATAATAAATTATTCGAAAAGAAATAGATAGACATTTCAAATATACTAGATATAACGAAATTAAATGGAATAAAAAAATGGATGATGAAGTAACTAATGAAACACCCATAATCAATAAAACGAAGCCGGATATGATGTAGTTATCATTACATCTAAGTAACATACAATAATTGTAATTGCTAGCTCCCACAGAAGGTTAAATCAATATTTACACGCTTGTCTCAATGATCAATTTGAGCCGAAATTAGGCGGTCTTTAAAGTACATTAATATTCGACGAATCATTAAACGATGTCAATATTGACATATAGATGACGTTTTGACGCTTTTGTTCTAATGTATGAATTAAGCTATAGTAATTCAGTACCAAGCAAGAAATGGGTGGAAATGACGATGGCCTTTTACAAGTTACTTTCGTGAAATATGACTTTGGTTTGACAATTCGTCACATAAATGTTACAGATAAGAGTAGTTTTTTATAAAAGTTACGAATGAAGGTAGTTTAACGCACGAGATGTGAGATTGCCGACACGAGCGGAAGGCGAGTTCGGCAACACATCGTGCGCATTAAACTACCAGCATACGTAACGTGCATCAAACAATGTTTTTTGCAATTAACCAACAAAAAACGAGCTTTTCCCTGCATGTTTCCAGGTTTTACGCACTAGCAAATTTTATCACTAAGTTAAAACAGTTTTGTCGCACTGGTGCGAAAAGTGACCCTATGCGACACCGAAATGACGCACGAAAAAGCGAGTTTTTTGTCGGTGAATTAAAAAAAGTGTATATGTTACGGGGGGGAGAGGGCTTACTCAGCGAATGCTTACATTATCATTAACATACCTCTCTAAAGCGCCCAATGAGAATCCTTATTACTCCACCATCCTTCCCTCTCTTACCAGACCAGCCCATCTCACAATTAAAAATGCTAAATAAATGTGGTCCCATATTTTACCAAGGAGTGACCAAACAAAGACATTTTTCAAAGCTACCGGTTAGTAACAGCATCTTGATAAACAATTTTACTTACGTTTCACGCCGAAGGTGTCGAAAATGTAAGTAGGCATAGCCTGTTTTTACACCTTACAAAAAAAAATTAGTAATAGCAACCCCGTTAATTGCATACAACACAACACAACGGCTCATTCGGCAGTTCTTACTGCTTGGTACCAAACCGCTATAGTTAATGTCAAGTTCTCGGAATGTATTGACATAATTAAACAGACAATAATTATTAATCGTCCTTCGAAGTAGGATTGAAACATGTCTTTTTGAACCCGTACGAAGTAAGAGTCGTATGCGTTTACCACTACATTTGTAACCAGTCGATTTGGGAGTGGGGAGTAGGGGTGAGCATCGATCATGTATGTTTTCCGTCCGTCTGTAATTACCGTGAGTAAATGTTGACCAATTCTCGAATTTCGTTCATCCCTGAAAGGTAGAAAGTGGGTTTGGGATTGCAGATGGGCATTTTGGGACGAGCTGGGGCTGCCTAAGTGGTTTGTACATAACTCAACTAAATCTCTTCCGATTTTCAGAAACATTCTTGTGTTGGAAAGGTCTGTGAATGCGTGACATTAATTTTTTTTTTTATTTTGAGCCCTTGGACTCAGCCAGGGCCATGAATCTGAGTCTCTAAGGCTCAACGTGTTTTTTCTACATAAATCGGGTAAAGCTTATCCGATTTACAATTTCTTTTTTATTTTTTTCTTGAAAGAAAATCAAAAACTGATTACGGAATTGAATTACGGCATAGTCGGTTAAAAATTTTCGAAGTTACAGCCGAAAAAGTAGTAAAAAACGTGGTGTTTTGATTGAAGGTCGGTGAAACTTTATGACTTATATCTCGTCCAAATTAGCATGGAAATCGCGCTTCAAGGTTTTTAATGAAAGATATGAACCTCAGAAAATCACGAAAATTAAATTAGTGGAAATCTGTTGAGTGGTTCGGACTGTAGGCTCAACGCAACCCTACACAATATTTTGTGGTTTTTCGTGAATATTCCTTTAATGATGAGGTTTTTTGTGCAGTGTTGTAGAAAAACAATAGGCGAACTTTTTTGTCCGTGGGAACATTGGTCAGAGTCCTCTCCTAAGTGCTCTAGGTCAGTTCTATGATCGGCCCTAGTACAAAAAAAATTTTTGAGTGAATTTTTCTTAAAATTTTAATCTTTTTTTAATGATTAGGGAACGTTCATAAATTACGCAATTACGAGGGGTATGAGCCTAGATCACAGCTAGAACCAAATTGGGGGAGTGTGGTCTGAAAAATAGTAATTTTTGCGAGAGGTTTTTCAGTGTTGCCATTTCGGCAATTTCCATTCCAATTTAATGATAACGTTATTTCGTCCAAGTCCATTCCACATTAAATTAAGAGTCAAGGCAATACTTAGATACATTAGAGTCTTTTTGCAACATCTATTCTGATGCGTACGTTTCCCTTGCATATGTTTTTTAATGAAAATTCTGAGCGGTTCCAGAACTACCTCTAAAACTAGTCGCCTCCTATCTGAAAAATGTGTGAACTTATTACATCGAAAAATAATTCCACCACAACTTTGAGGTCAATAGTTTCCTACTTTTGGTTTCGTTTAGAAAAAATTCTTGAAAAGCTGGAAGAACTCATCCAGATATCCTTATCAGCGGAAGTTACAGCAGAGCAATAAGCTTTCTTTAAGTGGAATGTCCATAGCTGGAAATTGCCATATAAAAATAATTGAACTGTAAAGATTTTTACTCGTTGCATCCCTCGGAAACTCGTTTTTCTTCATGCTACTCTAATGTACTATTAAGCTCCCTCACTACGGCCTTGACTTTTAGTTTGACCATGTTATGAGATTTATGCGTTGGAAGCAAAAGCCGGTCTATCCCAACTGTCAAAATGACGCTTTAAACGTCAAGCAAAAAACAATTTTTATTTTTGCTCAATTCTATTTGGGTTTAAAACGTCACTTTGACAGTTGGTATAGACCGGATTTTTCTCCCAACAGAATCAACTATTTCATTACAATTTCAAAATAAAGTTCAGAATTTGCTCCTACTTAAGCTTGGTAAGTGTTTTCTATTTCACCGTCAAACTCCCCTAAATAATAAAAAAGCACTTAGTTACCTACATTAAAAGTATTAAAGACAAATATTAACGGAGTTGCTATTGTTTGCGATATCAAACTATAAAAATCAACGCAAAAGATTTGGAAGTTCTTAAAGGTACATTTTCCACACTTCAGCAGGAAAACACACATTAGCGATATTGTATATTTCGTTAGTTGAATTTATATACCGAACTTAACAAATTCCACCCTTTGCATGTTTCTGAAAACCAAATCGGGAACATCCTATTTGAAACATATTACTCTATGTAGTAAAATAGACTATAGTAACGTGCTTCGTACAAATAATATCCTTAGAAACGTTACCCATCACTATATATATGTTTGAAGACGTTTTCATTCTACATAAAGCACCAACAGATAACATAAACATTAAACATATGCCATGTGAATACATAACCAACTTTTACGATACTCCCAAAAGTTAGGTGTATCCTATCGCTATTAAACAATATACTGTTGAATTAAACAAAAAAAATCCCTTTCCTTTTATTTGAATTCGACGTTTTAGAGGAAAATTACTTCAGTCAACCAATCTTAAATGTGTTGCTAGTGTTTATAAGCGTGTGCACATATAGGAAGATGCGGGAAATTGAGAAAAATTTATTATGTCAATCCAATGTTACGAGGAAAACATACGAAAGCTGGCGTCAGACATTCTCGACTGAATTTGTGTATTCATGTGTTCGATACCGACCTCTCCATCGATGGAACCTGTCAATAGAAGTCGACACTAGATATCACTAATACAACCTGCGACTATGAACAAATTAAAACGTGAACAGGTGACAGCCAGTAAAGTGGTATTCAACTGATTCGCCATTGCCACTCCATGCTAAGAAAATTATCGTAAGCGACGTAGGAGTTGTGTTTAAAATATACGCCACCGACGTATTTTACTCACCGTGCATGGTGACGAAATGTCAAATGATGATGACGTTTGCTCGCATTTTTAGTCTATCTGGGGAATCCAGCCGCCATATCAAGTCTATAACTATAATCTGAGTTAATTTAGAGAAATTCTCTGATTTTTTATAGTCTTGGCAAATGAAATCTAACTTAATGTGCCTCGACATACGCTGAAGATGAATAGTGGCTATGTTATTTCAGTTCATCTTCACTCTACTTCCAAAATCGACAGTTTCACATTTCCCGCAACTTTCTCAACCAAACAGCAATCAACGGTATACTTAATAGTTGTTGGTATTCGGAAAATGAAAACTGTTGCTTTTTTCGGAAACACGAATTGATATTTTAGGGTGTAGAGCACATAAAACCGTCTATTTATGTGAACATCTTATACCAAAAGTGACTAAATTCATTGAAGAAATTTATAACAAATAATTAGAAAGATTTTATTGATTTTTAATTTTAATTGAAAATCAATAAACTGTGACTGAAAATATATTTATACGAAAATCATTAAAACTTTTGTGTAGACAGGAGGATAGAGATATGGAAAACTAATTTTCCCGTAAAAGTTTTTGGTGTACTTATTAAATTTGATAATTAAGTTTATTATGTTATGATGGTTCAGCCGTGAAAGAGCAAAGTGTTTTTAGAGTTTCAATCGAATATATGACTTTGGTTTCGCTAAAGTGTATAAGTTTTCATAAGATTTTCCTTTTTTGTACGGCTCGATTTTAATTAGACTAAGTTTTTGTATATAGCGAGTCGGTAATTAGGTCTGCTTATGGATGTGGAAAGTATTTTACGATCCTTTATCGTAATGAAATTAAATTTAAACTTGACGAAAACAATTGTTTTATTCGAGCATAGCGAAATGGTTTTAATATTCTAACAATAATAGTTTGAGCGCAACATTTCCAAGATCTCACGAATTTCCTAATTCCTAGACCTGTGTGTTAGCAGAAGATTTTCGGCTACAGCCGATAATATCAAACTGAGCGACTTTTTAGATAGATATATGCCAGGACTCGTATGAATCACTCATCTTGCTGATAAAATTGGAAACACGTTTTCAGAAGAAAAATGTTATGCAAATGAGCAAGGTTGTGCTCGCTAGTCATTTTTTTTAGCGACGCTAACGCTAACTGATTCGCTAGTCTAAAAAAATCTAGCGCGCTAGTAGCGGCCGCTACTAGCGGTCGCTAATTTTTCGCTAATAATCCAAAATCTGGAATAGAAAAAACACCAAAAATTTTTGAAAAACTGGCATTCGGTCGAAAATAGACTGATGACTTGTGATGAACAGCTCCATATTTTAGCGAATCCATTAGCGATTAGGGGTCATTCATACAGGATGTCACGTTTGCTATAAAAAATGAGTATCCATAAAAAGGTAATAACTCAGTCAGGACAGCAAATTCTGTTTATAGAACTTTGGCTACCCCCCCAAATAGGGGGGGGGTGTTTGGGGGGGTAGCCGGAGTACTATAAACAAAATCTCTGACCAGTTAGGAGATATGGACTTTGTGGAGTTAATAGCAAGCGTGACATCCTTTATGAATGACCCCTTAGCGAAAAATATTCACTAATCGGATTTTAGCGAGCGCTAATCGCTACTAGCGAGCAGTCTTGAATTTTAGCGTTAGTAGCGACGCTAGTGTTTAGCAACGCTAACACAACCATGCAAATGAGTAAATATAAATACAGCGTTTCAATTTTCCTAATTTTGGTGTACGCGACACGTCAGCATTAGCCTTATTGTGAGAAACTTACAATTGGCTTGACTTGAGTATAACTTAACTTCCGCATTTGCATACTCCCAGAAGCGCTTGAACGTTGGACGCCATACGCTACCTTAGCATTGCCCGAATCCTCCTTTTGACACTACAATTTCATCCCTTGCGTCGCTGTTAGGCCTGCAATGAGGTAGGAATAGCAGCACCAGTGGAGATGCACAGCGCTGAGTCGCTATCTAGTTACTTGCGACTTACGAATTTTCTAAGAGCAATCACAGTGGGACTAGTTAATGAACAGTAATTTCATTTACATTAATTATCTGGATAACGCTGCATTGACCTGGGTATCCATAGAGAGTCGTGGGTTAAGTTTCGACATATATGTTCACTGATTGTGTCTTGTTCCTTCTGTACTACGATACCAATGTGCAGGAAATGTTGGGTAGTGTAATCGTGACTTGATTTAATATTTTTGATGAGTGGTGTATAACATAACTTTTCGATGAGGTTGTGGAATTGTGCTGGGGTGAGCCTGTGATCTCCAGGGGGTGTGGTAAGGTTTATTGTGTTAGGATGGATAATGAGGGCTTCCCATACTTTGTGTTTTTCAATAAAAGTGCCGTGCAAACCTCTGAGTGACAGGTTCATGTTGACCTTATGTTGTGATATGTGAGAATTATCAATTACCCAACAGTAGGTGTAAATTCTTGCACCAAAATGGCAGTCGATGTAGGTGTTGTCTCCGTAGAGGTTAACTAAAACTATTGTTGGAACTTCTATGGAATTTTAAATCTCGAACAAAATGTAACTCCTGGAAAATTATAATACGAAGAATGCAATCATATTTCCTAAAAGAAATCACAATTTTTATGCGAAATTTATCTCACGTAGAATGTTTATGACGTAAAATTTTGAATACCATAGAATCGCTACGCCGAGGAAATCATTGTCGCCAGAGTAAATTAACTTCTTCGGAATCTAACATTGGAATATTGATTCCTACAACTCGTAACTGGAAACATGTTTTTACTCGCTTGAAGGTGTTTCAAGGATAAACTTTTATGAATAGTACATTTCAACATACCACAAACATACGAGATGTGTACGTACGCGCGGGCGAAGCCCAAGCGAAAAGTACACATCGAGTGTGTATTGGGATATTTTGAAAGATATTTCTCTGTAATAGTAAGTAAGTTAGTGTACACACCGCGGAAAGAAACTTTTCGTCCCAAGTGATGGGAAAATATTTTCCGTCACAACCAATACACTCTCGCGTTTACAGAAATAGTAGATAACAGTGGGGGATGCGGAAATAAGTCATTTATTTTGTGAAATGAGCCAAATTCAAGAGGATGTTTTTAAGCAAAAAGCTTTGAAAACTGTTTTTTGACGAGTGTAGAGTTTGTATCCCGAGGACGAAGGCGAGGTATACAACTATAAGAGTCAAAAAACAGTTTTTAAAGCGAGTTGCTTAAAAATACACGAATGAGTTTGCGAGTGTCACGAAATTATCCAGAATGGATGACTTACTAAGCAATCCCCACTGTATGCTGTTTTACTCGGTGTCCCAACCGAAAACTCGTCATTACATGCAGATATACATATAATGAGAAGTTTCCGGTGGGGGCTAAATGTAATGAATATCATGTAATGAATGACATGTAATGAATAATTTCCGTGGGGTGCACACATACATGTAATGACAAGTTTTCGGTGGGACAACGAGTAAAAGTATTTTCCTTGAAACACCAGTCAGATGCGAATTTTAAAATGACACAATTGTAAGCTTGTCTCCACATAAGCTAGGACAGTTTTATTTCCTCACACTTTCCTATAGTTATAGTTATATGAAACGGGTGGTAGGATGGTGAACACACTGGACTATCACCAAGAAGGCCCGGGTTCGAGTCCGGGAACAAGAGAATTTTTCTCTAAGAAACTATAGACTGTAGAACGTCCCTAAGTTGATCCAAGCTTCATAAACTGGGTAGTCACGGTGTTCGATGCGCATAATGAAAAAATTGTTCTCATCACATATGACGTCACTCATATGTTGCCAAGCGCTGGTACATTCACGCAAAAAGAACAAAGGACAGAGAAACGAAGTTGGCATTCTTTCCTCATTTCTGATGCTACATCATAGATGGAGCCAATGGCATAATAAGAACTGTGAATGATGACAGCACAGCAAGCAAACACTGTGGTTCACAACGCCAAGTCCATCGACCGAAAAAATGTCATCACCTGGTGGCCGAACTGTTGGCATCATAATCTTCCTCCCGGCCGATTACATGGAAACTGCACGGAAATTGTTTATTCGAGTCTTTTCGTAACATCAACTCCGTTTGCCACATCTATTTTAATACGTACTGGTCTTTGCTTACGTTTTCTTCCTTACTTTACCGGCACTACGACCCATTGGTCTTCTCCAATACGTGTCAGCTTACCGAAGAATTTACCCCCGGTAAGACACCACCTTAACATGAGCCTTTTTACCTGCTCCACGCTCATTTCGTCAACTCACATTATGCTCACTGATGCTTCGGTTTCGCTTTTTAAAGTCGTGTTCCTCGTTATGTTCCTGAGTTATGAATATAAGACTGCAGTCCATAGTCGGTGTATGGTCTGCACAGTAGCGTAGCCTTGAGCGTAGCCTTGAGGCTTTTGTCTCAGAGTGTATCAGTGGTATCCGCTATGCTGCTGATCACTTTTGCTGTTTTATTTTTGTTTACTTCATTTCTAAAAGAAATAAATTCCTTGCCGACGATAAAATTTGAAAATTATAGAAAAGTAGGAGTAATTCGTTGAATTCGTCCGGATTTAATTTGTGACATCCCTTACATTTTCGTATTAGTCAAATCGCAGAGCAGTGTTCTAGTGTCGCAAGTCATTCACACGTTTAAATGATAAAAAAGAAGAAGTCACGTAAAAATTGAGCATATTCAATGACCATTCACTCATTAATGTCATCCACCCAAGAGATGGTATGATCGCCTAATGGATGCCCTCTAACTTCTAAACACATTTAAATAATTTCTCCTTCGACTACCTCTAAGTTTAAAGCTGGTAATTCATTAGACACGATTCTCTTCGGTATGCTGTTGTTGCGCATCCTCTGAACGCCAAAGTCTTCGTTCCTAATAACCCCATTACTCCATCAGATTGAACTTTGTTGTGCCCCCAATAACCCTCATGCCAGAACCCTCCAAGTCATGCACAGGACATTGTCGCATACTTCTATGAGAATACTTTCTTGGATTCTAGGTAGAACTTAAATTTGAAGTCGGAAAATTTTGCGTTACCTCAACATATTTGTAAGAATAAACAAAGGATGTGCGTCACATTTAGCTCATCAACTGAATGAAATATAACGTAACAATAGTGGTGACGTCATCTAGAAAGACAGAAATAGAATTTCAAATGAAATAACAATCCACTCCAGTTGAATATTTTGCAAGCAGATGTGACTAATCAAAACCGACAGAATCATTTATTGCAATTTCTCCGAATTATATTAAAACATCAAATGCAATCGCAAAACTTGATTTGATCCTATTGTTGCATCACTATCCCCAAGACATAAATTGAATTCCATAGAAAGAAAGTCCTACTAATAAATGGAACGGAAAAGGCAAATGAAAATATGAATCAAACTAAAATCTAACATTTCTTTTCTATACATTTTTCGAATAAAATTGCATGACCACGCTCTTTGTACGGGTCAAACGGGAACTTCACATAATTTAATTCCTAAAAAGAAGCTTTTCCTAAATTTTCAATAAGTTTAAAGCCAATTTAATGTCTCAAAGTGAAAGACTGAATTACACAATTTAACAAAAATAAGTAGACGACAGTCCGATAAAATGTTGTATGTATATCAGTTACATCTTATTTAAGCGAATTAGACGAGAAAATAGAAGATAATACGTTCCACATTTACATTGAGTCCATAAAGAACATAAAGGGATATAAAAAAATTTTTGTTATAAGTTTGCTTCCACATCAACAGTTTTACTTTAGCATAAATTGTGCACAATCAACATGTAGCTATTTGTATATCGAAAGATAGTACCACCACACAGTGAAATTAAAAAGAATTCCATGTGAAAAACTGAACAAACATAATAACAACCCTTAGCGGAAAATGCCGGGATGATGGAACAGGATGGCTATTGTTTGGCGCAGTCGCATTTTCATGAAAATGTTCGTTTGTATACGTTGAATAGTTATTGCATATAGAAGTGCGAAGCTAGTAGAAGGGAGTGGTACGTCAAAACTGACGCACATCGTATAAATATTAGTTTTAAAACCATTTTTCTATAACAAAAAATTAAATTAAAAACAAATAGAAGTGTCTATTCAGTTGGGTGATTTGATAGCTTTCCGTGGATTCGATGATTGCTTACAAATAACTAATGTACAGATGGTAAATTAATCATTTTCATTGGGGGATACATTGATGTGTTGCTAAAGTGTTAACGTGAACTCATTTCTTGTTCATATAACCTGTGATAAGTATATTCGCTATACTTTACTGTTTAGAAGGGAAAAAATATACAGAGAAAAAATACAGCATGGCCGCCGGCACTCTTGGCACTGTACAACATCAATTGGACCGTGTATCAGCAATGAAAGTATATTTTTAAAAGTGCACCAACATTTTAAGATTAAACGCAAATATATTTGCCGCATTGCCACCATTTTGTGCTTTGTGACATTCAATTTGACATAAATAATGTTCATGTGCTTTGATAAAAGCTTTCTGGCATTTGTAACAATTATTACGATAAAAGACTACGACGCACCGACCGTCTAACAAGTGTCACAAACAATCCATCATAATAGACGAATGAAAAAAAAACACTTGTTCATCAGCCAGAGAATATAATACCTGTGGATTGACTGTTGTAGTATTCATGTCTACCGTTTGATGGCACATACCCATTCAGCTACTTGTTGCTCTATTTTTCGGGTATTTCGTTGATTGTATTCTATCCGAAAAGTAATTACAACCACGTCACAAAATTGTATAACTTTCATTATTTACAAATTGCTTTACCAAAAATTTGTATGAATTTATCGTGTTTTTTTTTTTTTTTTTTGAAATAGAAAGAAAAATTAATTTAACACAAACCCATAAACATTTATCGATCGAACAGAGAATATTACAGTGTGTGTATAAAATAAACTGAATGTCTATAGTTGATGGGTTAGCGTATTTTGTAGCATAACAACAAGCACCCTCAATGTTAGCATAATCTCCATACATGTACCCCTTATTATTCATATACATGAATGTTTTGATATAAGCAATTTAAATTTTCTATTAAAGAAAAAAAAAAAAGAAAATAATTCACGGACGGGAGATGTGCGTGAGGCAAATAAATAAATTACAAATAAAAAATATTTAAATTTTTAAATCTAAATAAGAATATCATATACAACGAAAGCAATAACCATCCTGTGAAAAAGAAAATCCAACTTTTCTTCTAAACCCAAGCAAACAAAATTTATATTTAATAAAAAGACATGACAAGAATTTACATTTTACTCAAAACAAAGTGATAATAAATGATAAATGGTACTAACAAAAAATTAAACTACCAAAAATGCCGCAACGTATCTGTTCGAGAAAAGCTCCATCGCTTAAAGCTACCACAAAGCTTTCGAAGAAAACTCACAATATATCGTTAAATGAATCCAATAAAACTTTAAGTAGTTTCAAGTTGTCCACTCCCCAGAACGTTCTATCCAAAGTAAAACAATTTGACGGTATTGGTGACAAATGGAAAGTACCACCTGAAAAGATGCGAAATATTGAATACGGGAGACTTAAAACAACGCAACACCTAACACGACAAAGTGATGTAAATTCGTCACAAATGTATTATGGCAATGATACTTCTGGGAGTTCTGTTGGTAAGTAGATTAATTTAAAAATATTTTTTTATGTATAGCGGTAGGCTAAACACGTTTGTTGTTTTTTAAGAAAGCGTTTTTATTTGTTTTGCTCTGAGGGATGTAAGGATAAAGGTGGATTAGACTGTGAAATTCGAATTGGTACGTGGAAAAAGCTGACATATTTCAAAGTTATTACTTATAGGGGCTTTAGTGCGCGTTTTATTTGAATTTCAATCGCCTTATACCTTATGTGTTCCGCGTAAAGGTACCTAACAAAACAATTGATTAACTGGATTATTTATTGACTTTACACTCTAACATTTCTTTCTACGTAAAGCATTCGTACAATAAATGGTATTGTTCAGTAATTTCATAACTGAGCGCTTAGTTTAGACAACTAAACAGATTGTAGTTCGATTATAAATTTTCTGCAATATTTTATATACATATACATATATACATCAATGTACAAAAATTGTGCTACCGTACATCACCAATATTTGCGGAGTATGTACAGTGTGTTGCCCAGATAACACAGATCACACTTTTTAATGTAGTTGCCCACTGCATGTACATTAAATGTGTGAAATTCAATGTTGTTGAGAATATGTACATAAAATGTACAAAAAATGCGCCTGTAAAGTGGTACATATATCGATGTACATTAAAAGCACATTTTTTGTGCTATTAAAACTTGAAATTATTGCACTAGATCACAAATACATTTTTGGCACATTTTATGTGCCTGATAAGGTGTACACTATTACTATCACATTGAATGTACCAAAAATGTGCTTGTGATATAGTACATTTTTCGATGTAAATAAAAGGCACATTTTTTGTGCTATTAAAACTCGAAATTATTGCACAACATCACAAGTACATTTTTCGCACATTTTATGTGCGTGATAAGGTGTACACTATTACCATCACATTTAATGTACCAAAAATATGCTTGTGATGTAGTACATTTTTTGATGTAAATAAAAGGCACTTTTTTGTGCTATTAAAACTCGAAATCATTGCACTAGATCACAAGTACATTTTTCGCACATTTTATGTGCGTGGTAAGGTGTACACTATTCTCTTCACATTTAATGTACCAAAAATGTGCTTGTGATGTAGTACATTTGTCGATGTAAATAAAAGGCACATTTTTTGTGCCATTTCGAAAAATGCTCATCTATTTTTTTCAAAAATGTATCTATATTTTTAGTCCGTGAGTGGATATCACGGCTGCTTTTGGTAGGGTAACATTAAAAAAAAAGTACCGAATTTTAAAAGAGAAAAAAGAAAAATGTGTTCACAGAAAAAAAACTAACGGGGAATAGATTTTTTATTGTTTCACATAAAATCAATTTCAAATGACAATTAAACAATGAAGATGATACAATAATTTGAATGCAACATCAACGTGTGCAAGGATATAAAACCTTTTTGTAAATGTACAACGGCTACAGTGTGTTCGATCAAATAAATTTTAATAACACTCTGTGGAGTTTGTTTAATTTTCATTTACTAGCATATCTTCCAAAACTTTTTCTCTGAGTACAAAAAAAGTACATTTAATGTACTTTCTATAATTTAACACTTTATATAAATTTAACACACCAACACATAAGTATCCGGTGGCACAATTGGTAAAGCAGTCGACTCATAATCCCGAGTAAGCCCCCCAAATGGCAGAAATGTTTCTAATAAAAAAAAGGAGAGCTTGGCATAAAAAAATGTAGATGGAGGACGTAGCGATCATCAGAATAAAAAAAACCGAAATAGAAAAGTCGGAAAACTAAATTAAATTTTCCTTTCTTTTCTTACATAATGATATAATGATATGTACATGAAATGTGCTAGTAATTCACACGAAAAAGTACATTAAAGGTACATTAGTTGTGTATTCAAAGTCTTTTAAATGTACATTAGATGTACATGTAATTCACATTTAATGTACATAGAAAAGATGTAACGGTAAGGGCGCTTTTTAATATACATTAAATGTCCTGGAGCTGGAGCACATTAAATGGGATCAGCACATTTTCCGATGGCACTTTATGTACATTTCGTGGGGTCAATTGTTATCTGGGTTGGTGATGCATTATTACGGTATTCATGAAAGATGCGATGGTGATTGTTGATGATGTACTGGTGGTTGTTGATGATGTACTGGTAATTGTTGATGATGTACTGGTGATGTAGTGATGATGATGGTAATGTAATGTTGATGTAACGACAATCCATCAGTGTACCAGTGTACGGTGGCAGAATGTTGGTCATCGTACATTCATGCAATAGACCGTGGTCCTTTTTCAGTTATTGTTTTAAATGAAAGTTCACTATGAAAAAATTAGATTTGCTTAAGAAATTACCGAAAAGTCGTCTTAAACTTAGTTATATCGTCAATTTAAAAAATTTGTTCTCAATCCCGAGCCAATCCCCAATGACCGTTCATCCTTTGTATTTCTATGAAATTTCATTTTATTAAGTTGGCAATTGTTAAAATTAGTACATTTTCTGGTACATTTCTTCGAGCGCGAATGTTTTCAACATTTTTTCGGTCGTTTTATTTGAAGTTTTAAAATATTAAAAAAAGAATTTCTAAACGCTTTTCTTTGTGTACACTATTTTTTCAACGCTATCTGTCCACCAAAAATAAATGAGGTAAAACGACCATGGTCTATTTACACAACATGAATGCATTATGCATTACACATACAACAGCAAAACATCACTGTTACAACATGCAAAACGCAAACTCATCAAAAATACATCGATACCATTTACTTACTACGATCACACGCAGCGCTGGACACCAATAGGTAATTGTTTCTTGTACCTAATTGACCCAGTGGTGAAGCTGGTTCGGCGGGATTGGGTTGATGTCTTGAACCCCGAGATTGGCTGAAGTACCTACGATACTGAAACGCGGTGACTGTTTTTTTTATTGAGAGAAACGAATTCGTATTTGCAATGGAAAAATTCACTAATTGATATTTTCTAAATAAGTAGGTAGGGTAAAATGTAGTAGATAAATGACCCAGGATCGTGCCTAAACACTGTTCGCACTGTTACCAATTTCACTCAAGAGGCTGTATGTCAGGTGCAACTAACTGCTTCTCTTCTCCTTACGATCGACCTTTGCAATGCTTCCTGTCCAAAATTTCGAATGTTTCAAACGTAAGTGAAGCATAAACATGAGTAAAAGCCACAAGTGAATGCGCACCCTTACTCCACTTACAAGTGCAATAGTTTGTGAATCTCACAAGTGTTTATCAATTGACTGTAACGCTCGGAACAGGTCGAGTTTGACCTGACCTGAAAAATTCAGGTCAGGTCAGGTTTTTCTTTCAAATGACCTGAACCTGACCTGATCAGGTTTTTCTTTCAAATGACCTGATATATGGATGACCTGAACTGATGACCTGACTTGAAAAAATTCTAAAGGCAATCATTCTGAATGTTTGACCAAAGAATGTGCAAATTAAAGATTTTAAATCTATTAAGTGAATTCCTCCATCAGACAGATTTGGATCAGTCGTTGGCCGCCACCATGAATCATTTTGGGTAGATCTAACTCAAAAAAATTTTGAGCTGAATTTTCAGTTCATGTTTGAGTCGGTCAAAGTTCAACCTGAGCCTGATCTGAATAAGTCAGGTTGACCTGTGGATCGATTTCAATTCTAGGTCAACCTGAAACCTGACACATATTCAGGGTCATACTGAGGTTTTGGTCAAATTTTTGTCAGACCTGAACGGAACCTGAGACCTGAATGGCTGCTCATATTGGGTTCCAGGTTGATCTCGTCAATTTGTTGTTTTTAGAGCTTCTTGACAAAGCAAAATTCACCCTCCCTGACCTTACCCATAAATATTATGTTGTCCCAATTTTTTAAGGCCAGATTGAGGTTAACTTTTTCCGACCCTAACTTGAACTGAAAAATTCAAGTCGAATTTTTTTTTGAGTCAGTTCGATCTAAAACGAGCCGTTCCTACACTTACTATAAAATTAATGTTATTCTTTGTTCTCATTCGACGATGTAATTGGACACTGTTACTGAGTGTAGACTGTGTACATCAGTACACAATGTTGATGCAGATGGAGATCAGAAAAACTTGACATTAAAATACGGCAAAGTAAATTCATACATACTCGACATTTATATGAAAACTTTATTTTGTCGGGTCAATCAGGTCAGGTCAGGTTTTTTCAGTTCAGGTCAAAACAGATTGAGGTCAGGTTATAGCTTACAAAATCAGGTTCAGCTCAACTCAGGATTCATGTTTTCAGGTCAGGTCACAAGTTGACCTGACCTGTTCCGTTCCTTGATTGCGACAAGAAGTCCATATTTTTGGACCTCACATCCACATAAACTCACGCTGGGAAAAAGTCTATTGATTTAGGTAAAATTCTTCGAAGTGATGTGGATTGAAATCTCTCGAGAATTTGCACTTATGAATCATTTTCAGCGCTCTCATTGTAATATACTACTAAATCTAACTTTACATTTTTCTTTCCAAATTCTCGATAAATAATTGAAAGAATTTCATTTTCGAATTAAAAATAAATCTGAAGAAGACCAACAGTTTTGGAAATATCATCAGAATATCAAGATGTTACATGTACACGTTCGTATTTATAAGTCGAATGAATCCATTTTCTAAAAATTATATTCTGACAGATTGGAATATCTAAAACGTTTATTAAAAATTCAACAAATATTATGACGCAATGTCTAATGTCGTCAAATGGAAATTGAAACAAAATGACACAATTGACCCGTTTTATGCTTAACAGCATTACACATTTTGAATACAAAAGATTGAAAAATGAATAAAACCAATGAATTTTAATATGAAATTGGAAAATCCAGTATGGGAACAACATTTTCAATTTCATTCTTCAAAAGAAAACTGTGGTTTATCGTTAGAGATGTGTTACGCAGTGTAGTACGTCGAAGATATTGACGAATTGATTTTCATAATGATAATGATGTGATTTCGGAATAGAAAAGCGTTTGGAAGTTATAAACTGTTATATTTTCGAACAGTTTATAACAATTAGGACGGTGTTTTTGCCTAATAGCTTCCACTAAATTGTTCTTCTAGGTAAGGATTGGTATCCTTAAGTACGGCCCTGTTGCAACGTGATGTGTCTGTATGTAGACGATAGTTTCAACTTTTCTCAGTTCGTTTCTGTTACTCTTCAGTGTCTCTTGAAAATAATTATTACAGTTTACAGTTGTCGTTCTTGTAACGAAAAATGTTTTCATTTATTTGAACAGTCAACCTTTTGTGAGTCAATTCACAGGAAAGCGAAATATTAAAACCTTAATTTTGAACTTTTAACATAACGCTTAAACGTTGCCTTTTCCAACAACATATACGACAATTTGGTGGTTCATAATACAGACATGACCATGAAAAACATCTAACCATTAACAGGAAGCGAACAAATGCAGTTTTCGGTAGAATCACAATTTTACATACATTTGGAGCTCTTGAATGTGGGTGAATAAAGGGTGTTGAGATAGGCAGGTACCTACCAAACAAAAATGGCTAAAAATTGTAGCATAGAAGTCGAATTTAAATATTTGGTATGTAATAAGGCCGCTAGATCGGAGCCGCCGAAAGAAAATTTCTTGTCTTGCCTTCAGGGGTCATGGTCATGCATAATTACGTCGCTCTTGCTATAAAGAAAGAGTATCCATAAAAGGGTCAGAATTCAGTCAGGACAGCAAATTCTGTTTGTAAAATCTCTGACCAATTTGGAGTAGTAAGCCAAATCCAAAAGGGGAAACGAAATGACTATCGGCGTGACGTAATTCATCCCTTAGCTCCGTCGCTCGAATTGACGCAGAAACAAGACAGAAAACGTGCGCCACCGCTGAAAAGTAACGAGTCTTCATATGAATGTGTCCAAGTCTGTCTGAATTTAAAACAAAATGCCTCGCCACTAAGCATTTTTTGCTGTAGCCCCAAAGTATAGTCGAAAATGCCAAAATTTAGTGTGGGACGATTTATGAACAGACCTTTGACTTCGTTCATAACCAATTTTTTTTAATATTTTTTTGTTCCAAATTGTGTATAGTCGACTTTCGCTTTGACGTTCGTATTTCATTCGTACTTCATGTACACATCCTGATAATTTCTGGTAAGTTTAAAATGGACACTCGAACTCTAGCTTTTGATTTTCCGTATATGGGTGTTTCCATACTGTCCACGTTACATTTTCATTATATATTTTAACATATCTAAGGAAGTATAGCACCTAGAAAAATAACAAATACACCGATTCCTTATAAAAAAGACATTGTAAACACTTTCCCAGAAGACGAAAAAGCTGTATTTTGAACGGGAAACGAGAAAAGTGTACTGTCCACGGCACAATTGTTCCAAAAACTCATGGAAATACCCATATCCTTGCAAAAATGTATGAAACAGTGTTAATGAACACGGTGCAATAATTATACAAATTGACTTAATTTTAAAGACAAACAAAGAAAACTGCAAGTCGGTATGAAACAGTGCGAGAAAGAATTTTCATATAAATTTCTCGCATTAGTACGGAAACGTAAATAATGAAGTCGCTTCGTTACGAAAAACCTTGTTCGACACACGTGTCGTATGACGGTATTTTGTCGCACTCAATGTCGACCTCGGCTTCGACTCGGATCGGCATCTGACATCTCTTGCGATAAAATACCTTCATACGACACTCACTAGTGTCGAAAATTACTATTATCGTCTTCTCGTTGTGTTTTTGACGTTTACTAGGACAATAACAATAAATTATTTTGCAGTGATATGTCACATGGTTATTTCACCAAGGCAGCCTGGTGCTGAAATTCTCATTACGCCTAAGTGGAAGAATATTTGAGGTTATTAGTTAGTAGCACCATCGAAGTCGGCATAAGGCTGCGTACTTGCGACCTGAAGCTGGGAATAAAGTAGGCTGAAAGGTGCTGAACATCTGTTTTTACCAAAGTGGAGGCAAGAGTGAGTTCTATAATTCACAAAAGTTTCAATTCGGCACCAGGCTGCTGCTGTCCACTGCATTCAAAGTGTTATAACTCAAGGACGCAGCCTGGTGCCGAGTTGAAACTTATGTGACGTATATATCTAACTATCGCCCACGCTTTGGTAAAAGCAGATGCTCAGCACTAGGCTGCCTTCTTTATTCCCAGGTGCAGGGCTCAAGCACGCAGCCAGGTGTTGAATTATAAACTAATACAACGTAGTGTACTCGCTACTTTCTTAATTTTGGCGTTTTCAAATTTTCCGCACCAAGTGTCCTGGCTGAATTGCAGACCTATCTTCTAACGAAAAAAACTAGCAATTTCAAAAAAGTAGCTCTGCTACTAAATGAAAAAAGAATGAATTTGCATAGACAATACGTCGTTTTTATCAGATGCTGTCTTTTAATGCATTTCATCATGAAACTCGCCACACTTTGACAGAAGCCGATGTCGCACTAGAAACGTCAATAATTAAAATAAAAAAGCATCGAATATGTCAGACTGAAAGAACGTTTCTTATTTGTCTTTAAAATTAAGTCAATCTACTCAATTTTTTGTCACTTTCATTCATAAAAATGTGAATTTCGTTATTCTAAAATAAACAACATATATGGTAATTTTGATAGGACTGGATAAACCGGACGGCAATTGGGTATATCAATTTTTCGGATGATTTGAATTCGTCTGGGGTTGTTAAGATCAAGTGTTTATTTCGTTCGGATTTTTTTATTCGGGTTGTTGAGCTCTCAGTTATCGGCGTAAGCAAAACTTGATAGATAACGCTTACTTACCGTACCATCCACTTGCTAATATTGTTTGGTTTTTACTTGTTAAGGGTCTTAATCTTCTCCAGCATGCTGTTAAAACAGATTTGTGCGATCAAGTTTTATGTGAATAATGCACACTCGCCTCTAGCCAGTGTATCTCGTAAAGTAGGACATTTATCTTTGGAATTCGTCGCTGCATTTACAACGTTTCGCATGCCATTATACTCTCTTCTGTTGATTTTATTTATATTCGGTGTGGCTTTACCTATTCGGCTTATCTCGTTCCACATAAACCAAGGAATCCTCTACTCCTTTCTTTTTAATGCTATACGGTTAAGTGTGGTTATATGCATACCAAATAAAAAAAAAAAAAAAACATAAAATCCATTGTGTCTGGAGATATTTCATGGCACACAAGGGATAAGAGCATTCTTTATTTTACTCGCACATACAAATGCAGGAGAGTAAAGAAATACCTAATAAAATAATCTTCTTTGCAAATGAAGTACGTAAATTTATGAGTTCCCAGATGGATACATAGTGCAGTCATAGAATGTGCTGTGCTATTCGATAGTTGGTGGATGGTATACGGGTGTAATGAAGGTAAATTGTATAATAGGTATGGAGATTGCAGAGCTTATAACGAAGATCATTGCATTTAATTAAAGATATTCCCTCATCGTGCATAAAGACTGTAGTATCCACTTTTTCTCAATTTTTTTTTTATTAAAATGTAAATTATGTTTATTCGCTTCAATATCTTCTTCGTAGCTATCCATTCTTTGTGTCTATGACTGTCCCTTCTCATCAATCAATAAAATCAAAGTTTCAACGAAACAATGGCTCTGAATAGGCTTGTGATTATTGGTAATCATTCATCATGTATAATACGTACCTTCGCCATGTTGATAATAGTTTAATAATGGCCATAATGCCTTGGCCGAAGTATCATCTAAGTCATGTCAATTGTATCATAATTTATTAATTTGCTACCATAGCCCCTCATAGATCCCAAGTATAATAGTCTGCATGAGTTCAACGTTTATATGTATGTTGGAAAGATGGGACGCAACAAGTCACCATGTTATTAAATTTCAAGAAGTTATGACAAAATGGTTAGTTTCATTAATTTAATAAGTGGTGTAAGGCGGTCATTTCGACCTGGCATGAAAAGGGTAGAAACATAAATATGAGTTATCTTTAACGATGAACCGTTTGTCATGCGACTACGCATTAGTAGCTTTTTTATGTGATTTATAGTGTGTGCTGTTTTACCATATGAAGTCTTCAATAAAGTTATGAGAATTTAATGAGAATTGGGGAGCGTTCATTTTATCCATACCGGCTATAGATTTTTAGGTTCGTCGTAATGATATACATTAGAGAAAGTATTTGACGAGCTAGTACCCGATTGTTATTAATTCTCATGTCGGTTTTTGAATGAGTAAATCTTAGACCGTGGATATCTTAAAAAAATATTTAATTTTCTCTATCGTTCTTTCATTGTAATATGCAAGTGATAAACGAAACCATTGAATTATACGATAGTTATAGGACGAAAAAAAACAACCGATGAAGTTATGGTAAAGCCCTACCCAGAAACCTCAGGAGTCTAAATTACCCAAAACGCACAGTGGTTCATGAGTGTATTTTACTTTTTTAAATTTTGAAATGTTAAATTTTTTACTGCGAATTTCCATTTGTTTTACATCTTTTTCCATCTATTTCCATCATCGATCCATCTATTTCCATCTTCGGTTCATCTATTTCCATCTTCGATTCATCTATTTCCATCTTCCATCTGTGATGAATTGAAATACATGTGTGCGAGAGGACTTAGACCAACATTTGTCCTACAGACAGTAAAGTGAAAGCATTTACACAAAGCAAAATTTTTCGGTTTTATGAGAATGGTTGCGTTCAAAGCAATCAATAGAGTGCGGTCCTTTTGAAATTGTATTTTTTATCGAAAGTACACTTCAAAAAAATAAAATCGGCTTAAGAACTTATTGAAAATTATTTTTTTTTTCATTAATTTTGAAGTCCAAGCTTTTCATTTTCGTTTTTAAAATTATTGCGCTCAAAAAAAATATTCCGAAAATTGGGATCATTAGTTTTGTCAAAGTGATAAAAAAAATTAAAATCCCTATGTCAACCGTCAAAATTTCTCTTATTCAATTATCGAAAGTAAACAAACTCGCTCCACTTATGTGGCATCCACTTATAGCACAGTATTTCATTTCTGATATACAATGAAACCGAATATAAAATCACAACATTACTTAAACTGGTTCATCACAGGTACTTAATGATCAATGGAAAAAAAATCTCGTTTCGATGAGTTTGTTTTGATGAAAATGTTTCTGCGCAATGATTCGAAATTTTGGGTGCTTACCTTTTCTGCTTCGACAGTTTTGTTTTTTATTTATTTTGTTGGCAGCTATGACAAAACATCTGTTCAAAAAATCCCATTTTTGTTTATTAGTATTTAAATTTGATCCCTCACCGGGATTGAGAGCGTTTTTCGCGAATTGAAGATATTACATTAAAAAAAATCATTTTCAACAAGTTCTTAGGCCGAACTTATTTTTTTGAAGTGTACTTTCGATAAAAAATACAATTTCAAAAGGACCGCACTCTATTGAATCTTTATTTGGCGCGAAATTCGAAGTTTTGTACAAATCGAAATTTTTAAACGTTGTTCAGTTTAATTTTATCCGCAATTAATGGAATGGAACGCAACCATTTGTACAAAAACTTCGAATTTCGCGCCGAATAAAAATAAAAATGAGCATCTCGAACGCAATCATCACATAAAACCAAAAAATTTTCGTATTTCGTTTACTGTCTGTATTTTTATTTCTGTATGTCTGGGGTCCTAGTATAGTGTATTTCAATTCATAACAGATGGAAGGTGGAAATAGATGGATCGAAGATGGAAACAAATGGATCGAAGATGGAAATATGTGGATCGAAGATGGAAATAGATGTAAAACGGATGGAAATTCGCAGTGAAAAATTTTGCATTTTAAAATGTAGAATAGTGAAATACACTATGAACTTTCTCCGCTGTGAATTATCAGTCATACATTGGGAGTTTTGAACAGACTCTCAAGCGCGTCATTTTTAAAAATGGACCACAGTGAAACAGGGAGATTTTGTACGAGGGAAATTGTACGTAGGATAAAAATCACTTACTCGAAATCGAAATTACCCAAATGCTTAAAGGTCAAAAGGTTTTTAGTACTATTGCACTTGAAGAAAATTTGTCTTCAACAACTGCGGTATTTACTGTGGTTGAAAGTCCACCCTTGTATCAACATTTACAACCCTTCATAATTCCCTTATGTGGCAAACGCAGCGGCTTCATAAGATTTAACAAACTAAAGTGCTGATTTCGTCGTTTACTAAACCATGTGTGCCAAATGCTTGTTTTTATTGATTTCGCCGGTGGTATTATTTCTAGAGCTCTATAGGGATTTTGAGCCTTTTTCCGAAACGACGGAGTATCTGGACGATTTTGAGTAGAGGATATTGTTGCCTACTTGAGTCCCGACTTCTCCTGCAGTGTGTTGCCTAATTAAAACCCGACTTCTACTGTAGTTTTCTGCTATGAATTTCAGCGATAGCTCAACAACCATTATCGACGTGTGTTTATTATGAACAACCCCTAAGGGGCCGTTCATAAATTACGTAACGCTGAAATTGGCATTTTTAGACCCCCCCTCCCCCCTGTAACGCTAGTGTAACGCAAAGTCCCAACACCCAACTTCTTCACCCAACATTGTTCAGCAATTTTGTTGCCCCAAGCCCCCACTATCGATTGGCACTCAAAAATTATCTCTACTTTGTCTAACAACAAAAGTTCCCTAACAACAAAGTGAGGAAATCCCAAAATTTTAACAGTCAGAACAGCCTAGCTCCTCCGCATGAAGTTGCATCAAAAAGTTTTCTTCTACAAAGTTGTAGGCCATCAAAAACTCTAAGACTTTGCTTCCCCTTCTTTGCTTCTCTAAGACGACATTTTGACTGACTTTTTGCCGATTTTCAATTTTGTCCCATTTTTTACCCATAACACCCTTATTTCAGAACAATATCCCACCCCGGAACATGTTTTCTCGACGCAAAAATAACGGGCTCGTTACAGACAGACTTATAAATGGGCCATTCCATTGAAAAGTTGGAAAATGTGTTACGAGGGAACCGTCTTCTGGATAAGAATGCAAAGGTTGGACTTCTTTCGCATGAAGGAGTTGTACATTGAACCTATAGAGGAATTTTCTTCATACAACACAAATCTCGTATGTGCACGGTTTAGCAAGAACACATGGTTCCCTCGCAACCTACCAATGGAATCGCCCAAATAGACACATAAATAGACAAATAAAAAAATAGATAAACAGACGGACATTAGAGGTTTATAATTAGTAATGCAACTTCGGTAATTCTGGTCGTCTATTAGACTTATGTCACATCTCAGGTCTGCGCTACAGAATGCGCTGGAAATTGGCATTTCTCTTACCATGAACACAATAAGCACAAACACATTTTACCATTGTTTTGATTTTTTCGACATACATATGATGAGCATGCTGACAAAGCGGACTTCACATAATGGAAAATACGATTTACGAATTTCTTATCGACTAAAAATTTTTTACGAGATCTTTGTAAGAAATATGTTGCGTTACGTAACGCTACTGTCGTCCCCCCTCCCCCTGTAACGCTTCGACCGAACCCCCCCCCCCTCCTTCAGCGTTACGTAATTTGTGAACGGCCCCTAAGTACTTATAATTCTTCTAATTAAAAATGTAGTAAGTATACTACGCTGTACACACAAGTTATGAATGCTATTACGTGCAGTAGGTAAATTAAAATGAATTAAATTTAATTCTTATTTTCCAATGTTACGTATAAGAAGAATGATCTACTTACCGTAAATATAGACCATCAATTGATTATATGCAATCATGAATCTACAAATAGAATGAATGTCTTTGTGGACGTATTACTATTTTGAAAATAACAGACGTGTGCCCGCAATATTCGAAAGGTGATTTCTTTATGGTTTATAAAGCCAGGTTTACCAGCTTGTAATCGGAATATTTAGAGTTCTTTTGCATTTATTTTTAGAACACATAAACTAAAATAAGAAAAGCAATGGCTTTACTTGCTGTATAGTGCAGCGGTGATTTGTCCACGTTTCTAAGTTGAATTATTGAAGATTTAACTTTAAAATGGGAATGCAGCACAGACATGAGAGCCGTCTACAAATTGTCGGTTTGTGGCTGGCAAAATAAACTTTCAGCGGCAGAATTCAGAAAAATTTAAGCATGAAGGCACAAATTTGTTCTAAAATAACATCGCAAATGAACTTGGAATGCGATGATTTTTCAAAGCAACTTTCTACCTTCATATTCAAACTTTTTGAGTTTCGATTCATCTAATATTCGTGTAAAAGTCTCACTCTCACAGTACAGAGGCTACAGTTTTGAATAATTTGTTCATTGAACATCGCAAATTTGACAGTTCATATTATGGTGACGTGATCTTAATTTTCATTCGACGGCTGAATTTCTAAAAATTCAATTGATTGGTACTGTCCATCGCCATTTTCTGATAATAACTCACATTCGTGTTGGCGATTATTCTCTACACTCCTACAAACTGGCACGTCTATTCTTAAACATGATTCTTCCTGTAAAAATGTTAAGGTCCTATGATCCATAAACCTCTCTGCTACAAAAAATTTTAAAAATAAATGCTACGGCTGAAAGTATTTACCAGAAATGTTTTGAGTTTAGAAAGATTACAACGTTTCGCGTTGTTACTAATTACAATCATAAAATAATTTTCAACTGAAATTTCAAGAATGCCCGACTATTTCGAAGTTCAAAAGAGTTCTGAATTTGGCCGTTATACAACAGTTACCAAAAACGTTAAATCTGGTGATATTATATTTGAAGAATATCCGTTTGTTGTGGGACCGAAACCGAACATTGCACCGGTTTGTTTAGTTTGTTGCTATCCGGTAGATGGCAGTGAAAATGGACCAAGATGTCCAAATTGTCGTTGGCCATTGTGCGAAAACTGTATTGGCCATAAGTTTCACAACGATGAATGTGAATTGTTCGTACGAAATAACGTGAAGTTCCGAGACTTTGCTAGTTATGACGAACCCTGTGTGCAGTTGGATTGTATAACTCCTTTGCGGTAAAAACGCCATCTGTTTTTTCAATTATTTCAAAGAAAGTGAAAATTATTCAACGAATTTCAGACTTCTTCTAACAAAAGACTCAAATCCAAAACGTTGGGATGAAGAAGTTTCTCTCATGGAACACCATGAGCTCAATCGTCGCAATACGGATCAATGGTTTTCAGATCAAAGAAATGTTGTTGAATTTTTGCATGGCCCGTGTAAGTTGAAAGAACTTTATTCGGAAGAGTTGATCCACCAGGCATGTGGAATTCTACATGTGAACGCTTTCGAAGGACGAACGTCATTCGCCTCAGGATGTAACATTCAGTGCCTCTTTCCTAAAGCTGGCCTGTCAGCTCATTCGTGTGTCCCAAACATCACTCACTCAATATACCCAAGTGACAACTTCAAGTTAGTCACAAAAGTTCGTTTATTTAGTCAAAATTTTTGATTTCGTTCTCCAGAATTATAGTAAGAGCGTCAATCGATATGAAAAAGGGTGAAACATTGTACACAACTTATACAAACCTGATGGTGAGTACAGAGCAACGACAAGAGCATTTGAAAAGTGGCAAATTTTTCACATGTCATTGTGCTCGTTGCACTGATCCAACCGAATTGGAAACCCACTTCAGGACTTTTAAATGCAACAAATGTGATCCAGGATTGATTTATTCTAAAGATCCATTTGGTAAGGACGACATTTGTGAGACGAAACGAAATCGTAATAGTTACGGTGTAATAAACGCTTTGGTGACATAACTTCTGTCGTGTTAAGCATAAATTCCGTATCGCACAATCGATTAGCTTTCAATTTGTATGCATAAACAAAAGAAGCTTACAAAGCTCAGGCTTGCGATACGGCAGTTACGCTTAACACGGCAGTTGTCGTCCAGCTTGGGATCGCCACCAGTATTATTAACGTCCAGGGCGTTGATACTCATGCACTTACAAATTCTTAAGTTACGAACGGAATGAGAAGAGCCGCCCTGGACTTTAAAAACCGTAGTAAAATTTCGTTCTGGGCGTCCTTAGTAACTACCAGATGGCACTAATAACATCCAGTGGGCTCTGATAACATTAAGTGGGCTCTAATAGCACACAGTGGGCGTTAATAACTTTAAATGGGCGTTAATAACCCATTGGGTGATATTACAACTGGTGGCGATGTTAACCTTGATGTTATGTCCCATTACAGCTGAATTCATTGCGATTGTAATAATGGACAGTAATTCTGATATTAAATACCGGTGAGACGACAAAAATGCTCCCCACCCTATTTCACCCACGCAAATACATTACGTAACCCGGACGTAATATTGCAAATTTACGATCGTAGCTGATACCACCGTAATTATTACGAATTTTCCTTCCGTGTAGTTGATGAAATCAAATCGAAAATTTTTGATTTCTAGATGAAAATTGTAGTTGGAAATGTACACATTGCAAATTTACGACAACATCGACGGCAATCCAAAAGGTTCTGTCAGTCATTCAAGCTGAAGTTGATTTTATAAAAACCATGGAATTCGGACCGGAACGTCTAGCAAAATGTGAGGAAATCTTTCGAAAATATCGTGGCGCATTCCATCCATCCCACTATCTCCTCACTGCAATACGACAAAATTTAATCGAATTGTATGGTCGAGTTGAAGGATATGAACTTTGCGATCTGACGGATAAGCTGCTGGAGCACAAGGTGGCTATGTGTGAATCCGTTTTGAATGTTCTCAATGTCTTATATCCGGGAAAGACTAGAACTCGAGCAATGCTGTTGTACGATTTGCATGCTCCGATCGTTTTGTTAGCAAAGATTTCATATGCCACTGGTAAGATTAAAGATGGTGAATTTAAGAAGAAGTTAAAGCATGCTTATGACCTACTGCAAGAAAGTTCTACCATTTTGGCGTGGGAGGATGTCGATAGTGTTGAATACACGATTTCTCAAATCGGGAAACAGTCTTTGTCTCAACTGAGAGATAACATCAGGACTTTGTAATGGGAAAATGTAACAAATAAAAATCGATAATTCTGTGAGATGTAGTTTGCTTTTATGACGCCCTTTTTTTTGTCTCTTCTTCTAGTCAATACGATGAGAGCGAGCTCTTTAAGACACCTTTGTCTGATTCTTTTAATCGAAGTCATCACACCCCACCATTCTCCTAATACAACTAAGAAAATAAGGAATTTCTTCATTGGCCGTTGGAAAGGAATATTTTGCTACTCAACGAGAGATTTCTTTCAACGATTTTTGCAAAACGAAATGGAACTTGGAGTGAATCGTTCGGATCCAGTCCCGTACTGGACTGGAGCTTACCGCCCAGCAATGTTGGATAATCTTTGTTAGTTCGGGTTTCGTAAATTCAGTCCGGCCGAGCAAGGCCGCGTATTGGAAAGCTTCGTCCCGTACACATTTAGTATACACTGCACAGTCAAGCGCTAGGGTTCATACCTTCCCAATATAAACTAATTAATGAAAGTGAGATGGATGAAGCTTCTGCTATTATTATTTAGCTTACAGAGCGGGACATTGCAATCCACCAGACTTTTCAATTAGGATCTTTTTGGAAATTTATTTCATCTTCTTTGTCAAATCAAGGGCTCACCTTCCAAATCCGGAGGCACAATATACGGAGTTGACAAAATCCGGATGATAAATCCGGAGGCGTCAAAATCCTAAGGCGTCGAATTCGACTGCCGTCAAAATGAGGATGCCTTGAAATCCGGAAGCTACAAAATCCTGAGACGTCATAATCGAGAACAATCATATTTCAGATGCTTGTCCGAATTTTGTAGCGTCCGTACTTTGAAGCGTCAGGATTTTGTATCCTCGAATGAATAATTGTACTTCAGTGAAGGCCCTCTGTCCCCTCACCCCCACGCCTGCGGCTGGCTTGGTAACGCCGTGTAAGGGGTCATTCACAAAGTACGCACGCAAAAAAAGTCGGATTTTGAACCCCCCCCCCCCCGCCTCCCCCCTAAAAGTACGCACGCAATTCTCATTTCATAGTATCGACGAAATGTTGCTAAATTTCGTGGTACCGCTGTTTGTGTTATGTGCACTTCCGACGTGTATACAGAAACAAAAACATTGTATGGAACCCTATTTTTTTGTTCTTTTCGCTTTAGTGCAATGATTTTGAATATTCAAGTCGATAAACGCATCATAGAAAGTATAGAAAGTATAAATTTGTGTTGGACTGCAATTTGATCTGATATGCCACGTACTATAAAAGACTACAAAAATTGCTAAAAGTACAAAGACACTTCACCCAAACTTTCTACGTGCCACCAAAGGTTCCCCTTACTCAAGGATTCTTAGCCGATGTGTTACAAACGTGTGCGTCAAAGCATGAACCCTTGTACATAGGGGTCGTTCATAAATGTGTATGAGGCATTGCAAACCCCCCTCCCCCCCCCCTTGGTGCGTGCGTACTTTGTGAATGACCCCTAAACGGCCGTAATCTGCTCGTTATAGACATCGCAAAGGGAATATTCCCCTTGACATCTTAAGATTTTGACGCCGCCTGATTCTGACGCCTCCTGAATTTGACGCTTCTATATTTGACTCCTTCCCTCGCCCTGATTTTGTCGCCTTTGGATTTTGTGCTTCCGGATTTGAAAGTGACACACAAATCAAGATCTGCAGAGTGTTTGTGGAACGATGTTGAATTGATCGCCTCTTTCTGTCGGACAGAATTTTCACGAATTTAGTTTTTCATAAAACGTTGACGAATGTGCCCTCGGACTCGTTTGCTTTCTATTTTTTTTGTCAAATCGCTGAAAAACATTTCATTTTAGTTCTTTTTTTATTTAACGCTAAATACTCATTTATTGCTTCTACTTTAAAATTTTAATTCACATTATTTTCACATGAAAAAGCAAATTTTCCACGCGTGAAAAAAAAAACTTTTTTTTTGATTTTCAATTGGTCTAGCATTTTTCCCTTTGTTGATTCGTGCCTCTATTTTTCATTTATGTGTCCTGATTTTTTTAATTGAAAATAATGTTCACTTTTTCATTTCTCTCATTCGCTTTTCCATTTTATATTAAAACGCAATGGAAGTAAATTTATAAAATGCAATTCGCTTTGAATCGAATTTGTCACTCCCGTGATGTTCCATTCAAGGTGGTTGACCAGACCTACATTATTTACTGTCACTTTTGATTGAATTAATTTTTACGCAAATCAGACAAATCAGAACGGCAACTTCAAATTACTCGACATCTGTTTCGAGTTCTCAGACGAAAAAATAGACCGTTTCAACAACTCAAAAGAAAAACGAGAATGTGGAATTTTCATCAACTGCCTCTTGCTTGCAAACATTCCGCGAAGAAAACTAAATTTCAATAATTTATCATTTAAAATCGTCATCATAAACTTGAGCTTAATGCTTATAAATAAAACCAGTGAAGCGACGAATGTATTTCCTTGAGGATTAAGAAAAAGCTTGTAAAATGTTTACATTCATTTTTCATGATAACTTTATTGTAGACTTTGTATGGAATTTTCACAGACGTTGTTTAATCGGAGTAGAAGGAAGGAAGGTTCATGCCGACGATCCAAAGAAGATTTGAAATTAGTCATGTTCTGTATATTAAATCGTGCTATAATCTCAATGGACGTGCCACTATTAAGTGTTGATAGCGTCGTCGCTATAAGGAGAATTTATGTATCTCCAAATTTAAAAAAAAAACGTTTTTTCTTATCTCAATTTAAAAAACTCAAATGTTCTTTTAAAAATTCGAGAATCATACAAAAACTCAAAATGATTTTGATTTTTGTATACGGCAATCGTTGTATAGTCGTAAAAACCATAATATGTCAAAGTGACAGCTGTCAAAGTAACAACTGTCACTGTCACAGACAGACAGATAGCCAGAGCATTCCCATAAAGTAGCTACCGCTATTTGAAACCCATTCAAGTGATATAAGAAAGTAGCGGTAGAGTAATTTTCTTGACAAAACAAATGTCAGAGTGTCACTTTGACAGATGTCACTTTGACAGGTGCCACTTTGACAGCCGTCACTTTGACAGCTGTCACTTTGACAGCTGTCACTTTGACAGCTGTCACTTTGACAGTTGTCACTTTGATAGTGGTCACTTTGACAGAGGTCACTTCGATAGCTGTCACAACACCTCTTGCAAAATAAAGCTTCCTTTAGGTGAAGTTCAACTTTGGACTGCATCATCAAAATATTTGACCAAAGAACGCTCAAATCATAGCGGGAACCCGAACGCCAGTAGCTACAGGGTTGACCAATTTGATTCGAAAAAACATTATAAAAGGCATAACAAAAGTTTTCAGTGATAGTTTTTGCGTTTTTTTTCCGTTTTTGTTCACTTTTAAATTTTGGAAGTGAAATACATGGTCACACAATAATCCGTGTGAGTCGGTCGCGATTTGAAAATAATTTAAACAATTCTTTTTTCCTGAATAAACCATAAAATTCTCTATCTGGGCCATTCCATGAAAACTCCGTTCTTACGCTCTAAATCCTCAGTTGTTACAAAATTGATATGAATATTATCAACGCGTGTATCATAAAGATTGATCCTTTAACTTGAGGTTAGTTACTTTCCTATGACTACTATTTTGTAACTACTGAGAATTTCATGCGTGAGAACGATGAGGTCCGTGGAAATGCCCATCTACCTGAGTTTTCCAAAGATTTTTTAACCATCTTTGATGATGTCTTGGTAGCCAAAGTTGAAAGAGGAAGTCCAAAAAATGACAAAATTTTTCCCGTTTCGTCACCCTTAAAATTGTAGTTGAAATTAGTTTCAAATGAAATTATATTATGTGACGTCGATGTTCCTTAGTTTTGAAGATGATCTGTCCCCAGATGGCGCTGCAATTCAAGATGGCTTAGAAAATTAAAAATTGATCCCAAAAATAGATTATTGAGTCGATTTGAGTAATTTTTTTTTTTCTAAACTTGTTATTAATCTATTTCCGATCCGTTAAAATTACAAAGTATAGCTCCCCCCTTCCCTTATATTCCCTCCCCTTCCCATTTTTACCCAACAAATTTTTATTACGATACTTCAAGCCGCAACCCCTAACATGTATATATTTTTGGAATTCAGAGACTTCAAATATATTTTGAGGACCAATTTCGTTTTTCAACTTTAACTTTATTTTCAAATTTTAACTTTAGAAATTTTTTAAAAATAAAGTTAAAGTAAAAAAAAATTCTTTTTCGCCTATCTTGTATTTAATATGGAACAAATATCAACAATCCATTCATAATTTCCTTCATTCTTATCGAGTAATGCCGCCTTGCCGAAGCCTCCTACAAAAAGCCCACTGTGCGGCGGATTATTATTATTTTAAGTTACTGTTGAATGTTTCAGCCATTTCGGAGAAAACCATTTTATAGTGTTCCTCGACCACAAAGTTATAAAAAAATTTACGGAAAAATACTTTGATTTAAAAATAGCGTCTTATGAAAATGAATCATTGCGAAGAGTCGCTAATGACTGGTAGCGGTAACTGAATGTTGTGGACGTGCTTTCTAGTTTCGGACCGTGCCTTCGAAAACACAATTTCGTTAATGGCATCACAAATGGCAGGAGTGTACCAATCTAGGCAAATATTATAAATCGCAGCAGTTGCTCCTATCTAACTTCAATGTGTTTATTTCAACACGTTACAGTGTCATTATGATAAAACTTTGTTGATTAATCAAATGTAATATTCCTACAACACTTTGCATGTTTTCGCTAAAAAAAAGAAATATCTAAAACAAAACTCAACAATCTGGACTTCCATACACAATCTAAACAGTACAATAAAAACATGAAGACATAAATCGTGGTCTGAGGAGAGCAATTCTTTACACATTATCTTCTTATGGTTTGATTTAATTGACGTTCAAAGTGTCAGTTTAAGAGCATCATCATTAGTGGTCCAGAAAAAACAAAAGGTGTGGTGAGACGCCAGCCCTATCGATGCGATTTGATCAGAAACGAAATATTCAGATTTTCGAGAAAAGTATAAGGAAGTAGATATTAATACGCATTACGCAGCCACACTCTTCTCACATTGAAGTAAAATTTTGTCAGGGACTTATTTAGAATACTTAATGTTGGAGCCCTACACCACATTTTTTGTGTAATTAATTAATTATTTAGTTACATAATGTAATCAATTTATTTAGAATAGATCTGTGCGCCGGCTCAGTCGGTTTAAATGCGTCAGAAACAGTCTGAAAAATGTGTTCCGCTGCAATCGCAAATAAATTTCACAAATGAAAAGAAAATAAATGTTAAGACTTACCTACGTACTTACTACGTGCCGTCTTTAGTATTTGGGAGCCAGTAGGCACAATAGAAATGGGGGCTAGTGAGCGCCAAAATGTTTGTAGCTACAAGTTATTATAAACAATTTCAACGACGATTGATTAGCGAAATAAGCTTTGTTGAAATTAAATATAGTGCGAGTGAAGCGAGGAATTTTTTTTCGGCATGCAATCAATATGAGTACTGCGACAAGAACTTACATTAAAAACATCAACATCTGCACATGGGGCGTTGAGGTAGGCTTCTTTTGAACATTATAAAAAATATCTGTACACTCAAGATAGCCGCGCAGCGAACATTTTTTTCGTAAAATAAGTTTTACCTAACAAAATTCGAACATATTCCTGTTTTGAGTGCGATTTGGGCGCCAACTTTTTCGGGCGCCAGTTATCAATTGCCCACCTTGCCCATATGGTAAAGCAGGCACTGACAGCTTGTGGCCCTTGGCCTTTTCAATCCGTTGTACCTTCCTATTCGATTCGCCAAAATAAAGTAAAATTATTCAAAAAATTATAGTCACCGCCACCTTTTGCACATTGTACCAAATTGTAATATTTTGTGTGTAAGGAAAGGAGTATCTGTTCATCTCTTTTCAACGTAAATAACTCACCAAAAAATAGCAACAAGCAACTCACAAAGATCATAAAATCAAAATTTGTTAAGAATTTTTCTCCGGCAATGTAGATACTATGGGAGAGTAAAAACAAAATAAAAAGAAAAATATAAAATTTTCCATAATTTGGAAATAAAAAAAGTTGAAATTACTCATAAACGTCATTGCTTAATATACGAGCGCGGAATACACATCATAATAATTTATATCTCTCTCACAAAATTGCTGGATAAAATAATGGCATTACGAGCACAATTATGCGTTGAATTATCTAACTCCTACAGTTATCATTGTGTGTGTAATTATTCCACCACTCACCTTTTTAACGACTCCACAAGCCTTCAAGTTTTTACAATCTTCAAACTATTCTTCGTCTTCAATTTTATATTCCATCAATATCACGTAAACACGAAGTGAGTAATGAAAAGTAAAATGGTAAATAGAGATTTGAGGTAACTACGCTGGGTGTAATTAATGGAATTCATATTTGGTGGCAAGACACTTTGAGCGCTGAGATGTAAAGTTAGCTGAATTAATGTTTGAAATTCATTTTCATTGTTATTATGATTAGTGTGTGAGTACCGCTAAACACTTTAAGCTTAACAGCTCACCTGCACCCCAGAGAAATTGTTAAGGGGTTTATAAACAAGCAATGTTTTCTTTGTGTGAAATTGTTCGGCATCAAGCGTTTCTTTCATGGAGCCTCTGTTTTTTACAGACGTTCCTTTATACTTGTAACTCAAGTGAAACCAAATTCAAGTTTTTTTTTTTGCTGAACATAAGGAATTCAGTTCAGTAAAATGGTTTTTCAAACAAACCAAACGAAGTCGTTCCTTCGTCACACAAAATATTATTTCTTTACAAAAAACTTGCACATTTTTGAAAGAAGATCATGCTCGAAGCGGCAGCGGAGAGCGTGACGCAGTCCCCACACCCAAAAAAAAAACGTCCACAAACCCAAAATACTCCATACAAAAACCTTTGGGACAAGACACGATGTATAGTCGTCGCAGCAGCTTTCCAACGAGCCCACACTCATCTGTCGTAATTTCCATAAGAATCTTTGTGACGTCATTTTGAGAGAGAAAATATATGAAATTCTCTCTTAAAATGTTAACACTAAGCTTCTTATGCAAATTACGGCAGTCATCAAAATCGGTTGAAAACGAGCCGAGACATCGCCAATCAAAGATGACGAATTTCTATATAAAAATGGTAAAATTATGTTTGAAAGTAATAACAATTTCATTCCTGTGTTGTGTGTCAACGATCTATCTATGTCTCTATGTATGTATGTATTTATCTACTTTTTTTTTCTCGAGAACCGCCCGAGCGATTTCCTTAAATTTTCAGGGAACGTCAGTCTCGGCCCCAAATGAAAAATTTCATATGCCGCTTTTACGGGAAAATTCTGGAAAAGCCGTGGCATGTGGAAAAGTGGTCAATTTAGGTAATGCTCGGAGTTTTCGAATTTTAGCTCCGAAGTGACTATAGCTAGAGAGTTGGTTTCTTCGGGAAAGTTATAGAGTTTGATCAGCAGAATTTATTGGGATTTTCAGAAATCTGCCAAAGTGACGCCATCTCGGATTTTTGTTAAGTATAAATTATGGTTCTATGGGTTTTCGAATTTTAGCTCCGGAATGATATAACTTGTAGAGTTGATTTCTTCTAGAAAGTTATAGAGTTTGGTCAGGAGAATTTTTTTGTATCTTAAGAAAATGGCTGCCAACTGGATTTTTTGCTAAATTCTGAATAAGAATACCTAGATAGTTGGTTTCTTCAGGAAAGTTATATAAATCGCTGAGAAGAATTGGTGACACGAAGTGTTCCGAAGGCAGCCGAAGGTGACACGAAGTGTTCCGAAGGCAACCGAAGGTGACACGAAGTGTTCCAAAGGCAGCCGAAGGTGACACGAAGTGTTCCGAAGGTAGCCGAAGGTGATGCGAAGTGTTCCGATGGTAGCCGAAGGTGTTGGAGAATCTTTTTTTTCTAAGAAAAAATTTTTTTTTTTGCGAAAATTTTTTTCGGAGAAAAATTTTTTCAACAACTGAAAACTTCCAAAACGACAGATATCACAACAAAAACCTCTTAAAAGGTAGAGTGTGACGCAGTCCATGAGCCTGCTTCCAAAATTAATGATATCGCTTGAGGTGACGCTATCGTTGATAATACGCAGAAGTTTATTTGAATGGAAACTTGAGTCCAAAGTTTTAATTTCCTGAAAAATTACAGCGCTGTTTTCAAAACAAAATAACGTTGTGTTAAAAAAATTGCGTCACAAATGCCGGACCCAACGACGAAATAATTTTTCTGTACTTTCAGTTTTTGCGCTGCAAAAATTTGACTTTTGTTTCTCATTGTGTAGATTGTTTAAGGTAAATTTAAATTTTTAAGTGTAATTCTATATTTCTTATTTCTATATTTAGATGCGTTTGAGTGTTTTGGCGACATCTACTCTGTTTGCCACAGCTATTCTGTTTGTCACATCTATTCTGATACGTACGGGTCTTTGGTTATGTTTTTTAATAAATTTACTTATAGAAATTCGACCTAAAGCTACGGTTTACCAGAAATTATTTAAAGTCGACTTAAGTCTTGCCTAAAAACAGTCGAGTCGGCGACGGCTGGAAAATGATAACTTTATTTGTCAATAAGTGATTACGTCTTTTTGCTCACTTGCTGTCTGAGTCTAATATAGAAATCGCATGGACGCAAGTTTCATCTAATGTTTTCTTCGTGGCATTGTTCACAAGAATGACCCAAGGCACTTCTTTTTCCAATCAAATCATATTTCAAATAAACAAACAAATCTTGTTTCGCCTTTATTCTTTAAAAACGAATCTTGATTGAAAATTACCGACTTGGCCATTTCACTCGTAACTGCTACAGCGCAAAATAAATCCATTATTGCCATACGAATTCTCCTTTGCTAGATTATCTTAACGCGATAGATTCATTAGTAATAGGCGGAACACTTACTTTCTTTACTTAATTTCTTTTCCAACATAAGAATGCTAAACCCTATTGTGTATACACATTCAGGGAGTTGGATTTATTTGCTTACATTTGTAGTTATTTCGATGTTGAAAAAAATTATATTTTCAGGATTCAGTTGACGTGTTTAGTGTGACATCGGCTTCTGTCAAAGTATACTACATTTCATGATGACATGAATGTAACCTAGTAACAGGTAAACTAATGAACGGTCTGACTGTTTCTACATTTCATCGTAAAATTCGCTGTAATTTGACAAAAACTGTTGCCGCTCTAAAATTTTCAATGGAAATGGGATGCGAAATCAGCTTTGTTCCCACTATTTGCTTTGTATTGCGAAAACCATATGTATTGGTGTTATCGTTGAATAGTTGGCAGGGTTGTTCATTCGTACTTCTTTGATGTTTATATGATTCATTCATATACGGAGTGTTACGTGAAACACGCAACATACTTACAATGAAGTAAAGCTCGCCTAAGAACTATTCTTTCATTTTTCTTTTCTTAGTTTTGAAAATGAAAATTAGTATTTAAAGACTTAACGTTTAATGTAATTTGCTTTGAGTTTGAGCTGCTCAATTCATCCACACGTGTATACTAGAATTCACTCTTTTCTGTTTTTCGATTTTATTCGTTTTCAATCTATTAAAATAATTATTTCTATTTTTATGTTTCAGGACATTAAGCCATAGTTATTTAATGGGTTATATAGTTGAGGTATATTCATTCATAGCTCTTACCCAATGTTACTCTACCGAAAGACGAAATAATAAAAAAAAGTTTGATTTTAAGTAGCTTTTTATCATTGTTGTCGGTCGGTGGGTTGGTTATTTTATTGGAAACACTGGAAAAGGGGTTTATTAATGTAATTTCATTGTAATTAAGTGAGTTATTGTGCGTGGATTTTGAATGAATGGGGCCTTTTATGTGATATTAAAACTTAATGACTGTTAGTCAATGTTAAAATCATGTATTAATTTTCTTGCAAGTAATTTTTTGGTATCAAAGTCATTTGGCTGAGGAATATTGTGTTCAGTGCAGAGTAATGAGTGTTTATTTTACAAGTTTCATTAGAAAAGTTCAAAGTTTTCCCTTTGCATATTATTCCTGTAATGGAATTGTATTGTGCGCGTTAATTTCTTGATTTTAGGTTGAGATTTAGACAAAAAACACTTTTGAACATTCTTGGGCTTAACACAATACCGATAGCAATGTAGATAGGATAACAAAGGTTGAGTTTAGCACACGCGCCGTAAACGAAAAAAAAAAAAACATTTTCAGTGTTGAGTCTATTGTTCGAATTTAACGCCCTTTGCTGTTCCTATTTTATGGACTTTTTGTTTGAAAAATTCTATTCCGTACACTTAACAAAGCTTCAACGAAAACAATTATGGTCCGTCGCTAATAACGCCATTTCTCTCAACAAATATGACGCGGCGAGTCGCATGAAACTGTGCAGTGTTTCACTCTCACAAAAAGGATGCGATTATTTTGTCGGAGGATGCTAGAGTGTGTCGATTTTAAACTTTTTTTTCCGAGATTGCAAACTCAACTGGCTTGAAGCACCTCCTAATGGTGACCATAAAATCGAATGGCAATAGTGCCAGAACCAGGTGGAAGTAAAAGAATTGAGAATTTGTTTATTTGGATTCTTCCGTCAAGAAGATGACCTTGACTCAGCTTTGATCTCAACTACTTAAGATAATTAGGTGGAGCTAGCCGAAACAAACTTAACTCTTGAGTCGATATTTAGCTCTCAATACTCAATTTTTGCCTTAAGGCCAGATTCTCGCTACTGACATGGCAGAATACCCAATGAATTGAATGAGCTTTTTGTTGTTTTGTTTGTTTGAGGTTGATGTTGTATAGGGCGACTCTTTCGCAAATCACTACAAATCTGCAGACCATCCTTCATGAGTGGTGTTGCTAATCGGTTCTTGCCACCGATGCGCGTTTCCGGATGCCTTCATACGGTCTGATTTACCAAAAGTTTGGTATTATTTGGCAACAAAACCGATGAAGTGATGCAACTAAAAACAGCAAAACAACAAGCATTGCTGGAAAAATAAAACAGCAAACAGCAAGCATTGTTGGAAAAATTGTTGTTTTAAACTAAATAAACCACCCGAGCCCAGATTTTCTCTCGACGGCCCTGCAGTCACACTGAATCGCTGTTTGAGAAATGCCCTCGATCGCGGCTCGATTGTCTTAGCTATGATCAATTTGGTCAGCTCGTGCAAAATATGTAATGCCTCCACTGATAGAAGATCGCTGATAGAAGAGTACTTCGTCGTTTTCCTTTAAGCGCTGTCTTCGGCCGCAACGACTCAATAATAGTACGTTACAAGTTATCTCATTAAAACAGCCGTTAACATAGGGGCGAAGTTTGCGGAATCGAGCCAAAGGCAAGATTTCGTAATCGCCCTTAGGTTACAGAATTTGCTAGAACTTTGAATTGATTTCACCTAACAGCGATCAATAAATTGTAAACGCTATAGGCGAAAATTTTTTCGAAAAAGGGAGGAAAGCTTTTTTTTCGTAGATTTACTCGACTCTCACAACTGCCAGCAGGAGCATTGAGATGTCCAGCAGAGGCATTGAGATAGGCATTGAGATGTCCAGCAGAGACATTTAAATGCCCATCAGGGGCATTGAGATGTCCAGTAGGGGCATTGAGATGTCCAGCAGAGGCATTGCAATGTCCAGCAGGGGCATTGAGATGTCCAGCAGGGGGATTGAGATGTTCAGCAGGGGCATTGAGATGTCCTGCAGGCGGCATTGAAATGCCCATCAGGGGCATTGAGATGTCCAGCAGGGGCATTGAGATGTCCAGCAGAGGTATTGAAATATTCAGCAGAGACATTGAGATGTCCAGCAGGAGCATTGAGATGTCCAGCAGAGGCATTGAGATGTCCAGCAGGGGCATTGAGATGTCCGGCAGGGCAGCAGAGACTTGAGTCAATTCTATGTGAGAGTGTTGATTTTTTCATTTTGCAACTTCAAATTTTAAAGAATTCTTCAAAAAGTACATACTCAAAACCACGTTATTGATAAAACTCAGCTCAGTCTAAGCTAAATGACTCTTTATTTTTTTTATTTAGCGTATGGTTTATTACATCTTATTTTTACAATTGTACATTGAATTCTAGTTATTTACAATTATGACAGACCAAGAGGTCTTTTTTTATGACTGGTTTGGTTATTTCATCATGATTTGCATGTTAGAACTTAATGCTTATGATTATTTACACATTCCATTCACAGTTGATTTGTTTATTCGGATGCTGTTGCCGAGAGGTTGGCTAGCCAACAGTTTCGACGACCGGGTGACGACATCTTTGTCTTCTGGGACCGCACGATACCATGTGTGATTGAGCTGTCTACATCGTGTCTATTTTTCTCGTTAAGTGGCGCCATCTTTGGTTCGCTCAGTGGACTTGTGGGTGTGTCAACTATTTCCCACCAGTTTGTTGACCGTTTCATGCTTCTGTGAGTGACGTCACTGCATTTATACATGTTTCGTTACGGGCATCCAATCCCGATTTAGAAGCTTGGGTGAAGTTAAGGACGTTGTACAGTCTATAATTTCTCAGGGAAAAATTTCCCGTTGCGGGGATCTAACCCGGGCCTTCTCGGTGGAAGTCCAGTCCGTTCACCACTGAACCACCCGTCCCACCCGCCAAATGACTCTAGTTCGACAGATCACTAAATGCGTGGATGTCTCTAATGTAACAGTGCAGTCAGGCCCGAGTTAGTCGGCCGCTAGCTTTTTTCAGCAACACTCAACAACGTCAATGAGTCAACATTTTTGGTCATTTAAATTTTCAAAAATTTTCCCGTTTTTTCAAACATCTTGTCTGCGAAGGGTCATTTGTTTTAAAAACTTTGCCTACGGCGCTATAATCATCCCATTTTCTATTCAGCATCTTGCCTACAAAGGGTCGTTCGCCTCAAAAATTTCGCGTGCGGCGCTAATAGCATTATTTATTAAGTATCAAACAAATTCTGTGAAAGACGACGTTAAAGCACTTAAGACTTTATACCCCCCCCCCCCCTTTTCTTATCCAGATAGAAACATGGTCAATAAACCTCTCGCCTATTTCACAGAAATCAATGTTTCGTGACAGGCTCAGAGCATCATCGCCAGTTCGGTTGTGAGTGCAGTGCCGAGAATATTCGAATCCGCATTGATGCTCAACACGCCAAAGAGTTTACGGCCATAGTTCCTCTTACCTCGATAATGGCTTGTAGAACATTGAGCAAAAGACCATAGTAAATCTTTGTCGTGAACGGAATGAACCATAGAGTCAATTTTATAAAAGGGCACTTCTTCCTGTCTGAGTGAAAATGGGTAAAATTTTCAACTCGAAAGAGTATGGAGAAGAAATCAAAGAGGCAAGGAGGAGGTGTGATTAAAAAACTAAAAAAACGTGGGGATGTCACTGTGGCACGACCCCTTAGAAATTCATTAATCAAAGTTAAAAAATTTCTCGTCACAGAAAATTATTTCACATCTGGCTGAATATAATGTAAAAGTCATGTTTTCATAAAAGTGCTGGTAATCGAAATTGTTCTTAAAACAGCGAAAATAAATCTTAACACGATTCTGCCAGTTACATACGAAACAAAAATAAGTACCAGAAAAAGAGCCGAAAACGGAAATATTTTCAAAGACAAAACGAAAAGTAATTTTCAAACGACATCGCAAATATTTATTGCTTAATGGTACTCTAAAAAACGAAATCAAATTAAGTTCGATTGAAAATACCTAAGCATAATTATTTCGATTACTCAGCAAAAATATTCAATTTATTGCTGTTTCAAGTCTAGAAATAAAAGAAAATTTGTATCCAACACACACCCTATACATAAGTATACATACAGAAAAAATGTTAAGACGAGTGGTAGATCCAATAAATATACCACGCACGTGTTCCATTTTCAACAGGAAACACAAAAAAAAAGTTCCGCCGCTTCTTTATTTGTGTGTCTTTTTGTCTAATATCCAGTCGTTGGAGCATTAAAATATCTCTAAATGTATACCGCCCTTGCTACTGCGTAATAAACAAACGGATAATAAAAAAAGCATCAATAACGTATGTGTTGAACCTTTCGCCCAATTTTCCACAGCGAATTTTCTAAAATCATTTTTTTACAAGTTGTTCAAGTCTTCTATGGAGTGAATTAAATGAAAACTGCAAAACTAGCTGTCATAGACTATGGACTTTTGTGTCACGTCCTTCGTCTCGTATGGACAAACTTTAGAACTTCTGCTAAAAAAACTGCACACCTTGGTGCATTAACTTTTTTTATGAAGGTGTTTTGTATCGTTTTAAATCTATAGAAAGCTTTTTAGTATGTGAAAGCAAGAATAAATAATGAAAGAAGATGTGAAAACAATGTGCGTACTCTGCATATTGTTTTGACTGCAATTACATCGGAATACAAAATGTGTTTTGTCACCCTACCTCCCTCTATTTAAGTCAAAATAAAACAATGTACACAGACGTTAAAGGTACCATTGACTGGTAGCACTCAAACAATTACCACTTGCTTAGGTTTCAACAATGAAATTCTTATGAGGTAAGGATAGTGCATATGGGCAATCGCATGAAATACTCATTATAATTTTACAAGCATAGCGAAAAATCCAACTACTTGGATACTAGTAATCTTTTTCGTACGTCTTTATGTGTGGCTGTCATTTTGCATGCAGTGAGAACGATGTAGTTGGCGTTGTGTGAGTTGTATGTGTGTTGTGTTTTTGTTGTATGCATACGGTGAAACTGTTGTTGAAGTAGTAAAAGTGATGTGTTCATGTTGTATTACCATAAAATTTTGTAAAAAAATCTTTTGCATTTGATCGTATTTCGGATTCTACACAATGTGAGTGATTTTCAGGCTAAACGAAATTTTGCAATTTCCCGTACAAAATCACATATATAAAAATCGTATGGGCCCACATTCTTCGCGATGTTTTTTTTAGAACAGAATCCTGCGTCAATAGCGAATGAACTCGAAATTCTAGCTACAAAACTAGCTACAGTATATGAGAGTGTGACTCTTATACACATAATTAGATGAATCAGAATTCAAAAAGTTTAAGTATGAAGCTACAAATTTGCTCTGAAATAACTTCGCAAATGAACTTGGATGATGATGATGCGTACTCAAACTTTTTGAATTCTGATTCATCTAATATTCGTGTAGGAGTCATTTTCTCACAGTACATGAACTAAAATTTTGAATAAATTGTTATTTACGTAGGATTCTGTTTTGAAAAAAAAGCTTCGAATGGGAAAAGATCATATTTTTGCAATGTGTTCTTACTTGTGCACTACTGTTCACATTTTTCTATTTATGTTTGGATATGTGGGATGCATTCACCACTTAACAGATTCGATGAGCCGAAGTGATAACGTTTTTTATTTTGTGCGATCCATGGAATGGCCAAGGCCATCATCATTCGCGCCATATCTTTCAAATGTGATATATGTCCAGCACAGCGCCATCTATCGTAGGCTGGCGAGAGTAGTACCAACGATTTTCCTTATCGATTTCTTCGCTTGATATCCTTGGCAAATCGTCGTATGGCCGTTGGCCATACCAGAATGTTATTCATATGCTTGTCACGTGACATGAATTTATTCCGATATTTTTCGTTGCTCCATAGCAACTACCCAGATTTTTAAAGGCTTGAGTAAACCTAGGGACGTTTAAATGACCAGTACATTACAGAAAATTCATTCGTAAATATATGACCTCAGTCGTAATGTCAGAGTCACAAGTCTGTTGAAATTAAAGTGCAACGAGTTGCTCTTTAGTAAGTTCCTTCCCTTATTTCAGCTAATTCGACATAAGAGAATCATTTCGATGATATATTGTGCTTCTCAATGAAAAACGTATGCAGGGGACCTGTACCCGTAGAATAGATGTGGCAAACAGAATAGATGTTGCACAAAGATTCGAACGTGTCTAAGTAAATATTGCCCTAACTCTTAAGTATATACAATTACGTTCTCACTAAATTGGACTGGAAATTGCCGACAGGGCAATATCGAAAAACCCGTACGAAGCAACGGCGCTAAAAATCTCTCCAAGTTCTGAGAAGCTCAGAATTTAGAACCGACCTAGAGCACTTAGGAGAGGCCCCTAATCCATGCTCCAATAATGTTCGCATCTTTTTTCTCTGCAACACTACACAAAAAACCTCTTAAAGAAATATTCGCGAAAAATGACAATGACCAAATATAGTGTGTGGTCGCGTAGCGTGAGTTGGGCCCACACTGATGACTCTACAGCCCTAGCCACTCAACAGATTTTCACTAATTTAATTTTCGTGATTTTCTGATGTCCATATCTTTTTGAAAAGCAATTTTCATTCTATTTTCGCAGAGATAAAAGTCAAAAAGTTTCACCGACCTTCAAAAAACCACGTTTTGGGCCACTTTTTCGACCGTAACTTTAAAAATTTTCGACCGATTTTTCCCAAATTCAATCCCAAAATCAATTGTTTGATTAATTTTCAGGTTTTCAGATTTACCCGATTTATGTAGAAAACACGTTTGGCAATAGTAGAGATTCAGTTTTAGGGCCGTTGCTGAGTCTAAAACCCCAAAATTGAAAAAATTTCTTCCATAAATTATCGATTATGCCCAGACCTTTCAATCAAAAAAAAAGTTATGAAAACCGGAAAAGGTTTGCTCAAGTTATGTACAAAAGACCAAAAACCAATTGAACGGCCCTAGCTCGTTGGACCTTGAGCCGACAGTGCCCAGATTCAATCCCATAAAAGATTTTTCTTCATACGGGTCTAAAGACTGCCTCAGATCCTTTTACGTTACGTTATTTAGGAAATATTTCAAATAGGAGTGGGAAGGATAAAAAAATAAAGCAAAAGTGCGTGGAAGGATCTTTATGAAATATAGAGCTTTCCCATTTTCAAGTTCTGTCAAAGTATAGCAAATTTCGTGATGAGATGCGTAAGTTCTTGAGTTCGATACCATGGAAATATGAACTACTAACTTAACTGTTTATGCATTTCACTTTGACAGAATCGATGTCGTGCATTAAACGGGTCGATCTGTTGATGGTATATCGCTGAAGGGGATGTAAACACGAATATTGTTGCCCCGAGGTTTGCCACTATTACCTTCACTAAAACCTATAATGAAAGGTAAGTGTGAAAACTGTCCTACAAAACGAAATTATTAAAATACCTCATTTATATTTCAGGAAACTAATTGACGTTCTCACCGTGTTACCCGAAAAATAAATTAATTTTGTGTGGAACCAATTTAAATGTAGACATGAAAAACCTATTCTAATTAACTTAAATGAAGCTTCTAACGGTGTCTTGCATACGAACTAGCCGAATGTTAAAATATGACGGTGGTTTGCCGCCCCTAAGCGTTATATAGAAATTGAACGGAGAAAAAAAAACTCTTAATTTGTGTTAAAAAGGAAAGGAAAAGTACAACAAGTTTTTCATTTCGTTTTACGAAGCGAATTGCCATTAAATTTGTAATTCTTGAAAAAGATTTATGAACCAATTTAATTTTGTCTTTTAACACAAGTTCACCGTGTTTTGCTTTGTTCGTTCATAAGAAAAAACACAGTGCGTTCTAGTAATGAATGTGATAATGTTTCTCGCATTGATTTGAATTTTGTTCCTTTCCACTTGACGAATCAAAAGTGTTCTCAAATCCTCTTCAACAAAAAGGTTTCTCGCTTCGGTTTCATTTGGTCGCTTGGTCTGTACGAATGAATACATCAAAGCGATCAGCTTATAAAAGTAATAACCTTTATGTTAAACTCATAATATTTCTGTAAAAAATACGCGAATTTTTCGTTTCGGATAAAAAACGTCATTAAAATGGTAATGAAGAGCCAGACATTTTGTTAGACTTCTAATTTTATTGTGGAAATTTCATTCCCCATACTGCTAAATTTTTGCTAGATTTATCACATTGGGTCGGACCATTCCTGGTTCTTGAAACACATATCTGATGATCCTTTGTTTCGTAGCCCGCTCATCATGTAAACCTTAAAATCTCCCAGTTGGGGTCGTTAGAGATTCCCATTTTTGCCAGGTGCCTGTTCAATCCGCAGTGCCGGGTAATCACATCCACCACCCTCTTGATGCATCCCCTGTCCAAGTTTAGCAGTTCTCTTGCCCACCTTTTATCGGGCACCGGGAAGAAAGGCTTCGTGCGCATTCCTCCTTCATAGGCGCTACAATAGTCAGCGAATTTCAACCTCACTCAATTCTTCATCGCTTTCACGCATTCCGAGTGTGGAATGGGTATAGGAGGTTCCGGTCCGTAACTTGATGTTGCCGAGCCCTTCCTTGCCGGGTCATCCGTTTCTCTCCACCTGATTTCTCATTCCCATCCGGTTTAGGCTTGACTTCAGCTCTTTCACTAGCTTGGATGTCACAACAGCCGACATGAGCGCTTTAATCATCGCCTGACTGTCAGAGCAGACTGTAATATTTTCTCCGCTTGCCTCTGCTGGGGTTGCCTCCTGCAGTCCCATCAGTGCCGCGAAAAGTTCAGCCTGAAAGACGTGAAGGTACCCACCTAAGTGACGATTCCAGAGAAAATACTCCGGCTCCCGTACCTTCTGAAGTTTTAGAGCCGTCAGTAGGGCTAACAATTCCTTCATCTGATAGGCGACTTGGTCAACCTTCCAGCCATTCAGACCTGCTAGGCTAGACCACCCGCTACTTCTCCAGACAAGATTTCTCCAGTGTACTGTTTCGACAGAAATTTCGAGGTAACATTTCCTTCCAGAGAGGAATGGAAAGAAGGCAGCGTCATTACAAGCAATTACTGCCTAACCTGGTTCTCCGACGGGTCCAAATGCCAGAATCTCACAGGATCCGGAATTTACAATCCCCAAATGCAAATCAGCGAATCCTTTCCACTGGGATCTATTGCAACTATATTTCAATCCGAAACCTTTGGAATCTCGCAATGCAGTAAAGAACTGCTAAACAGAGCAACTACAAACCAGTTAATACTAATATGCTCGGACAGCCAGAGCGCACTGAAGGCCATTGGTGTCCATAAGCTATGTTCTTCCATAGTGCTAAAGTGTCGAAAGCTAATTCAACTCTTAGCTAATAATAACCAAGTATCACTAACATGGGTACCCGGTCATAGCAAGGTTGATGGGAACGAGATTGCTGACAGCCTTGCAAAAGCAGGAACAGAAAAGCCGCTTAGAGGACCAGAACCGGGCCTCAAAGCTCCGTGCACGTTCTTCAAAAATCACATTAACAAATGGAAACTCTCGGCCTTCAGGAAACACTGGAAAACAATTGAATTTGCCAGACAGGCCAAAAATAGCGTCAGCATTAACTTCAAGAACTCAAGATACTTTCTCTCCCTTAGCAGAAGAAACATCAAAAGAATGACAGGGATTCTCACCGGACACTGTCCACTTAACAAGCATCTGCATACCATCGGGGTTGCGAGTTCCCCGATGTACACGCAATGCGGTGACTTAGACACAGCTGAACACTTCCTCTGTAAATGTCCAGCATACATATCAGCCAGAGCCAAGAGTCTTGGGGCATACATCTCGCCTCACAATATAATCTGGAGCCTGCCACCTAGCAGCATCTTAGATTATCTTAATCGAACCAACAAGATTTAGGTAATCCAACGTGGGTACACACAACAGGCCCACCAAAGGCTTAGGTGCAAGGGCTCGCCCTACCCGCTTCAATCTAATCTAATCGAAAGGTCTACGAATGCTTCACATTCTAAGGAAGGAAATTTTAAGCCCTTGGACTCAGTCAGGACCCTAAAACTAAGTCTCTACTAGGGCTCAACGTGTTTTTTCTACATAAATCGGGTAAAACTTATCCGATTTTCGTAAATAATTTTTTTCCAGAAAGATAATCAGAAAATTGATTATGGAAATGAATTTTTTGTGACTATGGGATTTTTTTACACCGCTGACTCGGATGAATTGATCAATTTGGGACTTCGGACTACCGCTGCGCTACAGCGCTCCTATTTGCATTCGAAAAAACACATTTTAAATAAAAATCAAAAATTAGTCTCATCACTTACATTTGATTATACCAAAAAAATTACAAATTTACATGAAACACAGTTAACTAAATGACGTGTTAGGTTTTAGTAAACCTGTTGTGTTTTTTTATAATTCCTTCAAACTGTATTGCTATATCTACCAATGATTTTTGGCTTTCTGGTGTGCTCTTAAATATCTTTTTTGATTAAAAGATTTTCTGCATTGCAGACAGATGTAAGGCTTCTCTTCTAAAAAAGAAATTTTCATTCTGTTGATCATTCCGATTCCTAACTAGGCTAACTACTCACCACTGTGGGTCATCTCATGCGTTTTTAAATTGGGTTTGTGTCCAAAAGACATGTTGCATTGCGGACAAGTATACCGCTTTGCTCCTGTGTGAACAACCTGATGCTTTATTAAATTGCTACTCTGTGAAAAAGATTTGTTGCATTGAGGACAAGAATATGGTTTCTGTCCTGAAAGAAACACCTTTATTTATTCCGAAATTTTGTTAACAAAAATCTACTCACCGGAGTGAGTTCTCATGTGTTTTCTGATTTCGCTCCTAAAAACGAAGGATTTGTCGCAAATATCGCAAATGTGCGACCTTTTTCCTAAATCACAATGTAAACTAAAAACGAATACGACATGAAAAAAAATGCAACTAACTTGGTTGGTTATTTTTGGGTAGAGACACATTAGAGGAACTGCTTTTGATTTCAATATTATAAGGATCTGTTAGAGTGACTTCAAATATGATCTGGACATTTTGATCAACCTGAAAAAAGTTAAGAACGGAATTCAAAGCAAGCGTCTAGTCATAAATCAATGCAATTTCCAAGTTTACGGCTAAGAAACACAACAAAAAAAAACAATGTAAACATCTTTGTGTTCTTGATGAGGCACATGATCTCCACGGAAGCTAAAAATTAAATTAGGAAAATTGGGCAATTCGGACTGAAAGCCTTATGACTGTTTGACAGTTGTGCTGCTGGTCACCTAGTCGAAAAAATGAAATTGGATCCTCAGTTCCTAGTTCTTCGCGTTCTCACAATATGAGTTCAATGAAACAAGTTTTCTTGAACCACATATCTGACGGGAGTGAAACGCTAGGAGTATTAATCTTCAATGAGGTGAGGTTAGAACCTTCTGTTGTTGCATTGACGCAGCAGAGCATGAACACTTGAACACGCAAAACAGTATATCTTTTTATCTGGTGTTTAGTTTTGATTTAAAACTCTTTTGAAATTCAGAACCAGAAGTTATGAAGATTGAATTTAATTTGTATTAATGAACTCATACCTCAGGCACATCCGTGTTGTTATCAAAATGCGTGTCCATGTCAAAAACCAACAAAAATTAGAGATTTCCACCCGTTGAGAACGCCGGTGCATCACAATGCACCAAAGCAGCGCGAAAGTCAAATTAAGTGTTGCTATTCAGAGTTTGTAACAACAGCCAACGGATGCCGTTGGCAATCAAATTTTAAAAACTAGTACTTTTTTCAAAAAATTTAAAAATTATGAATCTGGAATATTTGCCATTTTTCACCTTTATCGTTATTGATCCATTAAATCACTTTGGATCTCTTTTGTCTAGTGTCAACTTTAAAACAGGGGCTAAACGTAAAACTTTTCGGTAACTTAATTTTTCTATCATTTCAGAATCCCCTTAGTGCATGTCCCATTAGTTTTATTAAAAACTCTTCTATTACTTCTTTTTCTTCGTTTTATTAGACCCGTACGAAGAACGAAGTTCTTCGAAAAGGGGTTTTATGCGTTTACTACGACGTTTCTAACCAATCGAATTTCGACTCGAGAGAAGGGGGGAAGCACCGATCATGGTCCATAGATGACGAATAAGCAATCACAAAAAAAACCCTTTTTAAAAGGGAAACGTGACGCAAGTCCTCGTCCCTTCTTCCAAAACAACTGATATCGATTTGGGTGACGCTTGCAGCTTCGGAACGCACAAAATTCTTTTGAAATATTTTCACTTTTGATTAAAAAATGCGTCACAAATGCCGGACCCGCCAATCTAATAATTTTTCTACGCTTTCAGCTTTCATACGCAGAAATTTGATTTCCTGTACAAAAATACGCCATTCATCCCATAAAGTCAAATGTTTGCATTGTGAAAGCTGAAAGAACAGAAAAACTATAACACTGGGGGGTCCGGCATTTGTGACACATTTTTTTAATCAAAAGTGAAAATATTTCAAAAGAATTTTGTGCGTTCCGAAGCTGCAAGCGTCACCCAAATCGATATCGGTTGTTTTGGAAGAAGGGACGAGGACTTGCGTCACGTTTCTCTTTTAAAAAGGGTTTTTGTTGTGATTGTAATGTTTTGCATTATTTTGAGCCGCCGCCGCCGCCAAAGCGAAGCGCGGCGGCTACTACTTCCATGGGCGAAAATTATCCCCTCAACTTTCTCTACACCAAATCAAAAGTTTTTTTTGGGTCCCTGCCTATTTTCCGCCATTTTGGCGCTCACCCTGATACACTACACACCCAACCCAGCAACTTTCCCTTTGACACCAAACCTCTATCTCGAACACACAACCATTGCCTCATACAAAATGTGCTATCATACACACTACACACACAAACACATACATATGGGCTTTATATGGCGCCTTCTAAGAGCCCTGG
>CM055404.1:8493232-8507063 GCA_029228625.1 Pseudolycoriella hygida
CATAGAATGCCCACCCGAAGGTCCCTGCAAAATTTCAAGAAAAGTTATCGAGCCGTTTTCGAGCACGAGCCAAAAAAGTGGTTTTTGCCGGTTTTTCATACAAATGGCCCTGGAACTAATCCACTAACTAACTAACTAACTAACTAACCAACTAACTAACTAACTAACGTAGGATGTTTGCATTAACTTTGGCTTCTATGAAACAGCCCTTTTTGTATAGGAAATGATCATTTTCTAAAGGTCGTATCTTCGGATCCACCGAACGGATTTTAATGAGTGAAAAGACATTTCGCCTTAGAATTTTCCGTAGAATCCAGGAAAAATATTTTCCGGGGGGTACATCGCAAAACTTAGCTGTATATATGGTTCCGAAGTCTACGAAAAAAATTTTTCCGAATTTTTTGTTCGTATGGGGACTTGCGTCACGGGCGCATCGCTACCGCGCGCCCATGATAAAAAAAATGTCCGTCCGTCTGTCAACACGATAACTTGAGTAAAGCTCAACCGATTTTCAAAAACTTTTTTTCCCTGAAAGGTAATCGAAAAATCTTTTATGGAATTGAATCTGGGCACTGTCGGCCCAAGGGCCACCGAGCTAGGGCCGTTACAGTGATTTTTGGTCTTTTGTACATAACTCGAGTAAATCTTTTCTGATTTTCAAAATTTATTTTTTGTTTGAAAGACCTGGGTATAGCCGACAATTTATTGAAGAAACTTTTTTGAATTTGAGTCCTTGGACTTAGCTAGGGCACTAAAATCGAGTCTCTGCTAGGGCTCTATGTGTGTTTTCTTTTCCGATTTTCATAAATTGTTTTGTTTCAAAGACCCGAGCATAACCGACAATTTATGGAAGAAACTTTTCTGAATTTGAGTCCTTGGACTTAATTGGGGCACTAAAAACGGGTCTCTGCTAGGGCTCTATGTGTTTTTTGTACATAACTCGAGTAAATTTTTTCCGATTTTCAAATTTTTTTTTGTTTGAAAGATCTAGGCATGACCGACAGTTTATAAAAGAAACTTTTGCCTGTGCTTAGGGCTCAAGCGGCCATGTCGGTCCTAAGGTCGGCCCTAGCCAAAAAAAAATTTTTTTTGCTATGTTGCAGAGGAAATTGAGGGAAACATTTTAGGCTATGGAATTGTGTGTCTGAGGCCTCTACTTAGGGCCCTAGGTCGGTGCTAAGGTCGACCCTAGCCCAAAAAATAGTTTTTTCTATGTTGAAGTGAAAATTGAGTAGAACATTTTTCTATATTTGGGGGTCAATTTTGTGCTTCCGGAAAGGTTTTTTTACACCGTTTCTTCGGACGGGTTTTTCAATATTGCCCTATCGGCAATTTCCAATACAACGTAATGTGGACGTATTTAAGGCAATATCGACTTAGATACGTTCGAGTCTCTTCGTAACATCAACTCTGTTTGCCGAATCTATTCTGATACGTACGGGTCCCCTGCATATGTTTTGATTTATTTTTTGAAGTAAGAGATTTAGTTTTTTCTCTGATCTCTCACCTGGGCCTATTTTCGGTAATTTTTTTTTTTTTTTTTTGAATTTTCGGTAATTTTCAGCAATTTTCGGTAATTTTCAGCAATTTGAATTACCGAAAATAGGCGCTGTCTGTCACATCTCCCTTTAAATAACTTAATCACGCATTGTTTTACTTTATGCAAATCGGTGGTTGCATTAATAATTACCGAACCGCTACTTTAGATTCGAATTAGCGGCTAACGAGCATCATTGACCTAGAAAATTTCCACAAATTTTCCCATTCCATTGCAAAATATACTGGAGAACACTTTGACTTTATTCAAATCAAATAAAAACCGTTGCGCTGTATTTTCTCACCAGGAAAAAAGAAACCCTATGAAACCTTGTATACGGTATAACACATAGTAATTTCACAGAGAAAATAAAATAACTGTTTTTATGGGTGACACGTGAGATGGATAAATTTAAATAATAAATTGAATGAGAAGAGCAGGAAAAAAAGTTCTCTTAAATAGAAAAAAAACTTGTTGATTTTATCATTTTCTTCTTCTTCCTTTTTTTTTGATGTTGTACTGTGTACTGTGGTTTAGTGTTGTTGTGTAGACAAACACTTGAACAACATGGAAATTGAGAGCGAAAAAATCTTGTTAAAACAAATTGATTTTAATGAATAATTTACATGCACGATTTAAATGAACTAGATATTGTATTCTCGTGGGATCATCGCGGGTAAAGATTTTCGTCTAGGTACCAAAATATGTGACAAATTGGGGGTGCAATGACAATAAATGAATTTGAAGTGGGTTGACTTAACTGAGTTGAAGACGTTTTTATTTTTTTATTAAACAAGTCTCTCGAAAAGTTCAAAAACTTCATTAGCATATTTTTTTCTTTGGCTTGAAACTTGAAGCTTGAGTGGAAAACTGGAAAATAAAATAAATATTAAAAGCTTACCTCGTGAATATAAAAAACAAATTTGTGTGGCTTTGCATAAAGCAATTGTTATTGTTTTATGTGAAACGATTGTCAACTTTGGCATTCGTTAAAATTGAAATAATTGCAAAAACATAATTTGCATGCTGTGGGAAAATTATAATTTCACAAACAGTGAGTCATACTGTAAGGTGTTCTGGAAAGTGACTGCGGTATGGAAGCAAGTTCGAAAGTAATCTTCTATCCAAAAATTATTCTTTTCACTCGTACGAAGTCGGATGTAATGATTTTATTCTGGGTCCATACAACAACACCTCGGTGACTCAAAAAGTTCTCAATTTGGCAAAAGTTCAGTTTACCTACCCACCTGAAGTGGGAAGATTTGATACCATAGGAAGATGTGGGGGCCTATTCTTATTCATAATCCAGGGTAATATCCGGCCGCTCGGCCAAGTGCACCAGATGGTGAGTGAAATTCGTGAATATCAATTTTTACTTTTTTGCTTGTAACTTCTACAATTTTTCTTCGACAGAGTTGATATGGGTAACGTTGGAAAGCTACGGTTTTTAGCTATTTAACGCTGCTCATATGGATTATGTGCCCTATAATCCGTTAGAGTTATTAAAATGCTAGTGAAGTTCAGTTTTGAATTTTTTTTTTTTTTTTGAGGAAATCAGCACTATAATTAGGGTGATAAGGGTATAGTTAAAAAGTTACGGTTGTCAGTTTGCTAATGACAGCCATATTAGTGCTGCTTCATGTGCGCAAGCGTAGTGGAACAAGTGACATTTTTTTAAGCGGAAATTCCCTTGTTTTGTTATCCACCTGGGTTCTAGTGTCATTTGTCAAAGCTATTAGCTAGTTTTGTTATCAACCCGGGCCATTTTTTTGTGTCTAAACAGTTAAAAATTAGCTAGGAAAGTAATGTGGCCGAAATTTCACCTGATTTAAAGTAAAGAAATCTAATGGAAGAAGTAATAAAAAAAAAAAAGAAAAGTTTTTGAATTTATATAAAAGTGTCAACAAACTTCAACATAAATTGCTTAAAACGCAACATAATTCGCATTGGTACCATCTCGCAAAAGACAATCGCTTACGTAACATTCCGTAAAAGGGATCACCAGCCGCTTACCTAACATTTTTTAGAGCGCAACATAATTCGCATTCCTAGTATTTCATAAAAGGGATTATCAGTCGCTTACGTAACATTTCGAAAAAGTGATCATCAGCCGCTTACCTAACATTTTTTAAAGCGCAACATAATTCGCATTCGTAGTATTTCGTAAAAGGGATTATCAGTCGCTTACGTAACATTTCGAAAAAGTGATCATCAGCCGCTTACCTAACATTTTTTAAAGCGCAACATAATTTGTATTTGTAGTATTTCGTAAAAGGGATCATCAGTCGCTTACGTAACATTTCGTGAAAGGGATCATTAGTCGGTTACAAAAAATGATCTCTATTAAGTTAAGCTTTTTTTCATAAATTGTATTGCAGTAAAATAGTGAATTAATCATTTTGTACAAGGATAATCAATTCTTTTATCACTCAATGCATTCTTCTTCATTTTGTATAAGGAAAATCTACTTCTACTTCAGCCAGAAATGGTCTTCCGCGGCCTAAATCGTGTTGTAATGTCATCAGCTGTCCACACCGGACCATTTCCACCCATGTACAGTCAGATCTGGGTTGCATCTGTATACTTATGCTGCGTTATGCGTTATGTATTATATCAACTCTGTCGAAGAAAATTTGTAGAAGTTACAAGCAAAAAAGTAAAAATTGATATTCGCGAATTTCACTCACCATCTGGTGCACTTGGCCGAGCGGCCGGATATTACCCTGGATTATGAATAAGGTTAGGCCCCCACATCTTCCTATGGTATCAAATTTTCCCACTTCAGGTGGGTAGGTAAACTGAACTTTAGCCCGATTTTTTTCGCGCGCTTGTACATCTGGTAACATCTAATCACGCAACAATCCTACCGCTCTGTGATGTTGATGCCTAACGTAGATTGGATGAAGTGCATCAAATACAGGTTACGTGACTAACCTTATGTCCGACCACATAGTCAGTTACCCTGCGTGATCATACGTGATGACATTGACGTTCTTATTCCTCATTATCGATTCTTTCTGTTACGAGCACTTGCCCAGATCCCCCAGATCACACACGAATCATATTGTAGAACAAATCAATGGATAAATATGGATAAAAATAATAAAAATAAGTAGAACAAAGCCACAATTTCTATATATTATGAAATAAGTTAAAAAAAATCCTATACAGACTCGTCCCTCACCCAGATTCTTGAAAGAAATTCAGTACATTACCACAGAGCTAATCCGTTACAATACTTTTGCATTACATCTATTTCCATCTTCGATCCATCTGTTATGAATTGAAACACACATCCTAGGTCCTTCATTGAACATATAGAAGTAAAAATAGGGCAAATGTTGGTTTAACTCCACTCGCACACGTGCATTTCAATTAACAGATGAATCGAAGATGGAAATAAATGGATCGAAAGTGGAAATAGATGGAAATAGATGGAAAAGATGGAAGCTCGCAGTGAAAAATTTGGCATTTTAAAACTTAGCAGAGTGAAATACACTTATTTGACACAAACAGTGAGCAAGAAATTTACTATATGTGCCAGAGTGTGTTGTTTTCTTGTAATGAATAATACATTAGTCTCTTGAGAGCAAAACCCGGTATGTTCCAACTGTCAAAGTGACGTTTTAAACGCCAAACAAAAAACCATATAATTCAGGAAAGATAAACAGGTTTTTCGATTTTTTTTTTGCTTGACGTTTAAAACCTCACTTTGACAGTTAGATTACACCGGGTTTTGCTCCCAACAGACTCATGTAACTGAGAACAATTTATTGTTACTTAAATCATACAAGTCTGCACCAAAACATTCTCGCTGACACAGTTAAACATTATACGGTACTTTGAAGTATAAAATTCGATGCGTACTAAACTCGGGCAAGCCAACGTATGCGTACACATCTCGTTATGTATTTCATAATATTGTTACCTATTAACGATTGTGTAACGAACGTATCGTAGCTTCAAAAAATTACTTTCACTTTTTTTCGTTTTCTATTCTTGCTGGGGGCAGCGCAACCGTTCAACTTCGCCAAATTCTAAAACTGTCATTAGGCACCAGAAAATCGATTAAGATTAACAGGGAAATCAACAGGGAACTATGAACTAAAAGAATAAAAGTTTCATACAACGCAGAGAGATACAAAGTTCGTTCGTATTATTTTAAATTGATACAGCCATTTGCTCCGATTTTTATTTCTATTTTCGAAAATTACGAAAATTTATCTCTCATAATTTATAACAGCGAAACATTTTACGATTTTTAGTTTTTCATGGAAATTGTATTTCATTTTAACCGATTTTCAAACGCTTATAACAGATTATTTTCACCGGCAAATTTTAGTGTTAACTTATGGTCTGGTCAATAGTGGATATAAATTACAGGCTCGTTTTTAAATTCAGATCCACCCTTTTTTCGAACTCTTCACATATTCACGATTTTATTGCGGCGTCGACTCATGTCAAATGATAAAAAAATTTCAGGAAAAATTTCATAATAATATTTGAAATGACGGAAAATGATTTACTTATCAGCTGATGCACTTCATCGTTCTTAGTTTGACATATGACGTCGCACTAAGCGAGTAGATCCACGAGAGAACGTCTTCCACTTGAAAAAGCATAACGTACGTAGCAGAGTAGATGCAAAAACAGAGTTGATATGTTACGAAAAGACTGGAACGTATTCAAGTAAATATTGCGTTCACATTAAATTGTATTGGAAATTGCTGATAGGACAATATTGAAAAACCCGTCCGAAGGAACGGTGTAAAAGATTCTCCGATCGCACGAAATTGACCTCCAAATAGAGATAAATGTTCTCCTCAATTTTGTCTACAACATAGCAAAAAACCATTTTTTGGGCTAGGGCCGATCTTAGTACTGACCTAGGGCCCTAAGTAGAGGCCTCGCACACATACTTCCATAGACGAAAATGTTTCCCTCAATTTGCTCTAAAACACAGCAAAAAATATTTTTTTTGGTTAGGGCCGACCTTAGGACCGACATGAGGCCCACTTGAGCCCTAAGCACAGGCAAAAGTTCTTCTATAAATTGTCGACCGTGTCTAGATCTTTCAAATAAAAAAACCATTTTGAAAGTCGGAAGAGATTTACTCGAGTTATGTACAAAAAACACGTAGGGCCCTAACAAAGACTCGTTTGTAGTGCTCTAGCTAAGTCCAAAGACTCAAACCGAAAAATATTTCTGCCACAAATTGTCGGCCATACCCAGGTCTTTCAAACAAAAAATTTTTTATGAAAATCGGAAAAGATTTGCTCGAGTTATGTAATGGGCCGAGAAGCCCAGATTCGATCCTATAAAAGACTTTTCGATTACCTTGCAGGGAAAAAAAGTTTTTGAAAATCGGTTGAGTTTTACTCGAGTTATCGTGTTGACGGACGGACGGACGAACGGACATTTTTGTTATTGTTGATTCGTCATCTAAGGACCATGACCGATGCTCCCCCCTTACTCCCGGATTGAAATTCGACTGGTTACAAACGTCGTGGTAAACACAATAGACCCCTTCGTACGGGTCTAAACATTTTCTGAAAATATTTAGGACAATCAAAGAAAATCCATGGCAATCCAGAGAAGCTTTAGAATCCGGTATTGGAAGAGTTTTTCCACAATTCTTAAACAATCCTTCAAATTAATAAAAAAAATTAGGTGAAATGATTTAAAAATTATAGGGAAATTCTTAAAATTTCCAAAACACTTCAGACTTTGGAAAAATTCTTCAGCATTTCATAAATTTTACGTAGACATGTAAATTGAGAAAATGCTCAGTTTTCGGGGAAAATGTTTTTCAATACAGAAAAAACTTGGTTTTTTCTAATGTAAATTGAGATGGAATGGTTGGGGTGCGACATTGCTCCGCATAGAAAAAATGAGGAACATAAATATTAAAGAAAATTAACAATATTCTCCCTTACCAGCAGTTCTCACAGATTCCGGAAAATCGTTAAAAAATTATAATATTTTGTTGTCTTTAATTTTTTTCTGTTAATTTTTGCGTCTTCATTTAGATTTTTGTAAACACTCATAAATCAATTGAACTTTATGTAATCTTCCGATCATTTGCATTACAAAATGAAAACGAATTCATTTTACGTTCTCACATCCGACTCGTTTTTCTATCACAATATTAAGAACAGCACCAAGATCCCACATCGATTATTTTCTTGGAAGTGCATGTCACCCCAGAGATACGCGATTGGTGTGTGGAAAAGTTTTTGTATCGTTCGTATACATGTGTAGAAAAGTTATTCGCTCTGGTGCTCATAACTCTCCATGGGCCTTGGAAAGTAATATTAACATTGTTGTTTCTCGTCGTGTACTTTAATATTTTAACGTTGTTTTGTGTATGAAACAGTGAAAACTTTGTACAACTCACAATAACATACAAGAAAATGCTAAAATATAGTAGCAATCCAAAGAGTCGATCCTGTCAATGGAAGATTCCATTCAGTTATTCATGATATTAATGTTTCTCAATTCTAAATTTATAGGAAAAAGTCTCTATTCTTTTGCACTTAAGAACGACAGACACTAAAGCAGCTACGCGAATTTTCTACATATCGGCATTTTATTGACACATGTTTAGTGCTTATGTCAAAGCATAGCTTATTTCATGAAAAAACAATTGATCCGTCAAGCAGTTCATATTTTATTGAGCGCGACATTTATGCATCTTATCATTAAATTCGCTGTACTTTGAAAGAAGCCGATGTCACACTACACACTGACGCACATATAGCGACATCGGCTTCTGTCAAAGTAGAGCTAATTTCATGATGAGATGCGTAAAGATTCCATTGGAAAATGCGTTACGTGAGAATGGTCTTCTGGCTAAAATATACAGAAATCGTACTTACTTTCGTATAAAAGAGTTGAAGACCGATGCGCGGAGGTGAGAACTTCTCACTGCCCGCACCTGTTCATTGTCTATTTGTCTCTGTTTTCATCTATGAGTGCTGAATGCCCTCCACCTTAATCCCAGATTTTTTATTAATTTAAAAAAGGCTGAGCCCGCAACATAAAATATTATCTTTGTTGAGAATACAACGACGGCGCGGCGACGGCGGCGATGCAAATTCTCATGATGTTAAGCTTTTCATGTACATGCTCTTACAGTTGTAATCAAAATCGAGTTTCGAAAATGAAACTTCAACACCACAAATTCAACTAGTGGCTTTCGATTCTGTTTCTGTTTCAATGTACGTAAACAGAACACAATTAACGAAGCGCTATATTTTCGATGACTGAAATACTTGTCCCCTCTAGTCTAATATTATTTTAGTTGTGTAAGTAATAACTAACTTCAATACTGCGGTTAGGCGTTCCGATGACAGAGTAGAAACTGAATTTACCTTTGCTGTTAATTTTTCATTGAAATAAATTATTTTTCGTCAATAAACTACCAGACTGTCTAGCCGCAACTGTTTTTACTTGTTTCAACTTATCGAATGCTTCCAAATTTTTATTTTAACAAGTGGAATCACAGCTCTCCCCTTCGCGTTAGCTACCAAAAAGTTGGAAGCCGTTCGGAATTTTAGAAACTAGGCTTTGCAATTTACCAACATTTCGTTCTTACAAACTGTAACAAATCGCAGCCATACGCGAGTTTTTATTAGTTTTTGTATATCGACTTACCTTCGTTTTCGACTCATCAATTACAGTTCAACCTTTCGGAAGAATCACTCCACGAAGCTCTGCTATCCGTCTCACGAGGAAATAAATTTTAGCGTCAAATTAGATGAAAACAAATATATTTGCCACCATTTGTCGATAGAAAAGGAGTTAGGGAACTGTCGAAATTTCTCTGTCGTGGTAACGGTTTTCTTTCATTTCTCATAACTGGATAGAAGACAAATGCGAAAGACAGTTGGTTTCTGTGAGAGTGAATCGAACCTCTTCGGTCACGAAAAAATACAGGACAGAAAATAGAGACACAAATTACAATTTACGAGCTATATACAGAAGAACACTTTTATTTTGTTACACTTTCACTTTTTTCTATTGAAAAAACAATGACACAAGGTAAAAGTGTAACAAAATAAAAACGTTTGATTGTACCAAGTTCCCGTACTTAAAATCTCCAGCGCATGTATATGTGTGGTTGTTATGTGCTTTGAAAGTGTTGATTTCTTTGTGTACATCGGGAACTGTCAAAGTATATTTCTAGTGACGAATTTCTCTCTTTGCACCACCCCGAGGGGTGACGCACTTCTGCGGTTTATGGAATAAATGGAATAAATGGGAATAAATGGAATAAATGGGAATAAATGAAATAAATGGAATAAATGGGAATAAATGGAATAAATATTGGAATAAATGGAATAAATGATAATTTTTTCCAATTCGTCAAAACCTCAAATAGACTTGATTTTGATGGCAACGCACACAACAAACCATACTAATGTGTCAAAAAGTGAAAAAAACCCACTTTTGAAGACTTAAAAGAATTTTTGTTGAAAAATGGAATAAATAGAATAAATAAATTTATTCCATTTATTCCCAAAAAAATAAAATTTATTCACAAGACGGTTTAAATGCTTTATAATTTGTGCAAACCTTTTTTTGAACGTATTTGTCTAACTTGTGATGCGTTTGGTTCAGATATTTCGCAAAAACAACAAAAAAAAATTTGGGAATAAAAGGAATAAATGGAATAAATGAAGTGCGCCACCCCTCGCACCACCCACTCTACTCAATAGATCTACTCAAGTGATGATGTCCTCAACCTGAAACAATCGATCCTTTCTTTACGTTAGAATAAAAAGAACTTTTTGTGTATTCTCCCTCCCATTTTCGTACACTTTACCAACATTTTCCACTCAAGAACGCTGAGTAACAGAAATCGAATTTTCGGACGGTGATATCACGAAAACTATCACCGTTTGTTGGTCGTTTTTCTGCACACTTTGAATTCCATTTTCTTGCCCTTTCTCTTCACTAACGCATCAAGAAAAGGAATTGTTCCATTTACTTCTATTTCGTGTGTGAATTTAACTGTGTTGTATATCGAGTTCAATTTTTTCAATGTCATATCGAGATCACCGCATGATTTGCGTTTTGTATTTTTGTAGTATCCGTAAAGAGAACATTTTGACCAGAAACCTTCGGTCGCTGTTTTCCGGCTTTCCTGTCTGCCTCTAACAAGTTAACTGCAAGTTGTATTGCTGAAAATTCGCTCCTTTCTCAATCAAACCTCAAGCGTTCGTTATAATTTCCAGCACCACTCACTGACTGTTTGTATGTTAAGCTTTTATAATTCGATATAAAGTAATTTCGAGGAAAGTCATAAAAGGAACATATTTCTCCAAACAGCGTTGTTTGTTGTGTGGGTTGGAAAGTTTTCAGCAATAATTTTCTTTCGGGCTAGAAAATTATATTTATGACCACTACTGTTAGTTATCCACTCCACTATTGAGAAACATAATACGAATGTTAAAATATATATGGGTGAAAGCATGAAAGTGGTTTTTAATCACCCAAAGAAAACATGCATTACGAACACTTGTTACAAAATATTTTTCTTCGCAAAACTTTCTTAATTCATTTTCTTTTCACACTAAAAACGTGTGCACAAGCACAACATACATTTCAAACAAACAACTCCATACTATCGCATTACGTTACAAAATCCATCGACAACAGAGCACAAATAATAGTAAAACATTTTTCGGACATTTCCACTAATAAAGTAACCTGTTGTTCAACAGGGCCGTATATTAAATGTGTCTGAAACAATTTGTTTTATTGGTATTTCGTTCTCCTTTCCAAAATGAATTTTCCCAAAAAATTTTGGTTGCGCTTTAGATAACAACAGGAGTTTGAGTGTAATATATAAAAGGATAAAAGGAGCACACCGAGAGACGGGTATTATGTATCAGCTATCTAGTACGGCTTTTGGTGTTTCGCTATTTATTCTGCTTTTCCATTCTGCTAAAAAAAAAGAAAACTTACATTCACTCACATACGAAAGGGAATTTATTTAAGGTATAATGGAACATGGAACGATAAGACCATTTTTGTTGTATTGTTGAGTGATTTATACTGTTGTGGTGGTGGCTAGCTGAAAGCTACAATTTCCGTCTTTACTGGAACACCATATGCAAATTGAATTTCCTATTTCGGCGAACGAGAATAAATTAACATTGTCCAAGTTTATTTCTTTATTTTTTTGTTTGGTCTGCTATTTTACGGTTGATTTGATGGCTTTCGTTATCTCGTCCACCACATTTTCCCATCAATGAATGAAAAATGCAGTGTTTGTCGACCTTTGAAATCGGGTAGGTCGACCTGAAATTGAAGATAACATTTGACTTGACCTGCTTGACACGGAACCTTGAAATCCCCAATAACAAAATTTCAAAACAAAAACGGACATTTTTTGTTCTCTTCTAACAAATAACCAATTTTCAGTGGAAAGCAGAGATGGAACTCTGGAATTTTAATATTGGTAATATTACCCTAAGCTCGGTAGCGTTTATAATTTAAAGTCTCGGCAATATTACGGAAGTTAAAGGGTTCCCAATCCCTTGTCTCTATACGTTAAATAAAAACATATGAAGGGACCCGCACGTATCAGAATAGATGCGGCAAACAGAGTTGATGTTACGAAAAGACTGGAACGTATTTAAGTAAATATTGCGTTCACATTAAATTGCATTGGAAATTGCCGATAAGGCAATGTTGAAAAACCCGTCCGAAGAAACGGTGTAAAAAAATTCTCCGAACCCACAAAATTGACTTCCAAATAGAGAAAAATGTTCTCCTCAATTTTGTCTACAACATAGAAAAAACCATTTTTTGGGCTAGGGCCGACATTAGTACTGACCTAGTGCCCTAAGTAGAGGCCTCGGACACACAATTCCATGGCCAAAAATGTTTCCCTCAATTTGCTCTACAACATAGCTAAAAACTTTTTTTTTGGTTAGGGCCGACCTTAGGACCGACATGAGGCTCACTTGAGCCCTAAGCACAGGCAAAAGTTCCTCCATAAATTGTCGGTCGTGCCGAGATCTTTCAAACAAAATTTTTTTTTTGAAAATCGGAAAAGATTTACTAGAGCAGAGACTCGTTTTTAGTGCCCTAGCTAAGTCCAAGGACTCAAATTAAAAAAAATCTTTCCATAAATTGTCAAACAAAAAAAATTATGAAAATCAGAAAAGATTTACCGGAGTTATTAACGAAAGACTAAAAACCACTTAAACGGCCCTAGTTCGGCGGCCCTTAGACCGACAGTGCCCAGATTCAATCCCATAAAAGATTTTTCGATTACCTTTCAGGGAAAAAAAGGTTTTGAAAATCGGTTCTTCGTACGGGTCTAAAAATGTGCCAGGACTGGGACCCGAACCCAGAACCTTTAAGCACGGAAATTGTTCATTTTGGTACCAAATGAGAGCATTTGATATTACAAAACTGGGAAAATTTTTTTTTGTGGAAATCGGGTCAGTGCTCATGGCACTGGGACCAATGGAATGGACGAAATTAAGTTTCTTGGCCTATACGAAAGCAGATGGTTTTGCTCAATTAAGCAATATGGAGATTTTCTGTCAAAGCCCTAGAACACGTGTTTCAAGGTTTTAAGGAAAAATTTCCTAATCCCAGGATTTATTGGGATTTATTCACTTCTAGAATTGGGAGGTATAACTCATATCTCTGGAACTATGGCAGTTAGCAAGTTGCTACCAAGGGCAAAGTTGTAAGAGATAAAATTTTAGAAAACACGTCTTTTAGGGCTTTAGAGAAAAATCACCTAATCCCCGAATATACACACTTATACAATTGCCGTACGTCGGTTTTCGACATTACCCTGGGTAATTTCTCTGAGTCGTTCGAATTCTGATGGTTTTATATTTGTTGCAATACCCTCTTTTAAAACGACAACGGCTTATGTCAAAACATACGAAATTTCATGACGAAAATCATAGTTTGTCTAGCGAAAAAAAATGTTTTGCTCGTCAGCTTATGAGCGTTGTCATGAATTTTCCCACAGGTTGGAAAAATTTTGAACACATTGTGCTATCCCATTTTCGAAATCGGCCAGCACATGTCGAACTGTTTGGACCCGTACGAAGTACAAGATGTCCTATATGTTTACTACAAACAATTTTATTGTAACATGGGGTAGATCGAGGTGGGAGTGGGGGGGATGCATATTTTATCGTCTAGAGATGACGAATCAGCAATAAAAAAAATGTCCGTCCGTCTGTCCGTCTGTCCGTCCGTCTCCACTTTTTTTTCCAAACGGCTCAACCGATCAGCCTAATCTTTTTTTCCCTG
>CM055404.1:8514107-8568107 GCA_029228625.1 Pseudolycoriella hygida
TCGAAACCCATACTTCTCGATCGATCTTAGCTTTACAACGATACCCTAAAACTCGAAAAAAGCTCATCTATCCTCGGCTTCATAATTGAAACTTCCTAAGTTTCTTTATCTGGCTAAAGAGTTTTCAAAATCGATACTTAAAAGAAATTTTATTGAAATTCCAATTAATAAAGACCAACGCAAAGGGCGTAAAAAGATTTATTTTTCTCCGAAGCAAAACATATCTAAAATCTTAGTCGATTTTTATGTATAAATCAACGACAACAATCATGCAAACTGAAAAACTGTCACGTCTCATTTTCGTTTTTCATTCTAATCTGGTGTTAGAACCATTTACATTTTGAGTGAATGCGATTTTCTTATTGCCATATTGTTACACAACGTAACTCTGACGACGGTTTCTATAACCAGTACTGTATACAGTTTTTGTTTAAGTTTTTACGCTTTGCTGTTAATAAATGTCAAGCAATAAATACAATAATGATGCTTCGAAAATAGAGTGTACTTGAGACTGATTACGAATAATATTTGGAAATGCAAAATTCGATGGAAGTTTGGAGCTTCGATTCTATGTCTTTAAGTACACACCGTTAAAGTATAGAACTGCGAAGTTCATTAAGAACATATATGGAATGTAGTTTGACAGAGGTACTTAATAGTAGATTATGCACCTGCGGAGAAATTTTTTTATTTTCGAGGTGGAGGTTTGCATTAGCATTTGGAACAGATCAGATATATCTGTTTTGTTTCAGATTAATCCGAAAAATTTTCAATCTGATCTGTAATTTTGATTTTTGATCTGATTTGATCTGAATTTAACAGATCTCAATTTGATCTGAAATATGAGAGATACCTGAACAGATATCTGAATGGTATCTCGATAGACCTTAAACAATTTTTTGTGCTCGTAATTACAAAAAAGGTATTTAGACTACATTAAGGCGCACTAAGACTCAAAATCCAGAAGTGAGTACGTCAGGGTGTGGAATGAAGGTGGAAGTGTTTGGGATGAAATGGGAAGTGTGTGGGATAATGTGAAAAGTGTATGTGATGAAGTGGAATGATGTGGAAAGTAAGGGATGAAGGGAAAACACATCCCACAAAATTCCAACTTCATCCCAGACACTCCTTACTTCATCCCACACACTTCCCACTTCATCCCACACACTTCCCTCTCCATCCCTAATACGGTTGGCCGATTTAACGCTTTTTTTTATTTCATTTTATTCGGTACTTCAACTCAATAAACCCAGATGTTGCTTGGACTAAAGTCATGAGTAGAAAGATTTTTATTTGCACAGACTTCCTTATTTATACAGATTTTAAGTAAGGAAAAGCTACACAATTCAAAGGATTACTTTGACTGACTAATTTCTTGAGTTAAAAAAACTACTACGCTACATATGGACCCTTGAGGAACCCCCTTAGATGCAAACAGCATGGCTTCTATCCGACAAATAACTGCGAACCAGTCCGATTGCTGTCGAACTAAAGAAAAAATTAGTACGAAGTTTAACACGAAGGAACTCATGATTCACCATCTCGAAAGCCTTGGAAAAGTCCAATTTATTTTTATCCGTGGATGGCATGAAATTGTTAACTTTATAGATTTTCTATCATTGAATGGCACCTGTACGATGCTTTAAACATATCAAATAAAAATGTCGGATATCGCGACTTATAACATGATTCTTTCGAAAACTTTGTTACTCAGAGAATTTTCATGGTCAAATGATAAAGATTGGCATAGCAATGTTGATATATGAACGCTTCTAGAATTTCTAATAAAATGTCCTTTCTGTATGAACGCTAACGGTTATACTACAGAGAGCTATGAAGAAAATAATTCGCCTTAGCATTATATTACGATTGGCGTGCTGCATAAATAAATAGTTGAAATATGGTGTTTGGGTGCTGTTTCAAATTGTATTTTAAATTTAAATATAATTTGATTTTGTTTTCTCCTAGAGGTGACATAAAAAAATTTCTTAGAATCATATTTTATTCGAACAAACGAGACGTAAGGTAAGGTGACCTAAAATGAAACAATCAAAACTTTCATTGCGTTAACACGAAGAAAAAATTTCTATCGGTAGGTTAGCTTTAGTTGACGGAGGGGTTAAGGAAAGCGAATAAGGAAATTCACACTGCACTCATGAAAAAAATTGCTTCACCCGCAAAGGAGAAAATTAGTTTATCCTTGCGGCAAAAATTAATCAGAAGAGAGAAAATACCAATTTTCAACCAGCCGTCGCGCCGCCGAGAGGCCTTTCAACAGTTGGCTCAAATCAACTGGAAATTTGGTTAGTTCTGACAAAAAAAAATTATATTTTTTCAAATTTGAAAAAACCGTTAAATGTGTTCATGGAAAGTCAACTTAAAGTACCGATTTTCGGTGCTTTTTTTCGGTGATCTTGTAGATGGCTCACATGTTTGATACACATAGAAATACCAACAAAAATCAAGCATTTTGTATGACGCGTGCTCGTTAAAATCCACGCCTTTTGTAGGTCAATGGCTTATGTCAAAGAATACTGTTTTTCATGATGCGCTGCTTAAGCTGTCAAGTAATATAGTTAGTTTGACAGTTTATGCGTCGTTTCATGAAAGTCACTATACTTTGACATAAGCCATTGTCACATTGAAGGCGTGCATTAGATACTTAAATGATTAAGTAAAGTGCGTAAATGTTAAGAGTTGAATGAAAGAGTACTTCGTCTTGTTAATGTGTTCCACATTAGGTTACCTTACCTTACCTCCAAAGATATCACAAAACGTTATGAAAACATTTGAATATTTATTCCTTACGAAAGCCACACAAAATTGAAAACAATAAAATAATTTATTTTCCTTATTTCTCTATTCGATTCCATGCTACGTTCAGTAGTCAAAGATATTTATTAGAAGACATTTTCATATAAACTATGTACAAACCGAAAAACAATTTGATTTATAAACCTTGTGGTCGCATATTACACTATCCGTATAAATACGCTGGCTGTTAGGATTTCGTACACAATGTATGCACACAAATTTTATGTTTTATATCAAAATAACGATTTTGAACTTTGAAATATCTAGTATTTTATAAAACAACCGCATTGCTGCTCTAGTACACTGACTGAACGAAATGTGTATACCGAAAAAGTACAAAATTATGAAAGGAGCATTACAAAGTACATACATCGGACCATCCGTCCATTATTCATTCCGATCGTAAAGAAAACGAGGATGTATTTTAAAAGTAATTTGTGTGTAGTTTTTGTTCGAAATCGCTGGCCGAAAAGCATAAAACATTTCTTCTGCTCACGGCTACGTCGTGCGATACATCAGCGATGCGTGCATTTTATATTCCTGTGATTCCGTATTATTTACTGAACTGAAAACTAAGATTTATGTATACTAAAAACGTGCGTACACATGAACTGCTACGGGCATTGACGCTGACTAAAAAAATGACATTTTGACATTAGAGGAAACACGGTTAGCACGGTTTGTATTATCAGTAATGCATGAAAACTTTTCACTCAGCTGCCATGCCACATGAAGTTAGTTTTCATCATGAAAAAATGTCTTTCAATTAAGGATCAAAACACTGAAAAAGGTAAGCTACGCAGACCCATAATTTCCTATTTAAAGTACGCATCTAAAAACGAGGAAGACATCTCTCAAGGAATTTTAAGCAACAAGCTTTGGAAAAACTGTTATTTTGACAAGTGTAGAGTTTGTATTTCCGAGTTTGTATGATGCATCTAAGAATACCTACTATCGGAATATTGTTATGAACTTGCCGAGAGACAAATTTTCAGCTACGTTGAGTTCAGGACAATGAAATCCTGCTCCAGAGATTTCGTTAGACAGTGAACCATCTGTAAAGTATCTGTGTTGGAATAGCTGAGCCGCTAGTCCAGTCGCTCCGGTTGGGGAGACTATTCGCAAATGCTTTTTCAGATCTGCAAGTGAGTGTTACAAAGTCGCACTGCGGCATTTCAAATTCAGGTAACATTTCTAACATTTTTTTTTCCAAATTCTTGAGTTTTTGTTCGGGCCTATGATGAGCGATTCAGATAATTTAAGTCTGAAAGCTGAAGACTGTGCCTCTGCCTAAATTCAAATATGAGTAGAGTTTCAAGCGCTGCTGTTGGGGCCGTACTCATGACACCAGTTATTGCGATGAGCGCAAGTCTTTGTAATTGTCCGAGCTTATGCCGATTGGTAGTAAGAGAACATCTAGGCCACCAAACGATAGATGCGTACCTAAATCGTGGTCTGATTATACACTTGTAGTTCCATCTAAGGATTTTCTAATTGAGGCCTCACGTAAAAGACATTGCACGCAGCCATATTTTGCCATAAACTACTTGCTACCGCCTACAATTTTCATTTTAATTACTTTTTGGTACCAGGCTGCGTTTCGAACTTGGATGGAGTGACATCACCCTGCTAATTCACGATTCTTAAAAAAGGATTTAACGTTTTTATGGAATTTTTCCCGTCACGTCACAAATCGGTAGGGAGAAGGTTCGAGCTCGTGTGATATAAGTGTGCCAGGGAGTGGGGAGACTCAAAAGCGTCGATTTTTTGCGTGACATGCATTATGAACGGCCCCTTTGCACAGAAATTAAATTTTACCACACTGATCGTTAAGTAATAAAGAAAAGTTTTCAAGGAAATAGACCTTTTTTAACTTTCATTCGCAGCATCAACACAGAATACCTCTTAAAACCAATAAATATTTCAATTATCGTAAGCCTCTGCAACAATAACGGTTTAACATCTTTTTCATAGTAGAAACTTTGATAACAACGAATACAAACATAACGCAATATTGGATGCCGAACAGTGAGATTTTTCGTTTATATTCATTGTGTTATGCCCGAGGAAAATGCATTTATTTCATCTGGAACACATCTCATCCGCAACAACCAATCACTCCGTTATTGACTCGAAAATTTTCGTCACGTAAAATATCTATCAATTTTGGAAATTTCTCTCATTTCAAACGACACTCTAGCCCATCAATGTTTCCATCATAAAGAAAAATACATTTCGCATAAGACACATAAAGTGTTTGTCGATAAATTTTCCTTTTTGGCTTTCTTTCATTTCAATAGAAATATTATTGAAGCGCAATGTGTGTAATAATATAGAAGAAAAATGAGACACTTTAGCTTTTCTGCACTTTGATAAAAATCATGAAGATGGATTGGAAAGTTCAGTTCTTTTATTAAAGTAGCGTTTTTTTACGATTCAATGGTAAGCATTTTTGGTTGTGACATGAACATGAATCGAATATTTAGCTTTACATTTATTGACCTTATCGTTGAATTAGTCTCCCGCCCTCCCACACTAAAAGGGTCGTTATATTTGTCGCAATCATGTAAAACCACAAATTTAACACATACTTTACACTTTTGTCGTGTCCAACGCGCGTAGGGCGCCATTCATAAATGACGTCCGGTTTTCCTGTACCCCACCCAAATAATAACGTCTGATTTCATTAACAACCCAACCACCCCCCCCCCCCTCCCCAAAAAATTTGAGTTCACAAACAAATTTTTTTTTTGTAGGATGAATATGTACATTTTTCTTCTAACTGCCAAAGAAACTACAGGAAAATTTTTGGCTAAGTCTGCGTTTTTCTCTCGACAAACAACCTGCTCCCAAGCATGCTCCCTGTTATAAATTGTTGACAGAGATTTGACAAAACCACAAATTCTCAACTGGACGTCACGCTTCTCAACTTGCTGTGGGGTTCACGGGAATGAGAACAGGTACAGGGAATGTCAGTAGCAACTTTTGTGAATCGCAACTCTCGTTGCGCTCTGGCAAGAACGTCGGACATGCATTATAAGCAACTTACCTTTACTTTGCATTTTCATTCTTTCCAAAGTTCCAAATATTTATACTGATCAAGCTGGTTGGGATCCATTGTATGTTGCGTGAAATATATCTATTATCTAAAATTTGGCCTTGGTACAGCCAAAGAAATTTAGTTAACAGAGAAATGATAAGTTGGTACGCCTGAGTCAAGGTAGAGCACACATTTGAATGACAGGTGAGTTGTATGGGAGAGGATGGAGCCAGCTTTGTACGCAATTTTCTCATTTACAAACCAACTGTCATTCACATGTAGGTTCCAGATCGGCACAAGCGTACCAAGTTATCATTTCTCTGTCGTACAAACGATTTCTTCGTTTCTCTTCTTTCTGTCGTTCGCCATGCTATCACGAATATCAAATTAAATTGATATAGATCGACAGAAACAAGAGAAACATAGAAAACGTTGTATATGTACGACTGCAAAGTTCTAGTGGAGTATTGTTGCGCATACTGTCACTTGTGTTTTTTTTTTCAAAAACACCATTTATTTGGTACTGATAGTACAATCTTAACAAAATTTGTCAATTTATTACTACAGTTGAGTTGTAGTAAAGAAATTTTGAAGAAATAACTTCAGTAAGACGCGTGCGGGACGGCCGACTCAATAGTCATGTCCCAAATTGCTATTCGAAGACTCCGGAGATTTAAGGATGTTCTTCCATAAGTTAGTTCATGTGGTTTGATTCGTTTCAGCCTCCTCACTTCGTCGGTTATATCCAACAACTGTCACTAGTGATGTGTGAATCAAGGAGTAGTTCAACATCGTCTCTCGAGTTGTTTTGGTTACCTCAATTTCGAAAATTTGTACTGACGTCTGAGAAATGCTAAGTACCAACACACATGTGAATGACAGTTGAGTTTTATCCCGTCAGGGATAAGTGAACACATTCCCTTAAGAATCGTATAGGAATCGTGTGGGAATGTCTTATGCCATGGAAAATTTTGTATGACGAAAGAAATTTGTTCACATATTCCGTCCGGGATGGAACACACATTCTCTTTCATACAAACCACTGTCATTCACATGTGTGTTCTAAGCTCGTACCAACTCATCATTTCTCTGACTGACGTAAAAAGAAGTGAGTAAAAATATCAGAAGAGTTGTTGACACAGATCATTTACTGTCGTTTAATCTCACGCAGTCTAAGCACGAGCGCCACTCATTTTTTAAAAACGTGAGTGGGGGCGCCACTCATACTTAAGTATCGGCGCCCATAAAATAGAATTTTGTGGATTTATTGAGCCAACAGAGTTGTTCTAGAAGAGATTTAACATAATGGAAATATTTGAAGGCCCACTTCGCCCTTAACATAGACGTCTTTCGCTATGGCCAATGTGTACGCTTAGAGTACACAAAAGTACAAAAATTTGTAAACACATAAAATGCACAAAAAGTGAGTAACTGCGTATATGTGTGAACAATTCTTGGAAGAAGTCAGAATGCACAAATTGAACACATGTTATGTTGTGAACTCTAAGCGTCACATTGGCCATTTTATGGATGCCCCTAATAAAAATATCAAACGCGATTCCTACTCCAATGAAAGTAGTAGCCATCCGTTAATAAATAAAATTCGCTTTAAAATATTTAATTTTAATTTTATTGCTTTGCATCTCTTGCGGATTATTCAAAAAATTTTCCCTCACAAATTAGCTGTTTGTAAAATACAAGTCATTTCTAAACTACACAAAGCTTACAATATTTTTTTTGTCTAAATGTCTATTTCTGCTAAACAACTTAAACGGTGTAATCTTTGGTACATATTTTATGATTCATTCTATTTTAAATATCTGACAAAAGGAATGTTACAAAGCTTCAGTAGCCTGGCGTCAATTAATTTCTTGTGAATACCTAAATTACAACTAATTTTAAATTGGTTCATTAATCAATTTTTAACTTTCTTGGTAGCCGCGACCTTTAATGATAAAGAATTTTTTTTTCTATTTTTAGTTCCAACAGCAGGTTTTAAATGATTCTATTTATTTGTTTCGTGGCTAACTTCACATGCTATAAACTTTTTACTGAGCTTGAAGATAATTGATTATACAGATACTAAGGTAGTGTGTAGTGAATGTTATCCACGTTTTAAAATTTCTTTTTATAATTCATTCTTTTTCTTGATAAATTATTGCTCTTTTAAATCGACAGGTAAGTACATTGACCATTTTTGAAAAGATTCTTTTTGTTTTCTTTATTTAAATTCTTGCCCTTAAACTAAATTATTTTTGATCGTTGTATTCATGTAAATTCGAAATCATTTTTTTGTTTCTTTTTTAATTTTTAATTTTATCTTATTCTCCTTCCAATAGTAAAAAAAGTTGGTGTTCTCCATCATTCACACGATTATTACATTAAAATTTATAAAAATATCAATTGTACAATGAACAAACATTACATTTAAGATACTATTACACGAAAACGGCATTGTCTCCATTTTGATTTTTACATAAACTACACTTTCGAGTGTGTGTGTGTTTCACCCAATTTTCATGTCTGTTTGCATCTTTGACTTTTTGTTGAGCATACATCAAGAAAGAGTCGGTGATTCTGCAAAATTCGGGGTATAAGTAGCGACATATATGAGAGATCGCTCGCAAGGGCTGGAAAGGTAGAGCTCCTCAAAATGAAACAGAGTCTTGAGAGGTATGATGGTGTGGATGTTAAATACCAGAAGGTGAAGGGAGAGAGCTTACTAACAATAAATGTCAGATCTTAAGAACAGTGCCTTCACAGAACAGACTTCTTTTTACACAGGTCATAAGCTGCTCCTGATTATTTGGTTTGTAACACATAGCTACACAGTTGTTCAATACAGTAGACAAATCACTTATAACGCGCGTACCCGAAAACTCTCTATCGCGCCGTCCCCATGTGTGAGGAATTGTGATACTCCCAATTAGCGCGAACGTAAATACTAAGCATAAAGCCTTTAGCCCTGCCTGTCGCGATGGTGCTGCGCCTAAGTCGAGACCGAGATACTATGACCTCTCTAGACTACTTTTTCTCCAACCTGATTACCCAGGAAGGATAAAGGGGTGTAGTTGCCCAAATTCAACACGTGAACTGCTTTGACTCAGTTCACTATCTCCCACAGCACCAATAGGCACCTCAACCAACCCACGCAAATGTCCTTTGAAACCGCTGAATCAGCTCAGGCAGTCATGGTGTCGCTACTCGTCAGTGGACCTACGAGACAATGCAAGCAAAGCCCGTTGGCGATCACACCTGTGGCAAGTTGTTCAATACAGTCAAACGTTGCTACTACATGAAGCAATAACACATACTACAACCAGGAGCGGCGCCTGGGAAGAGCTAATAGCTTGACACATATCGCGCGATAAGAAAGTATCGATTCACTAGCCGACAGAGGTCTTGTAATGAAGAAAATAATGATGTAGTCTGACGTATTTTGATCTGAAAAACTCGAATCTGAAACCAGTTTTTTTTCAGTCACCCTATATATCTTCTCTGTGATGTGCTTATACTTAGGGAGCACGAGCTTGCTTGATGCCGAATCTTTTACCTACACTTGAGTGAGTGATTGAAGAAGTTTAACACCCTTATGTGAAAATTATTATCTATTGAGATTAAATACGACCCACTGAAGCATAAGAAAAAGATTCGGCATCAAATGCTCTAGCAACTGACGCTGTCGTGCTGACGCAGTCGTTGATACCGTTTCCCACTTATTTAGACGATTAGAGTAGAGAATAGACGTGAAGCGAGGAATTCTTTTAACTATTTCTGTTCGACGAACTAATGGAAGCATATTGCAGAGGGCTTTACTTCATTCGGAAAGTTTATACACTTGGAGAATGTTAAATGTGTGCAGTTCATTTACACCAGCTGCTTTGCGTTCGTTTTTGCTACCTGGTGGCGCGTGTTGCATACATTAAAAATTATTAAATTATATGTTTTTCAACGCAGAGTATAACATTAAAGTGTGTAGCAAATAGGGTGTTGACATAGGTTGACATTTCTACTTTAAAAATAAACTTAGACAAATTAAAAATTTTTAGTATGGAACTATAAGGCGTAAGAAAAATTCGTTAGTAATTTGAAGTCGTTCCATAAAACTCAAACAATTTCTTCTAAGTATTTTACTTAGAAGAAATTTTTAATTTGATAAGCTGCCAAGCATGTCGAGTCGAAGTGCCTACTTAAATTTATTTTGCCATCTTTGATGGAAAGAATTTAAATATTAGTGTACTTAAACAAGCAAAAAGAAACCAAAATTTTTTCTTCGAGAACATTTCGATTATTTGTGACGTCACGATCTTTTGTCGTTGCAATTTACAGTTCGATCTAGTGTGTGAGATGTGAACAAATTCAAATTAAATTTTTTAGTTTGAGTTTGTACACGCTGATATGCGCATGGTTGTACAACAAAGGTGCACTGATGAGTCTTATAAAGACGAAATCAGCTGTAGTTTATTGAGTGTCGAAAGTGTGTTGAAGGAAAATAGTGTAATAACTTCGGAAAGTGTTTCTAATGCGTTTTTTAAATTATCGTTTTTCTAAACTTCGGTTTTTGAAATAAAAAATTTTTAGTATGGAACTATAAGGCGTAAGAAAAATTCGTTAGTAATTTAAACTTAGACAGTTTTACACTATTATTTTCAGAGACATGATATGGCGGTTGGTTCCCCATCTATTTTATAAAACTGAAACCTCGGTGCACCTCTACACACCTTGGTTCTCCTCGGTGCATTGATACACCACGGTGCATCTTGCTGTTGGGGAGGTGGAGAGATATCGCTTTTCTAATAGGGATCTAAAAGATGGATAGGATTACTTGAATGTCGTATGTGATAAAGACTAATTAAGTATAAATAAATGCGCAAAAACTGAGGCAAATTTTATTGATTCTGTTTTAACGATTCCTTTGAGTTAAAATACGACGAGCCGAAAGCCGGTTACCAGAGTGCTAGTAGACTATAAATCTGATGAAACAAGTTATCATACGGAGAAATTTTTTTTGCATTTTGTATGGTTACGGAATGTTAAATGATGATGACATTTGCTCACATTTTTGGTCTAGTCGCCATATCAAGTCTCTGCTAATTTTACACAAATATTACCATTAGCTAAAACATAATTTTCACAGTCTTAAAAAGTCTCTGCAGCACTTCAACAGCGTTTCTGATTACTTGAACAGTAAATTTAAGCTAAACGGAGATTTTTTTCCAATTTTTTAAAATATCCTACACATTTATTACATTCTTACAATCTTAGATTTTCAAGAAATTTACATATCTGTACAAGAAAAATTCGAAAGTACAGGTAGACGTTTTTATTTTGTTACACAATGGTTTTTGTCAGACAAATACACATTTCAGGTCCCACAAATATTTACTGGCTATTGTGAATTGAATGCTTTTGAAGAAATATCCACATACGAAACTCGAATTCCGAAACCAATATTCCGTTATTCCACTTTGAAGGTGCTCAGTTTGACGAATTCACAATAGCCAGTGGGACCTGCAATGTGTAACAAAATAAAAACGTTTAATTGTAAATAAGTAAATAAAAATGTTTGTGTGATTTACGTGAACGTGTGGTTTCGGGTAGTAAAAAATGTAGAATATTTGCATAGCTTAATATAGCTGTTAACAACCATGTAGCAGACATGGTTCCTTTCATAATGTATTATTGAAAGTCATATGAAAATTTGGACTAGGCTGATTTTCGACAAACAATGTCCCGATATGACGTCTACGGATTTTGACGCCTTCGGTCCTTCTTCTTTTTCCTCTTATTGTTTGAGGCCTGTGTCGGTCACCTTTATGTCATTTGACGCCATTGAATTTTTCTTCTGGATTTTGTGCCTTCGGACTTGGCTTAATGCACTTGACACTTTGGATACTTGCTTAAGTGAAGATACTCAGTTTTTCGGTCTCGCCAATAATATACTACATGCAATATTGGTATCGAAAATAGTTGAATTTATCTAGCAACAGTAAATTATTTTCCCAGACGTACAAAAAATATAAAAAAGATGAAAACCCCAAAAATGTATTTTCAAAAAAGTAGATTGATGATTGAAATGATAATATAATTGAAAGAGTAGTTAAAAAAAGGAAAGTTATGCTTTTTAATTTATTTTGGTTTCGCGTGATAGGCATTGAATGAATAAAAAAACATTTTTCTTGTTCGAGGGTGGCGATGGTGGCGGTTGTATTTAATTTGATTACTTCTAATGAAGTGTTTTGTTATCGCTCTTCGTTGAATAGATTTTTTTTTCGAGTGAGAGGAAAATACGACAAGATGAGTTCGCTAGATTTTAGTTCAATTTGAACATTTTTCAATATCATCGAATATTGAATTTGTGTTTGAAAATTGTGGCGACATTTTACTAATTTGATTTTTAATCAAAATAAAAATTTGTTCATTTTGACATATCTGATTGAATTATGGGGATAACGTGATTAATCGTACGCTTGATAGAACAGTTTGCTAGACCGTGACTGCTAATTGTAGAAGATGTTGTAGAGCTGATAAACGTTTTGTGACGATTTTATATTCTCCTCGTTTCCATAAAAAGAAAAATTTTATCGACTCCGATTCAAATAATCTACAGCTTTCAATATCGCGTCATATACACAATTCAATTTCACATTGGCTTTGTTCGAATATTTTTAACACCTGGCAGACCTGGCATTTCTGATAGCTAATACGATGAACTTTAGGTTTACATTCCCCATGTCCCATCTCCACTTCAAGAATAAATTGTGCTTTTGAGATCATTTTGAGTGCGCCCAAATATAAAACAAAACATTCGCGTATTTCGTAAGAACTGCCGCCAACTTCTCGATAAACAAATGTTCTCCTTATAAAATTTTGTAACACCCCAACATGTCGGAAGATAATAAGAATATGACATAACAAGATAGCAACCCTAAATGAACGACAAAATGACAACACTGCATATAACGTCAGTCAGCCATGATGAATTTTGTCGTATAAATAGAAGCTGTATTGCATAGGAGAAATCACTTCTGTTTGAGCTCTTGAACTGGTAACATCGATAGCAGCTGTTTATTATCCGGGAACACACCAGCAAGCTTAGATGAACCGTGGCACGACCCTTCTTTCAGACTAGCATATCGTCCCGTTAAATTAATATTGGACTAGTACATCGTCCCGTCATTTTAGTCTTTAGATTTTTGTTCGTATCGTGTCGTCATCAAGAAGAGACATTCCATATATTTCCGTAAGACAAAGATGAAGGACTAGCACATCGTCCCGTCAAAGTATTCGTCGTACGTGTCGTCGTTCATCAATCAAGCAACGTGTGCATCCATCGATACATCGCATCCATTTGATCACCAAATATCTGGTATGGAACGTGTCAACCGACACCAATGTAAATAGAAATACATAGTTCATGTATATTACTGTAAATAAACCTAAATTGTACACAGCAGTAAACCAACGTATTTTACAATTAAATTCGCAGCTAACTTCACGTTTAATAGAATGCTGTTCACATTGAAATTAGCTGCAGTTTTGAGTTTCGTCCTAATTGGTTTGATTTGAATGTCAGCAATAGTATTTGATTGAGTTCCATCCACTCGGGTGACAGTTATTTGTTAAATATATTCAGCATTTGCTATTCAATATTAAGTTGGTTCCAATTTTGAAATTTCAGTCATAAAGGGCCCATTCACAAATGACGTCACGCTTGCTATAAAAAATTAGTATCCATAAAAAGGTCATAACTCCTGCAGTACAGCAAATTTTGTTTATATGAATCTGGCTACCCCCCCCCCCCCCCAAACAGCGGGGGTGTTGGGGGGTTGCCGGAGTACTATAAACAAAATGTCTGACCAGTTTGGAGTTATGAACTTTGTGGATTTTATAGCAGGAGTGACGTCATTTATGAACAGCCCCAAAGTTAACTTTTCAATTATGAATACAGTGTAAAAATTACAACTAATTTCACAGAAAACGTAAGCAAATTGATGAATAAAATGTCAAAATGTCAAAACTCAGTTTTAGGGAAGAGAGGAACGGTATTTGATTAAGCGTCTGGAAGGTCACAAATGAGGAGTAGGTTAAAATCGTTCTCTAATTCGTCTCGTTTATGTTGTAAGTCATAAACTTATCGTTCGACTTGACGATCTCTCACTTCTTCTTCCTTCTGAAATGGTTTACTGTTTTCAGTATCGCATCATCCATAAATTGAATTTTAAGTTGTCTAACCTTGTGTTTAACCATATGACCTTTCCGTAAATATGTAAATGGCAATGATCCCAATAAAATCTCCAACTTCTAGCAGTGTAACGGCAATAAAAGCAAAAAATTAACAGACAGAAAAACGAAATAATTCCTGAGAAACACTGCATAGCAGCACAACTTTTCTCCTTTCAGTTGAGTTTTCGAAATAGAAAATGAACAAAAACGATCCCAAGTCTACACTACATATAAAAACTAGTTAATGCACACACACCAGTCATTATAATGTGGCTGGAGCTAAAATGTACAGCCCCATAATCACCCTCGAGCAACAAGCAAAACTTTTGGCCATAAACTATCCAACATTTTCCTTGGCAAAAGACAAACGAAATTATATACGAACGCCATCGTATAAAACAAAATAATTGCCATTTAAATTGCACCAAAAACAACTAATCTTCTCATTTACTAAAATTTAAATTAATTCGATAAATCATCAACTTCAGTATGTATAGGAACAGAAGTACTACCGGCGAAAAGACAATGTATATGTAGGCAGGTTATAAGTACGGCGAACAATTTCCAAATGTTTTCTGTTGAGGGTTTCGTTTTGTGGATACGGGTGCGCATGGAAATGAATGTGTTGGAAATATAATATCGAACAACAAACACACACTTTACTGGTTGCATTTTTTACCATTTTACATTTAAATAAAATGAAAGCAGCAGAATGCAGCATATAACGTGCAGAATTTATTATTGTAAAAGTCATTTGGAAAAAAGTTATCCACATTTTCATGTTCCTGTACAATTTAAATAACAAGAAGAATAAACGAGAAATGTCGAGAACTTAATGGAAAAATTGCAAATATATGACGGCAATGATATCTGGTATTGTGTGATGGAGTAGTTGAGAGCGTATTTCCATATTCAATTTAAAAAAAAATAATAATAAAATAAGAAAAATATGTCAGATCTTCGGTCAAATCATTTTAACAAAAATGTCATCTAAATAACAGACGTTGAAATGACGAAGTAGAAAATTATAGCATCACTGAACGAAACAATCGGTTAATTTGAGAATAATGTTGTTAAGAACGATCTCGCTTTATTATCAAACGTTGCAATCGACTTAACTATACTAGCTGATCGTTCAACTCGTTCATTCAAAATGTGGAGGCTTGAGGTAGGTGCTTTATCTGCCGTAATTTGTATAAGAAACTTAGTGACGTCATTTTGAGAGAGAAAATATATGAAATTCTCTCTCAAAATGTCATCACTAAGTTTCTTATGCAAATTACAGCAGTTATGCTTTTCGTGACAACAATTGTTGCAACTGTCAAGTGAGAATAGGAATTTTTCTATCTCAAAACTGAATTGCAGCAACTGTCAATGAACAGAAGGATATGAGAACATATTATGTATTTTATCGTCCGTATTCGGCATTACGGCGACGCCATGATAGCATTTTGGCACCTAGACTAAGATGGCACCGCCCTCTAAGACAACTTACAAGATCTGGCTTAAAAAATAAATCCGTCCTTCACCGCTTTCATAGATAGAGCATAACATTTACTTATAACTCTGTCTGGTAACACTGTATTCGGGAAGTAATTTTTAGGATTTTGTTAAGAACTTTATGGAATTTTTAGGAATTGAATTCCCGAAAAAAGGTCCTAATTGAGTGGGCATACCGAGGGGTTAAAAAGTCGATAAAATTGTGTCCCACTCAATTCCAATTTCTTTTATTTCCCCTGAATTCAATTGACGATTCGAGTATCCATTTCCCCCTCATTTTACCTCCTGATTCATCGAATCGTCTCTACAATTGATACTAATTGATCAAACTGATATTCTAATTGGCCAAATATGTAATCAATTTGGTCAAATACTTAATCAATTCGTTCAATTGAATCGATCCAATCGGTCAATGGTCCATGGCTATTTTGACAAGTTAATTTTAACAGACGGAAAACGTAATTGTAAGCAACCTTGTTGTTTTTCTTTTTAAAAAAATTACAAAATTTTAGCCCCATTTGACAGCCGCAAACGAACTGACGGAGGCCGAATGTACTACCCAATAGTATTTACTATGTTATGAGCGGTCTTTACGCCGGAAATCAAAAACTATACAATTTTTAGGGTTATAAAGATTTACATTGTGATTTGAAATTCAATTTAAGTGTTCGCCATCGCTCATTTTTTTCGATTTCGGCGGCTGTACTAACTGAACTGCTCCTTTCATTTATTACTTTAATTAATTTTATAAAAAAATTGGTGCATTTTTTCGGCATGTCGTAATACAACTTTTTGTTTAAAATAATATTTTACGTCACTTTTGTCGAAATAGCCATGGTCCATTGGAATTAACGTCTGTCCCACCCAGTTTCTCGAGTTGTCAACCCCTTGGGACATACTCTAATTAAGTTACATTATTCTTTGCCAATAATTAAAAAGAATTTGAATCTACTTAATTCCAATTCGTTCCAACTACACGTTTTGAAAGTTACGAGCGATATCTACGGAAATCTGCTACTTCAATACTAAATTTTCAATCGTTCTGATTAATGGGATTGACGCTACCACTTACTAAAAAAATTACATCGTATTTACACCGATTTTTTTACGTTTACATTTATAAAATGTAGATGTGTAGACAAGTCTACGATCCATGGCCTAATCAAATTGATTGTTTCTTCTTCGACAATAATGAATTATGAGTGAATATTGGATGAATAAGTGACACTCTCATGTGGCTACCTTATTTTAGAGCGCGTCGTCTGCATCTACACCAACAAACTCAACTGTAGGTAAGCAGTTCAGTTATAAGTTTCCAATCAAACAACGATCTATTTGTGGTAACGTATATCATTCGCTTGGAAGGTTCAATATTTTTCCTTGTCTGTTTCTCGATAGACATAGCGATTCGAATTTCATTATCATTGTGACGCGGTTTTCATGTTCCATCAATCTACGGATTCAATTCTAATTTGCGGTTTTTTGTTCAATTCATTTCATGGTTGGCAAAATGAAACTTTATTGTTTGCTATACATAACAATTGATTGGTTGAATTTACCGGGAAAAATTGGTTGTCAATTACCGTTTACAAAAAGATTTTCAACTTTGTGGGACATACGGGAGTTACGTTGAATCTTTGTGCTTCGGTAAAAGTTCTGATTAATTTTTTGAAAAAACACAAACCATTAGCTATTCAACGATTCAAGTTTAAATTAGAAAATACTAAACTAACTCCCAGTTCGGACAACGAACTAAAAGTTATATCTTATGAGTTTAAACCTGTGAAATCCAACAAGGGTTTTGTGTTGGGATGTGTAACATTTCTCAGATCTCATCGAAATTCAATGGACATGATATAGCGGCTGGGTTCCCCATGTAGACTTTAAATTCTGAATAAAAACAAAATGTCATGGGGAAATGTTTTCATTATGGTGTCAAATATGATGGCATATTTGCTTTCATTTTTATCCTATGTGGGGAACCCAGCCGCGATTTCATGAATCATAATTTACTTTTTCGCATGCCATTTTTCTTATTCGGCGTGATGACATTTAAAACCATTACGGATCCATAATTTCAGTTAGGTAAAAAATGATATCGTTGATGATGACATTTAAAATTCACTTCTGGTTCACTGAAAACGTGAGTGGATTCGGCTTTTGTCAAAGTATCCCAAATTTCATGACAAATTCAATGATCTGTCAAGCGATGAAAAATGGTGTGCTTGTGAGATCTTGCACTTCGTCATGAAATTTCGCATACTTTGACATAAGCCGACGTCGCACAAATCGCTTGCATTGCGTCCAATCGGAGAGATGATATAGACTGTAATCGTTTGTTTCATTGTGATGGGTGCATGCGTCCCAATCGAAATGTAACAAACAATCCCAGTTAAAATATCAGCTCTCTGCGTCCAATATAATTCAGGCTTTGAGTGGGTCAACAAAAACCCCAAAAATGATGCGTCAACGGCTTCTGTCAAAGTATACTGTTTTTCATGACACGATAATTAAGCTGTTAAGCAAGTAATATCATTAGTTTCACAGCTAATGCATCATGTCATGACTTTGGCATCATCCGTTGACGTTCGTTGGTTGGCTTTATAGGGAAGGGAAATTATATTCGACCGATAAATCAAATAAGATCTACCGATAAAAAATAATAATTTACAGTTAAAACTGGTACCGATAAAAAACAATTACCAGTGAAAATGTTTGACGATACCGATAAATAAATTCAAAATTACATATATGTCAGATTTTTACTTCTAATTTATTTCATTTTATCGGTAATTTATTTTATTTTATCTTTAGTTTATTATTTTATACCTGTGATATATTTTATAACACTCGGATCTTCACCCCTCCCAGATACGAGATCTGCAATTACAGCCGTTGTGTAGCTTTGGCTACAGATACATGTATTAGTACATATGCAGCGGTTTGGAATTAGATCTGAACTGAAAATGTCCATGGTAGCTCAATTGGTAGAGCAGCACCCCGGAAAGATGAAGATTCTGGGTTCGGATCACAGTCGTGGCACTAATTTTTCATTCAGATTTAATTTCGATAATTTAATTTCTCATAATTTGGCTTTCAAAATGTTTCCCAGCAATGTCACACGTTTGAATGCATTGCCAAAATTTTCTTACCATGAGGCCTGAAGTAGACTTGACTTATACTTTTGAACGTGGGGACAAATAGTTGGGATAAGCAGAGGGTGCTCACTGAATTAGCATTCGTCTCGCTCGGATGCTAATAATCTTTTGTTTTAGGCATACACGCCCCACTATAATTTTATCAAGGGATTTATTTTGCTATTCAATCACCACACCAAACGAAATACCATTGTTTCGACCATAGCTTTCGTTTTGTTATACGAGTTCAATCACGACTTCTGCTCTTTAAAGAATAAAAAAACGGTAGCGAAAAATCAGCTGAAAGTCATACATGGATTCTTTTCCGTTTGATTGTTTTTTCATTTCGTACTTTTTCAATTGTTTTCTTGCTGAACAAAAATTTACGGGAAAATGTGCTCGGAATTATTTAGAGCAGAAAATACAATCAAAATTGTCTTCGCTATAAATTTATTGTTTCTATTGATTTTGTGTTTGGTTTAATTTTAGATTAAATTTGTTGTGAAAAAAAAAACGAGGTGGTAGGGGAGTAATCGGCGGGAAAGGTTGGTTTTCAAATGAAATTTTAAAAAAACATACGCCAATGGGGTTGATTTGTGAATTATAAAACCAAACCGAAAAGTTTAATGTCAAACCTCTATTTACGAGTAATGTTTGTTTGAAACGAGCGAATGATTGAATTTGAAGTTGCGTGACATCGAGTTGTTTTTTCGAGTTTTTTTTCAATGTAATTTTATGATGTCAAATAAGTAATCGGTTTATAGGTTTTATATGAACGAATGTCATTTACATATTACATATGAGTTTTACATAATTTTGTTGACATTATTTTGGGGAGAATTTGACGTTAATTTGTTTTTTATCCTAATAATATTCAGATTTGAGCTAATTTGTGTGTATGAAATATTCATGATGTTGTTTTTGATTTTTTTTTGTAACTGTTGTAGCATGCAACATGTATTTTCGTGTTCTGTATCAGCCAAGCGATTTTAATTTGAAAACAATTTTCTTAAAAAAAATTAAAGAGAAATTAAATAATTCATGGTATCCGGTCATTGACAATTGAATGTAAAGTCAGTGCCAATTTTGTCTAATTCGCGATGAAATGTTATGTTTTGTTAGGAATAATGGATTTAATTTTACGAGTCGCCTACACTTCTCGTGCGTCTGGTCATTAAGTTGTTGGTTTTAGTTCAATTTTTTAAATATATGAGACATTCAGCGGAAGGTATTTGACAATTATTCATGCAAAAGGACCCAAACAGTACTTTACTGCCCTACAATGCATAAAAAACTTAGCGGCGTTAGGAGTGCTGAGTTCTCTATGCTTTGTATAGCGGTTTAGTCCCAAACGATTTCGTGGCAAAATCCAAAGTCAATAACAAATATGGTCCTTTCCAACTTTAACTTAGGAAGTAAATCTCAATATCGACTTCTTACCATTAGAATCGTTTACGATTTTATGTTTAATTGACTTCCGGACAAAATATTAACAAAAAACCACCCATCTAAAGTTTGGTCATTTTTATGAACCACGGAGACCGAACCACTCAATCGATTTCTACCAAATTTTTTCCCCTTTTTTACTAACCCTTGAAAAAGTCAATTTTTAGAAATTTTCGAGGCTCATGTTCGAACTTTTCCCTTTTGGTTTTTTTGGGATGGGTGAATGCTTTTGTCTTGATCCTCGGAAAGTATGGACTTTTTTGTAAGAAATATTTGATCAGAAACGTCTATAGGTTCACACAATCGTTAGAATTGGGTAATTTCGGTATCAAACATGTTAGCCGATCGAGAAAATCTCAGCGGCGTGCGCCGGACGAAAATTACCTGGCGGCGGCGAGAACTAATTTTGCTGACCACAATATCCCAATTCAAAAGACAATTTGAGGCAACAACACCGCAAGCGTCTGCAAATTCATGAGAGATAGAGAGATAGCGCCGGCTTTTAGCGGTGAAATTACTCGGCGGCGACGGAGCGGCGGGTCATTATACGCTGGCGGCGGCGGCGTCAAGTCGACGGTTAACATGTCTGTTCGATGTTCGACGTTCGAAACGAACATGAAAGTTGCACACAAGAAAATAAGTGGTCACTCACATATAGAAGGAAACTTGTGAACTTTCATGATAGCACCGTGGTTGCCATCTAGTGGACAAATACAAAATCAACGAACGGACCAGGGCCTATTTTTGAGAATTTTTTTCAAATTTTCTCTAATTTTCTCTAATTTTATTTTAATGAAAAATACGTTCAAACAAGTTGAAATGAGTGTAGAATTAATAAGAATCGACGTAAAGTGTATTCTGAACCATATTAGAGGTCGTGCAGATGAAAAAAACCACAAGAAACCAAGCATGAACGGATGACTGAAAATTCAGCCCTTAGTACTTATGTTATTAATTCTAGGATGCCTGAAAACACCTGAAATAGGTCGTTTGAACAATTTTTCTAGTAAAAAACATCAATAATGCTTCAAAATTCTTATCAAAAACTTGAGAAAATTTACTTAAATTTTCACAAATTTTCTCGAATTTTCTCAAAAATAGGCCCTGGAATGGACAGATATTTTTTGTGGTTATTCGCAGATCATGGGCGCGCGGTAGCAATGTGCCCGTGATGCAAGTCTTACACGCTAAAAATTTACAAGAAATTTTTTTCGTATACTCAGAAGCATATGAGTCTGTTGGAAGCAAAGCCCAGTCTATTCAAACTGTCAAAGTGACGTTTTAAACGTCAGAAAAAATTTTTGTTTAAAAATATCCAAAACCTGTTTATTTTTTCTCAATTCTATTAGGGTTATAGAATTGAGGAAAAATAAACAGGTTTTCAATAGTTCTAAAAAAAAATTTTTTTTGACGTTTAAAACGTCACTTTGATAGTAGGAATTGACCAGGTTTTACTCCCAACAGACTCATATGTACAGTAGCTTTTTGACTTCCCCCCATTGCGACGTTCCACCCGGAAATATATTCCGAATTCTACGGAAAATTCTAGGGCGAAGTGTCTTTTCACTCATTAAAATCGATGACCTTTAGAAAATGGTCACTTCCAGTACAAAAAGTGCTCTTTCATAGAAGCCAAAGTTGATGAAAACATCCTACGTTAGTTTAGTTATTCACTTCCAGTGCCATTCGTAGCGAAAACGATTTTTTTGAAAGTTTCTCGAAAACGGAACTTTGGCTGAGATTTTGAAGAAATCGGGTCCTGGAAGCCCCCATACAAACCCTTTAGCTTTTAAAGCATATTTTGTATGCATACATTTTATACACATGTGTTTGTGTGTGTATTCAAGGCTTGTGTCAAATGTGAGCAAAATTTATAGATTATGGCCAGAGGCGGAATCAAGGCTGCTGAATCGAGGCATGAATAATTAGTTTGCCGCCCCCGACCATGGCAGCCGTGCGAGGTGCTGTGACGCCAATTTTTTTCTGAATTCGGGATGTGGAGAAAGTGACGAAGATCATTTCCGTATAAGTGGGCTTCTCCGCCGCCAGCTTTGGTTGTCAAAGAATTTTTTGCGTTCCGAAGCTTTAAGCTTCTATCCAATTTATTTTTAGTTGTTTTGAAGAAGGGACGAGGGCTTGCGTCACATTTTCATTCTATGAAGGGTTTTTGTAGTGTTCATTTTGGTGAAACGAATCCGCTTTCACTTCCCCGATAACGATTCCTTATGGGGAAGATTTTCCGTGAAATTACTGCCGTTTCCAAAGAAAGAAGGAAAGAAAGACAATTTTTGTGTAAGGCGGTAGAACATACAACGAATCTAACAAACAACCTAAAGAGTGCTGCGAGTGTTCCAGTTTTCGCAGTGGTTTCATAAAAAGTATAACTCTTGTTGAGTGGGAAATATAGGCATCAGCCTATTTATGGATTTGTTTTCTTCTTCCACAAAGTATCAGACAAGAAACCGGTTCTTTGCGTACACATTGTTCCCTAAGATTTATAACTGAGAATTCTACTGAAAATTCACACATCACAATACGAATTTAGTTTTAAAAAAATGACGTAAATCGATTTGAAAAACGTTTTCTGAATAAAAATTGGTTAAAACTCTAAATATTCGACTAAAAGACTGTCTAAAGCGTCTTTACTATTCGTTGCACATTACTCCATCCTACGTCGGCTTAAATAATTTTTTTTTATTTTTATAATTTTTATGAAAATATATCTTCAGTTTCTCTATTTTATAAATAAATTCTACATTAATTTTACTACAAAAAAGGTGTGTCTAAGCTCTCTCTCTATACAAATGCTTACATAGTTTTCATCCAAAATATCTGTTAGGGTATTGCTTTTCGAATTGCATTCAACATCGTATTGGGTTGTTGCTGCAATCATATCTCAGTTACGTAACGATAATATCTTCGTCGTCATCGTAATTATCATCATCTTCAATGCGTTGCACTTCGCCATCTTCGAAAAATTTTTTGAATTCATCTCGCAAACAAGACGATTCCAAATGTTTATTCAAATAACTTTTCAATGCAAAAGATTTTCCGCATCTCGAGCACTCATACTGTTTATTTATGGAATGGGTTTGCATATGGGCACGCAAATTGGATCGATCGGCAAAGGCTTTACCGCAATAAGAGCATCCATAGGGCTTTTCTCCACTGTAAATTTCACATTTTTGCTTTAGCAACTTTTTTTTATTATTCCGCGTAAGTGCCACTCACCTGTGAGACCGCTGGTGTCCTTGTAGTAACCACGGTCGGGAGAACCTTTTACCGCAGACACCACAACTGTGTGTTAGCTTGTGTGTTAGTAAATGCATGGCTAATGCGGGCATGGATACGTATGCTTTGCCGCATGTGTGACATTTTTTCGCTGATTGTGAGTCAAGACTTCTATGGGTCTGCTTATGTCGACTTAAGTTACTTGATGTAGCGTACTGTTTTTCTGGAAATTAAAATTCAATTTCCAAAATGTCAACAATTTTATTTTTTGATTTTGTAGAAAAATCTTATTTTATTTATTTGGTGCAAAAAAAATAATTTTGAATTTTTCTCAACGACAATGAAAAGTACTTTTACGAGGAAAACGTCGAAAAACACTTCGTGGGGCACATAATCTGCTTCGAAGTATGAAGGCACCATAGAGCTTTTGATGACGGAACATAATATCCCTCCGTTGCCGCCAGTTCTGTACTATGCCCAGGGCGAGAGTAACAAATATAGTTGGGCGTTAATAACACCTAGAGGACACTAACGACACACAGTGATAGAAATGTGTACTTTTACGCGGTGAAACGACAATATCACCCCGGCCTTTAAGCCCAGGGTGTATTAACGCTCTCTGGGTGATATTAACGCCACCTGAGTGTTATTAACGATCCCTGTGTGTTATTAACGATCCCTGGGTGTTATTAACGATCCCTGGGTGTTATAAACGCCCTCTGGATGTTACAAGTTGACTATGTAGGCTGGCTAAACCTGGCCTTAACACCTCCTGGGTATTATTAACGCTCTTTAGGTGTTATTAACGCTCTCTAGGTGTTATTAACGCTCTCTGAGTGTAATTAACGCTCTTTGAGTGATATTAACGCTCTCTTAGTGTTATTAACGCTCTCTGAGTGTTATTAACGCTCTCTGAGTGTTATTAAACGCTCTCTGAGTGTTATTAACGCTCTCTGAGTGTTATTAACGCTCTCTGAGTGTTATTAACGCTCTCTGAGTGTTATTAACGCTCTCTGAGTGTTATTAACGCTCTCTGAGTGTTATTAACGCTCTCTAAGTGTTATTAACGCTCTCTGAGTGTTATTAACGTCCCCTGGGTGTTATTCATTCCTACGTCTTCAAAAAATCGTTGTAAATTTTTTCTCTGGGTGTCGATTCTCAAAACTTACCTTTCCTCTTTTTACGTTTCCTTTTTGTTTTTGAACACAATTATTTTTAGATTCCAACAACAAATAAATATTATTTGGAAACTACTCCACCAAATCGATAGAACTACAAAACATTTTGTGGAGGCGCTGTACCCTTTAGGGCTTGGTACTCACATGAACTTATATTAATCACATTTCAACTTACCGCATAGAGGACATTTGTATCTTCCTTGCCGTTTCTCTTCCACATGAATAACTTCAGCGTCTCCATTACCTTTCTTCGTTCGACCATCGTTTATCATCACAGAATCGAATATTGTCATTGCATACACCTTAGCGTCGCCGTTACGATTTGATTTGCTGTTTTTCGATTTTCTTTTCACCGATTTTGTACTGTTGGAAGATTCGGACAAATATGAACTACTCTGCTCTGTGTCCGACGACGATTCGGATGCTGGTGGTGTTAGTGGTGACACATTTTCGCGTGATTGATTATTGTCATTGGAATAGGATAATTGCGGATGATTCGAATTTGATGCATTTTCGTGAACCTTGTAATGAATTTCGAAAGTATTGCGAGTGTTATTTTGATAGCTAGTAACGTAGCTAGTCGATATCTCGTTAACATTGGGATCATAGTTTTGGTCTGGGTTAAGTATTGTAACAACACATGGCGCTGGAAGTGGTGGTAGACTTTGAGATAGTGACAATAAATCGTGAGCGGCTTCAGTTTCTTCAATACTACGTTCGCGAAATACTTCATTTTGTTGAATTGGTTGAGTTGAATGCTTCATGGGAGTCTGTGATTGGAAGCTTTTGGAATCTTTGATAGTTGATATGTTCGTGTTGTGACTATTGGTAATTGTTTTAAGATCGTGGCTACTAAGTAACGACTGTTTTCCCTTTATTTTACTTGGTTGGGATATTGTATAGATTATTATATTGTCTCCGTTAGGTGTCGCATCAGATTTTACATTGATAGGTTGATATTCTGAAATGTCAAAAAAAATGGGTTCAAAATTAATGTGACATTGCCTGCATGTTAGTTGCATTACTAAAATAAAGCAATTTATTGCGAGTGTTCCCACTGAAGCGTACAATATTAAACATTTTGGCAGTGAACAAACTATAGCGGCGACCACAAATCTTTATAATAACGAAATTATTATTTATTTCATAAGTAGCCAACAATCTACATTAATGTTTGATATTTGCTCGTAATATTATTTCCCATAGTTAATATTTATGTATTTGCGTCAAACCACAAAATGCACAATATGCATGTGGTTGGAACATATGGGGTTTTCGGGTGGTAAATTGAACCATTATGCAGGTAATAGGACTAAAAAAATTATTACGAAATGGTTAATAAAAATTAAATTGGCATTTACGTTGCTATGTTGTGATTTGGCTTACACAAAAAAAAATTGGAATGAATTACATTAATTTTGGTGAATAAATTGAAAACCATAAAACAAAAAGTATCGCAGCGCAAATTCAATTTATTTGAGAGTAAACGTGGTTTTTTATTTGAAGATTTATTTGGAAATGAGAGCAGCCTATAATTCGTGTATCCACGGCTGGGTTGTTTTTGACCTTTATCAGATCTCCCAACTCCACCCTGGCATGAACAAACTTATGGACTTTACGAAAGCTTGTGTCATAAAGTCTTGAATTAATTAACGTATTTAGTGCTTTCAAATGCAGTATAAGCGTTCTGGGCCTTGATTTTAATAATTTTCGTAAATTTTTGAATTCGTAACTTGACAGTTGTCAGTGCGCAAAAGTTACGAATGATGAGCACAAGTTACGAAATTCATGAGAATCGAGGCTCCGGGCCCATAATCTGCTGACATAAAAACGACAGTTTACTGAATGGCAGGGCAGTTTACTGAATGCACATGGTGACTGATTCTTGCTCCCAAAAAAACCTTTTTTTTTTGTGGTGTAGGACTCAAGTGTCATCTTTTCTTTTGGTTCGCTTTGTTCTTCATACAATGAGTCATTCAAAAAATTCGTTTCGTTTTTTTCTGTTCTTTTAAGGTGGGTCCATCCTATGTAACACAACGTCCATTTTAAAATTTCAGTGTCCATACCCAGTGCTAGAGATGAGCGGGTAGCCCGAAACTTCGAAAAACCCTACCCGAACCCGAACCTGAATTGTTTTTTTCGGGTTCAAGGGTTTCGGGTTTCCAAAATTTTAATCGGGTCGGGTTCGGTCCGGGCCGGGTTTGGAAACAGTTCGGGTTTCGCAAAATTTGATCGGGTCGGGTTCGGTCCGGGTCGGGTTGTTGTATCCTTTATTGACTTTTTATATTTTACAAAACTCGTCTACATTTTATCATCTTACATTACACGAATTTTGTTTTAGTCTAAGGTCCGTGAAGAATGCAGACGTCGGGCCTTGAAATAATTTTTGTTTTGAAGTAATTTGGGTTGTGAGTTTCGAAAAATTTGAGTGTCTGATTCGGTCCGGGTCGGGTTTCAAAAATTTTAATCGGGTTCGCTCCGTCCGGGTTTAGAAACAATTCGGGTTTCGGGTTTTGAAAAATTTTATCGGATCGGGTTCGGTCCGGGTCGGGTTTCGAAAAATGGTCGACCCGCTCATCTCTACCCAGGGCCTTTTACAACACATACAAGCTCGGATGAAAAGTGCATGACATCGTGAAGACCATTGAGGTTGTCATCTATTCACATATTTCTTTCATTCATCACAATTGTAGGTTGTAAGCACCATCGATGTACAGATTATTATTGACAGGTTCCATTAGCTGGAGAGGTCGAAATCATGCACATCGATGCGCTTTTCTTGGTTGATAAATTGTTGTCCACTGTGCAAATTTCCCCCATTGTGTAACAGGTGGTGCGCAGTCGTGTTGAAAGTACACATACCAACTCCGGTATGAGAGTGACGTCACATGTTTAGTGCACTTTATTTTATGTTCTGGGCATCAATACCAGGAGCTACCCAATTTATGAAGCTTGGTTGAACTAAGGGACGTTGTACAGTCTATAATTTCTTAGGGGATGATTCCTCGTTCCGATGATCGAACCCGGACCTTCTCGGTGGGAATCCAGTGCGTTCTCCACCCATTTCTACTCATATCCGCCCCTCCCTCAGGTCATTAGATAGCCTCCCAGAAATTTCGAAAGAATTTTTCAACTCAATATTTTCATTTTTGTTCAGCGGAAATGTATAAAGTTTTCGTACAATGGGAAACCTTATGAAGTAATCTCTTGCGCACAGGCCCGATCAGAGTGTAGGGATTTTTATCCCCGAGCCTATTTTGAATGGGGCCCGGTCAGTTTTAAGGATCCGTTCCATTGACGTTGTCTGAGTGTTCAGATTTTCAAAATTTTAGCCTGCGGCGCTTACTCCTCCAAAATTTGAAACTCCAGAATTCAAAAAATTTTCGTCTGCCGCGGTAAAGCAAATACTTTCCAAAAGACGTTATTGTAATTAACACAATTCTTTATAGAAATTGGGGCCTCCTCGTTGAAATTATTGGGCTCCCACATTGAAAATCTCCCCAGTCTAAAATCCTTATAGATGACATTGTACATACCTTAAAGTCGGACGTTCGTATGAAGAACATGCTTACAAATTTTTTTTGGTCCCATCCCCTTTAGTTGATTCTGAATATGGGGAATATCAAGGAAACGTGTTTTTTGAATGGCGCCCAGAAATAGCAGATCCTTTTAGCGCTATAGTGCATGTAACTTACTTCCATCCCTTCCGTCGTTGAATGCACTCTGAACTTCGTTTATTAAAATTGATATAAATTACACATGTTTAATATGAAATGAAAAGGTAAATTCACATGCCTTGGATAGTATAAAATTTTTGTGTGGAAAATAGTCGAGGGTATTTATTCTTAGCCACTAATTTGCTAATAATAAACCGTAACAAATTAATGGCTCAGTCGGCAACACTAATGCGATTGATTGTACAATTTGAATATTTGAATACTTTAAATTCAACTTAGTCTTCACTCGTGCGCTCGTTGCCCCATTTATAAACTCATATTGATTGGAAGTGTTTAAATATTAAAAATAGAAAATTGTATGTTTAACGTCGATCAGGAGCTGTAAAAGATTATAAATAGTCGTCAACATTGAAAATTAGTAGTTGCAGTACAATTGCGATTAGAGGACACATCCATGAAGAAACATATTAATAATTTTATGTTGTTTTGGCGAGCGTGAAATTCGCTGTTAAGGTGGTGCCTCTTAAAAAAGGCTTCTGTTTGTTGCTATTCTACTACATCAAATGTTCTAAGCGACAATGAAATAAAAAGTTCAGGCACTAGACCGATCCTTTGTCTATTGCCTCAACTCCTTATATTATCGTCGTCTAGAACATTTTCATTGCAACAAACAGAAGTCTCCAATTCAAGCTGGGCAGCCGGGTGCCAAAAAAGTTTCTGTTAACGTCATCGAAAACGCAGTTACGAATTACGTCACCAGGCTGCCTACTCTACGTATTCTACTGTCAGCATAGAGGGCAGCAGCAGCCTGGTGCCAAATTGAAATTTATATGACGGAAAAAATTCCTTATTGCCGCAACAATGACTTCAACAGATTTTCGGCACCAGCCTGCCTTTCTATAAGGCTGCACGCAGTCTGGTGCCGAATCGGAACCAAGTGAACATTTATGTACTCGTTTCATCATCCAAAATTGCTGGGGGAATTTTTCTGGCACCGTGCTGTCTTCCGGAATCGACACCATTGCTTACTCCAACTGGCTTCTTTCTCGGTGCTATTTTTTATGCTGATTTCAATGAATTATTCACATAATACCCGTATTCGTTATAGAGATGAGCGGGTGTCCCGAAACTTCGAAAAACCCGACCCGAACCCGAATTGCTTTTTTCAGGTTCATGGGTTTCGGGTTTCGAAAATTTTATTCGGGTCGGGTTCGGTCTGAGCCGGGTTTGGAAACAGTTCGGGTTTCGGGTTTCGAAAAATTTTATCGGGTCGGGTTCTGTCCGGGTCGGGTTTTGAAACAGTTCGGGTTTTGGGTTTCGAAAATTTTAATCGGGTCGGGTTCGGTCCGGGTCGGGTTTTGAAACAATTCGGGTTTCGACAAATTTTGTCGGGTCGGGTTCGGTCCGGGTCGAGTTTCGAAAAATGTTCGACCCGCTGCTCTCTAATTCGTTACAGTAAAGAACTTACCGCACCGCGTGAAAGGGTGAGGGGTCCAGAAAAGCCATTTTTTGCGTTATGTAATTTATAAACGGCCCCAAGAGCTAACAGCAATTCACAATTCACAATTCAATTCACAATAGTTTTACCTAGGATATCAGCCCGTTTACTTGTGAGTTCTAGAGGTGGGAATGGAGCACTGAAAATTCTTGGACTTTCACGTTGGCGATATGCTGCATTATGTGAGAAAATTGTGAGATAAATTCCGCATAAATTTTTCGGATGCTCGAAATGCAAGAACAAATATGTAACGACGCCATAATCCAAAATCAGGTTCCAGGTTCCACAGCAGGCTTAGGTCGAAATAATCTGTTCCAAACTGTAACAAATTTGTTCCTATCATCCCACATCTCTATTCATTTTGAGAGATCTCTTCCCATCTCCACACAACTCTACTTTTCTCCTTATGTCCTTACACATGGCTTCTAATGTTGTTTACAGATTTACCATTAACTCAAGCCATCAATCACCCGTTCTTAAATTTTATGGAATTGAAGTTAAGCTTCGGAGACTTTTAAAGACACTTTTACCTTTGAGTAATTTTTTTTTCTTGTCGATTATGTTTTAGAAAAACACTCGACAGCAATTAAATTTGAAAAGAAATCGCTAAAATAGACGTTGAAAATTATAGCAAAAATATTGCTGATGACACATTTCGAAAGGAGAGGATGCAATTATGTTGCGCAATTATAACAAAAGAACTAAATAAACTACTGAAAATCTTACATGCTACACAGATACACTATTACAATTCATTTAATGTTGAAAGGAAAATAAATACAGATTTAAAGCAAATATTCCATTTATAACAAAGTCAAAACAATATACGACAATATCCTCATTTTCTAAGATACAAACAACAATTTTCTTAGATCGTAAAACATTAATTTCGTTTTGAAGTAAAACATTTTCAAATTTTAATAAAGATTTTAATTAAAATTTCCCCGCACCGTACGATGTAGTGTAGTGTATTAGTACACAGAAATATAGTAGTAACTCAACGACAAAATGAACAACTTCCTCTTAGTTGGATGGTGGGTTGGATGAAGAAGATTATGTTAGAAAAGATTGTCAAGCGTTCGAGTTGTAATGAGTTGAATATGTTTAAAGAGTACGTTTTCTGTTGATATTTGACAACATTTTGAATAGAAAGACGCTATGAGTTTATTTTTCTTATAAATATACAATGTTTGCAAAGAAATATTATACTTATTTGTATTATGAACCGTGTAAAAGGCTTTTCTTTACGTTATGAACTTTAGTGCACTTAATGTCTACATTTCCCAAAAAGAATATCGATTCCCCGCACCAACCGACGACATATGGTTAATTCCCAAGAGCACATAACCTGTTGCATTCAATTACTCCAATAAATCCAAATATTGATTACGATTTCTGGTAAAAATTTACTCAAACAAAAGTCTAATCAACTAAATCTGCTTCATGCCGTAATTTTCTTCAAGTATTTGCAGTCTGTGCATAAAATATAGGTTACAGAATTCCCTTAAGGATTGTATTGAATGATTCACTACGATCGCCAGCTTTCATTCTTTTGTATAAATTGCATCACAACTTATGTTTGAATTTCAGATATCCTCTATTCTTTCCTTAAAATTCCCGCAAAATGGATATATTGGAAAATGAAAACAGGGCTCGAATACTTGGGTGATAGAAATCCATTTTCTACATGCGCTAGCCTAACCTCACACCCATCGGTCTTTGCCTAGATCACCATTACAGACTATACACAGGGACTATTTTTGATAAAATATTTTTTCGATTTTTTTTTTTTTTCTCCATAGAAATTACCCAAGGTAATGTCAAAGGCCTCACCGAAGTCCGTCTGAGACCATTGGTTCTGATGACCGAAATGTTCTCCTCTGCACCATATCACAAAGATGCAGTTTCCCCAAGAAGTCCTGAAATTATTTTGCCTCATCCCTGACATTCCAAGAAGTTGCTTTATCCCAGGATTGGGCCATTTTTCCCTAAAACCCTAAACGAATTCTGGAAAATTTTATTTTCTACAATTTTGCTTTTGGAAGCAACTTTTTAACTGCCATGGTTTTAGAGATATGAGTCATAGCTCTGTAATGACTAAATCCCGGGATATTTCCTAAAACCGTGAAACACGTGTTATCTAAAATTTTATTCTCTACAACTTTGCTTTTGAAAGCTACTTTCTAACTTTCATAGTTCTAGAGATATGGGTCATCCCTCCCAATTCTAGAAGTGGTCATATCTCAAGATTGGGCCATTTTTCCTTAAAAGCCTGAAACACGTGTTCTCTAAAATTTTATTCTCTACAACTTTGTCTTTGGCAGTAAATCTCCATATTGAATAGTTGAGCAAATATAGACGAAAAACCACCTGCTTTCGTATATGGCCAAGAAACTCAATTTCGTCCATTCCATTGGTCCCAGACCACTGACCCAATTTCCACAAAAAAATTTTCCCAGTTTTCTGACACCATTCGACACCAAAATTAATAATTTCCGTGCTGTACTTACTGAGATATTTGCGAAAAAGTTTCACCGACCCTCGAAACCATATTTTTGCTCACTTTTTCGACAATATCTCCGGACTTAAGTGACCGATTTTGCTCATTTTTGAACTTGAATCATGAGACATATGTACCTTCCAGGGAAAAAAGCTTAAGGCGCAGAAAAAAAAGACGGGACGGACAGACAGACATTTTTTTCGCTGATTCGTCATCTCTAAATGATTCCCGCCTCGATCCATGTCACAATAACATGTCTTGTAGTAAACGTATAGGACATTTGTACTTCGTACGGGTGCAGAAAGCTTCTAGGGATTTTGTTAACCTACAGCCATAAAACGCCCGCTTTCTCTTTTTCCTGCTTTGCGAATTTGTCTACCGACTGGCCTCAGAGACAAGAGCCGCGGGAGGCGAGGTTTTATGTAGACTGATAAGGGCTTACTAAGAAGCTATTGTGTTTCTTATGTTGGAAAATGGATAGAGGGATGGGCAATATATGAATTTTCCATAGACGATTGTAAATTCTCTTTTTCAAGTCAATTGCAAGTTCCAAAACCTTAGACAGATGCTTCACAGTAAGATGGTAACTATAACTTTTTCAGCGGCGGCTAGTCCTAAAGTCCTGATCTCTGACCTGGATAATTCTCTTTAAAATCTGAAGCGTCTCATCTCTGACTTGGCTGCTATCAAGCAAGATTACAGATATCACCGACTACTAAAAATGAAAATTTTAGTGAGGATGCAGATGGCAAACACCTAATAGCGTAAATGGGCTCGAAGAAACAATGGAATAAATTTTGAAAAATGAGAATACTCCCAATCGGAGGCATGTTGTAGATTTAACTGCTGATGTCTGATAAGTAATTAAGTGAGTAAATGATTGGACATCTCGTAGTCCACTTCATGAAACTGCTAATTATTGCATCTTTAGAAATGCATGAATGAAGGTTGAAACAAACCCAGCACATTGAAGCTCTTCCGAAGCTTTCACATAATTCATAAGCAGCATTGCTTGAAGCGACAACATTGAATGAAAATGATCGTGTAATAAAAAAAACTTTAACTGTTTTCAGTACAGGCTATACACACCCATTAGAAAACGAATGCTAAACGTTTCACATTACGAATTTACCTTTATTTGACCTGTGTACATATTTAAATTTTTCGCGAGAATTTTCCATTAAGAGAAATGAGAACATAATTTCACCCTCAACGGCATGATTGTTGAACATATTAAACTTGAACTCTCAAGTGGCCATGTATTATATAAAAAACATAAAAGTGAGCATAAAAGCCATAAAATAAACAAATCGCCCGAAGTGCGGGAAAGGAAACTCAACTCCAAGCTAAAGAGATTTAAAAGAAACCTACCCAAGTTTCATTCATGCATGAACTCCCGCATTTAAATGGCATTTTCGCTGAGAGAATATGCGAATACATTACCATATGTGTATTCCTGTAGTCTAACTACACAAACCTGCAATTTATTTGTAACAATAAAAATCATCTCTCACCCCCGAAACGCATTACCAGACATATCTACCACCCCAGTTATACCAGTCAGTTTGGTCCCGCATAAGGAATAGCACATAAAGTTGAAGCACACAACTTAAAAGATCTTTTTTGTGTTTGCTGCAATATTTATGTGATGCGTTTTGGGATCTAAAAGAATAAAATAAATGCTCGACGAATAAAGAGGTTTTCACTGTTACGTGAGTGTATTTTCAGTTTAGCATTATTCGCTCATTCTTTTCGTATTTTCGAAAACATAACAAAATAATACACCAACCGTGAAGCTTTTACTCTCCATCCAGCATGTAGTTTTCGTTATGTATTTGTTTTCCGAGTCTTTGAATATGATTTTAATAACATATGACGACTGCGTTGTGTTCACTCTGACTAATAGATTGGTAACTAAGTATTTATGGAATAGGAGAGAGGGTAACATTTCAATTATTTTTTTCTGCTAATGTACCGAAATTATTTACTGAAACTTGAATTATTAGTTAATTGATTTATATGACTGGCACATGGGTTTATGTTGTGCTGTACAACAAATAATAAAAGGGAGATATTCCCAAGACAAAATTCATTCACCGACAACCATACAGATGATACAAATGACTGGCGTTGTCACTTCTATATGTCAATATCACAGGGACGTAGCTACTAATGTTACCCAGTAATTAAACCACTGACACTCATCATTGTACAGTGACACACAAATTACGTACAGAATGTTTCGATATTTTTTACCTTCCAACCCTTCGTACCGATGTACCTTTATGTACCGACCTATTACAGAATTCACAGAAAAAGTCTTGTATTTTATACTAAACTAATTTTGACACTTTAAGACGTAGCTCTTTTAATGGTTAGAGTTTTTATCTGCCTAGAACGATAATCTCGCATTTTCTCCATAGGGCAAAATTGTTTTTCTCGATATATCTTTTCTCGGCAGATAAAATAGCATATGCACCGCTGTCCAGGATGGTTTATTTTGACGATTTGGATTATTTCCCACGCCTTTCGTCAAAATAGAGCATCCTGGACAGCGGTGCATAATCTACTAATGGCCCATTCTATGCAAACCGTGACGCCTGTAATGTAAGGAAAGGAAATACTGCCTTAACCGTAGGAAATAGCGAAATCATACGTTCAGCAGAAAATTAGACATTACAGTTGTGAACAATTTTTTCATAGAACACAACATTTGGACTCTTGGGCGACTCAGGAGAAATTTTCGTTCCTTACATTACACACATTTGGAATGGCCCTAATATTTGTCATTGCACATTTGTGGCGTTACAAAACTATCTTTTTGAGCATTCCAGTCTCTCTCTCGGTCGAAAATAATGGCACAAATTTTTACAGGTATCTCATGCTTTTACCACGACGTAACTAGTAGATTTTGGTTTTGGGATCTAAATAAGAGAAATCTGCAAAAATCATTTTGTCCGTCTGTCCTTTGGTCCGTCAACGCGATAGCTCGAGTAAATTTTGACATGAAAGGTAATCGATTAAATGATCATGGGATTGAATTTGAGCCAATAACTTTCGAAGATACGGTCGATAACGTGAATAAAAACAAAACGTGGTGTTTTGGGGGTCGGTCGGTGAAACTTTTCTGCGAAATCAGAGTTTTGAATGAAAGAATGGGACCGCAGAAAATCACCAAGGTTAAAATCGGTTGAGTGGTTTGAGCTGCAGGGTCCGTTATGGGGACAATACACGACAGTTGGTGGCCAATACCAGAGGAGTGAGCTTCAACCAAGTTAAGAATGTGTAAAATGTTTGCCGTTTCCTGTTGGTTATTGCAGTGCTATGACTGTTTTAATTCGTCAGGATCTGGAGATAGGTATATATAGCTTTTCAGTTGAATAGAAAATACATTAGTACAAGCGGAACAAAGCTATATGACATATATGCATCTCGCTCACACTAATGCGATTTACATTCAACTTCAAACGTGTATATATCAGGATCCTGACGTCCTAGAAAGTAATGTCTTATTGATTTAGAATCAGGATGAAAAACCCATAGGTTTTCAAAATGGTAAATGCTACATGAAATGTACCCCCATTTGTAGCGTAGTGCGACTTGAATTAAGAAAGTAATATCAACAGATGCAGCAATTAACTAGAAGCAAGTTACTTTTTCTGAGACTGAGACTCATTTTTGTTCCACTGGGACTGTGGGCTTGTGAGATTATTGTTCCCATAGGATTACGATATGTGAGATTATTGTTTCCATTGGGTTAAGCGGGTTACGATTTCTAAGAGATTGACGAATTTCATTGACTCGCGTTTCATCGTATTTAAACTAATTGTCTCATTTCTGATTCCCTTTTCATCCAAAACTTTATAAACTTTGTAAATTACAAACAACAACACAAGGAAAAATAATTCTGCGATAAATTTACTGCGAGTACTTACTGTCTTAGACTCTCCTCAATTACATTTGGAATATTTTCTATTTGACTGTTCCCTTCTAGATGCTTTAACCATCGGTAAAACAATTTTTTTTCTTCTCATTTCTTTGTTATCTTTATTAGTTAAAAGAAATAGCGTCACGAACAACTCAGAAAATATTATCCTTCAGGCAACCAATTTATTTCTAACGGGAATATGGTGTTATACTTGTGTAGATTTTCTTAGGAAATTTTCTACACCGTGTTATATGTAGTGGCAAACAAAGCGCCAACACATATCTTCCATCGCACAACTCATCTTATGCCGTTGGCGAGAAGAAAAAAAAAGTATTACATAGAACATCGCTGAGAAAAGAATTGTGTGTACAAAATTTCGGTGGCACAAACAACACAAAAATATAATCATAAAAATAAAAATTTACGAGTCCAAGTGGAATTATCTTAACTGTTGCTTTTCGGGCGTTAATGAAATGAGGCTGTTTTATTGGCAATTTCAAGTTTTTTTTGTTGTTGAAACGGGAATGTGTGGAAGTTTTTTATACGTGAAACGGAAACGACCATGAATATGGCTTAATGGATATTATTGTATAATCTAATTACGCTTCAAGATGGAGGTCTATTATTTTCTATTCTTCTTTTTGTTCCATTGTCGTACAAACAACAAATTATAAATGAAATCAACTTTTTGAATCATGGACAATGTGCGTTGTGTCCGTAAAAGTTTCGCGTTTAGTGAAACATCGGCTTTTGTCAAATTATAGGGGAGTTTCTGAGAGCGCTTTTGGACCACTTTAACTAAATTTCTCTCGCAGACGGATGTCAAAATGAGAGAAAGAACAGAGAAATTAAATAGTCTATTACATACTTGGTCAAGCAAGTACTTTATTCGCTTCCCCATCCGAAAGTTGAGCATCACATGTATGTTTACCCCCTATGAAAAAAACCCATTTTTTTTAGATTTTATCAGTTTGGGACGATCACTTTCGTGGTCTGGAACACAGATCTTGTGACGCTTTCTTTTTCCGTTCATCATTTAAAAAATCATAAAAACCTTTGCGTGCCAACCAGGAACCTGTCCAATATAGTAGGTCCTTTCGGCCACTTTCGCAGGGTGCACGCCGTAGTCGCCTAGTGTCCTGTGTCTTAGCTGATAGAATTTAGAGTATTCACATATGACGTGAAATACCGTTTCCTCTTGGAAGCCACAGGAACAGTCTGGGTCACCTGGAATTCTCATCTTCGTCAGGTGCTTGTTGAGTCCGCAATGTGCGGTCGTTGCACCAACCACCCTTCTTATGCGATACTGCCCCATCGTCAGGAGCTCTTTTGCTCTTTAGTTCATCTCTCGTTGGGAGTGGGGAAGAAATGCTTGGTATGCATTCCTCCTTCGTACGCTGTCCAGCTTTTTCTGTGCTCCGCTCACCCAGTCCTTCACCGGTTTCGCACGAAGCGAATTCGGGATGGGGATGTGAGGTTCGGGTCCGTATGTGATTGCCGTTGAGTCAGCTCATCAGCCTTCTCATTACCGTCCACTCCGGAGTGCCCAGACACCCAAGCTAGTTTGACTCGATTTCTCAGCCCTATCTGTTTCAAGTAGCCTTTACATTCTTCTACTAATTTAGAATTCACAATGGATGATATCAGCACTTTTATTGCTTATTCACTATCAGTGCACACGATCACGTCTTCGCCATTCAGCCCTTCTCGCAGAATTTCTCGAGCTCCCATTCACTGTCTGGTAGCGTAAGTGGCCCACTCATCTTTGTTTGGGAACAGTACTTCAAAGTTTCTTTCGAAACTTAGTTTCTGTGTCATAAAGTTCCGCGGCATTACATGTAGGGTTTTTACACCTCACTAGTGAAAACACAAGTTTTACCTAGTGAAAAGAAAATTTTTACCTCATTAATGAAAACACAGCTTACCACTGGCACAGTAAAACTTTCCGGTAATGAAAGGATCTCAAAAAGTAGAACCACAAACAGCGAAACTAGTAAATAATGATGCAGCCTCTAACCCTTCATGGGTTGTAAGGCAGATTATTATTATTATTAATGAAAACACAAGTTTTACCTAATGAAAACGAAATTCTTACCTCACTAGTGGGGTAAAACGTTTGTTTTCGCTAGTTCGGTAAAAAATAGCCTACATTTAATGCCTGGTTTTTGTAGGATGTAAACATACATGTAAAGCTCAACTAAACATTGTTTCGGACAAAATTTTGAGAACTCACAATTTTACTCGTGTTACTTTGAGCAACACGCTTCTGAAACTGATATTTTGACTCGTGAAGTTGCATACCTCGCCTTCCTCTCGGATATGCAAGCCCTACACTCGTCAAAATAACGTTTCCAAAGCTTGTTGCTCAAAAAACACTCGTGAGTTTGGCTCTTATAACAAAATTGTCTTCTCATGTAATGAATTACTTTTACTATGCTATTAAGGTCACAGGTTGTACTGATTGTAAAGTACTTTTCATTCCTAGGACGGAAAACTGCTGCGCGACAAAAAATTTATATTTTTTCGTAGTTACGTAAAAAACTATTACAATTGCAGGTACCTGTGATTGTAAAGTTACGTAGAAACTGCATCGTAAAGTGAAACTTACAAGAGTAGGTATCGTGTTTGACAACAGTTCCCGAGACAAGTCAAACTAAAACTGATCTGCTCTCTTAAACACCCTTATGCCGAAAACAAACTGTAAAGTTCAGAATATGTTTCATTGTTCTATTTCCTACGTTTATACTAGATTTCATGACGGCCATTGTTGCAACTGTCAAATGAGAATAGGAATTTTTCTATCTTAAAACTGAATTGCTGCAACTGGCAACAAAATGTATAAACTGAGAATCGTTTGGCATTCAACTTGAATGGATTATGTTCTTTTCGTCACAAAATTAGCTTGGTCTTAGAGGGTGAAAATTAAAAAATTGAAAATAAAAGAACATTTGCGTCGTTTTAGACAAAAAATCACCCTTTTAAGGGCTCATTATATTGGACGCGATGCGAATCGCATCGCGTAAGGTCTGTGTGAAAGCTCAACTTAACAGAACAAACATTTTTTTTGTCAAGTTGAGCTTTCACACAAACACAAGTACAGTTTACATGAAAAGATGTGTGCCGAATTTGTAATTTGACTCCGATCTCATAGGGTCTGATGTAACTCTAAAAATGACCATTGCCTCCAACCGATTCTTCTCATCCTTTGAACTCACACATTCCTTTTATATTTCTTTTTGTTAATTAACGGTGTTTTACTCGAATTTTCGTGCTTACAGACAGTCTATGAAGAAAAAACTACGTCCCCACACTCAGAAATATTTGTGAAATGTTGCATATTCTAACTCAATAACATCACTTTATACAGTTCTAACAGCGCAGCGATACAAAATTTCGTCACCAAAAAGTTACAGCAAATTATCCAAAAGTAAATAATTCTACAAACAATTCAAATACAACTCTTCTGTGCAATAAAAATAGTTATTATTCCAATTTAAGACTCTTTCTGATTGTTCGTTCATTGTATTTCAGCATTCCTATTACAGTTTCGTTAAGGACTCGCATACAAATTGCAATATTAACCAAATGAGATTCACAACAAAATCGTTTCTAATCAACCGTTTTCGTACGACGACGGCAGGGTTTGTTAAATAACAATAGCCAATAGACACATACAATATATTTGCGGAGATAGCGATAATTTCCCTTCAATGTATAATTTTCACACCCACAATTTTATTTGACTGGAGAGAAATTGTATACGCATTGCAGTTACCACTATTTACTTAAAACATTTAGACATTTTTGTGATTTCACTTGTGATAATTTATTATAATTTTTTATTTTTGTGATTTTTCATTATCTGCTAATGTTAGCGGTCCAGCACCTGGAAGAGGAGAACAATGTTTTTGAACTAACAACTTACTAGAGGTGTAAGGGCATAACTTTTCACCTCCCCGTGCCCGTTCGATTTTGAAAACGGGCAACCCGGCCGGGCGGGCTTGTGAACGAGCCGAGAAATCGGGCGTGCCCGCACACCTCTACAACTTACTAATATAGAAACAGTTTATAAATACGAATATTCTGGCACCTGATGCTAGAAACTTCGAACATACACTTCTCTTGACCTTGATGATATGAAAATTAGGATTTCTTTGAATATTTTAGCTGTGTCACTCCTTTGCATGCAGAACCCCCAAGCCCCAGCGTTCGTGTGAAATTTTTAAACTTTTTCCATTTTGGTGACCTTAGAGTGGTTCTTGCCGTTTAATTGTAGAAAGTTTTGTGACAAGAATAATCGCTAAGTTCATATCGCTGTCATACATTAACATCTAACAGTCCAATAGTCATCCCCCTCATCGAGCCAGCTGCGAGCTTATTCTTGTCTGTCGTTAATGGTGGATGCATATTGTGTCAATGAACCGTAAGAGTATATTGAATTCGGCGATCTTCTGGCGACTATCCACGCGTTTAGTGCGATGTCAGCTTATGCCAATATATTCGAAAATTCATGATAAAGTGCATAAACTGACATTTTTCGTTGCTTAACAGAAATTCGTCATGAAATGTTGTATAATTTGACATAATGTCGACGCCGCACTAAAAGCTTAAATAGTTCAGGCGGAGCAGACCTAGTGATACGTTCCATCGATTTCTTTCTTGGCGCTAAATAACCAATCACTGGTATAGGCTGAGAAGAGCTAGTGATGTGTTCAATCGAGTACAAAAAAAAGTTCTTTCTTGGCACTAAACAACTACTAACTGACAAATAAATCAACGTGAACCGATAAAAACGTGCGAAATTTATTGCTGCAGAAAGTTTGAAATTGCAAATATTATAATTATTAATTTGATATTCTCAGTCGCTAAAGCAGTTCTTGTGATCGCTGTAAAATGCATAACCAAGCACAGTTTCTAAAGGCAATTTCATAGAATCGATTGTCAATTTGTCGATTGCAAAATCCTATTTCAATTTTAGAAGCTATACCGCATCTGGCAACGTTGTATCATTTAAATTGGTAGAGAACACATAGTCACACTCAAGCACTTCAGAATAACAAAATTACATTATCCTATACCAACAATCAACATAAATTATATGATTTGTCTCCGTGATATCCTACTACACGATTTTCCATTGTAATATACAATACAAACCACCCTTTTCTTATATTTTGTCATCTATATCTGTAACACCAAATACTCTCTACACATTGCCAGTTGCTACCATTTAGAACGGAGCTATTATAATGTCCTATACGCTTTATCAAGGTGCCACAAAATAGAACTTTAACCAACAAACTAACGAACTGAGCTCTCCAAATCGCTGATATAAAAGTGTATTAGAAACGAGTTGGAGAAATTGTTATGTATCTACCCGAAAACGACGATGATGATGATAATAAACGTTTCTACGTTGCTAAATGGAAGATATTGGAATAATCATGACTTCTAATTAATTTCAATCCACATAGATAAAGGATCATTTTAATCTCTGTTTGATTTTAATCCGAGATAAGTCATTGTCACATAGAATTTACACGTGTGCACTCATTTTTCGGAGGAGGAACGCCATGTTTTTAGGCCATGTATTGGGCAATGTGTATTTTGGGAAACGTAGCGGTTTTAGTGAAACTTTAGATCACTTCGCATGACTGGTCCCTACTCAATTCATAAGTCAGTTTCAATCGCTAGACCACATTGACGGTGGCAAATATGATTCCATTATACAGTTTGAGTTTCGCTTGCTTTTCAAACGGAATAACACAATCTAACGGAATATTTCCTTTTTCACTGTTTAAGGTTTGCTTCTAATGGATAATATGCAAATGATCGAAATCCTCTTGTGTCACTTTATTAAGGTAAATTATGTTGCTAATTTAAAGGAGCCTCAATTCAAATGCGAATCAAAGTAAAATGTAATTATGTTTTAATTGGGACTATTTCGAGTCAATTAAACAAAGGTTTTAATGAAAGATTATGAGGGGGATGTCGTATTTTTCCATTTTCATTTATGTTTTTATTCATAATGTCCACTCTTCTGCTTGTGGGTATACAGTTTTTTGAAGGAAAAGATATTAAAATACACCCTTTCCGGTAAATTAATGAATATTATAGAGATTCAGAAGACTTTCTCGTGAACCAGAAAGGCCAGAGATCGGACTAATTGTGTTTTTCTCGTTTTTCTTTTTTGATGTAATTAGTGTTAATTCTTTTGCAATTGTATTGTATATACTCAGCACAGTGAAAGGGTTTCTTTTCCCGTAAATTTGTGAGTTATGTTTCGTTAAATGGAAAAGTTTTCTTTCTTTAATTTCCGTACGTATAAGAATGGGAACGAGATATGGAAATGGAAAATTATGTTTATTTTTTCGGTAAACGAATTTACGTAAAATAATTTTCTTTGTGAATTGTTTTCGTTTAAGATGTTAATAAACCTCATTTTTCATAGCGACTAATTAGGGTTTTAGTACCGCACCAGTTACGCGGAAATAAAATTTTCCACTGGCGCAATTTTAATTGTTCCATTTAAGAACTTCGATGAGGTCAGTTATGAGTTCATTTACACCGGTCGACCTTTAGAAAAGTTGTAGAACATGGATTTACACGTTATCCTGCTATCGTTTGCTCTTTGTATTTTTACGTGCAGACAAGAATGTTAAATTTTTGGACTGTTTCACAGAAAAACCATTTACTCAAAATTAAGAAATAGTAAAAAGAAAATTTATGTCTTTTTAATCGATAACTTTGGAAAAACTGGCAATTTTTACTTCATACCGAGAAATGGCTTTGAATTTTTTCTTAAATTTGCCTCTTCTTTCCCACCCTAAATGGATTACAAGTTTTTGCAGTATTTTTGAGTCTGTTGGGATCAAAAGTAGGTATTTTCCATCTGTCAAAGTGACGTTTTAAACGTCAAACGAAAAATTTTTTTGAAGTAGTCAGACAATCTTCTATATTTCCTCGATTCTATCAGAATTGAGGAAACATAAAAGATTATCTCACTACGGGTCTCCCTCGTTTTATGCGGTGTGAATAACAAAAGAATTACAGATTCTGCTGTAATTCTTTTGTTAATCACTCCGCGTAAAACGCGGGAGACCTGTATTTCAATTTTGTTTTTCGTTTGACGTTTAAAACGTCACTTTGACAGATGAAAAATGGATTTGTAACGAAATCTTTGATCATCTCTCTGCACAACAGATAAATGTTTTTTGTCAATGTATACTACTCTTTTGCTTGAAGGCTGTGCACTAAAATTTCATTTCTCTACCGATGTGCAGAAATAGTCAATATTTGTTTTACAATTTCGGAGAAGGAACGAGCGGGCACGGTCAGCGAAATAGCGATGCCCGCTCATATCTACCATAAAAGTGAACACTATGCACATGCTTGCGGTAAAGTTTGTTATCGCACGTATCGTTCACGAGTGTAATAAATCTAAAAAAGTAAAAATAAGGTAATGCATTTGTCGAAAATATTATGGCGAGCCTTTTTAACTGGCAAATAATTAGCAAGCATCAAAGCATTCTATTCAAATGAAACCAATCAAGTTACTCAGCATTTGAGTATAAATAGGATGAAATTTCATAGAACAAAATCAGAATAAACGCAACAGTTGAGTGGTTAAAATGTCCCGGCGGCTAGAAAATCGTAACTTTTAGTAAATACTAGTACATTACATTGGACCTTGCGAAAATAATTCATTACATGAGGACACAATTTTCTGATAAGAGTCAAATTCACGAGTGTTTTTTTGATTAACAAGCTTTGGAAACTTTTGTTATGACGAGTCTGTTAAAGCGAGCTGCTCAATTCGTTTAGAGTGAAGTATGTAGCAAGGTCCAATGTATAATGCCTGCCCATGCGAAAATAGAATTTTACATGAAAACTTATGAAAAATGTACCGAAAATGTGCAATCATGTAATTGATCATTTTTGTAGGGGGCATATTGACATGTAATGATTAACTTTGTATTGTAAATTGGTGGATCTAGGACTAAAAGTAAAATACGACCGTAAAGTAAAAGTAAAATGCTTTTCAAGATTCACTTAAATTTTAACACTTCGAACACAAAACGAATTTGCTCAAACTCATACAATTTCTTTCAGTGTAAACGAAAAAAAAAGTTCAGAATTTCAATTCATAATCTAGTTTCGTTCGTCACTAATTCCTTCACATCACTTTCCGTGCAATTTTTTGCCATGTGGCCCCCCACACTTCCCCACATTTATTTGAACACGTCAGAAGCGTTCACCATAAGCGCACTGTCCGAACTTTTCTTTTCAGCAAGTTTTGGATCCTGTAGCAATAGCGTTTTGACCGAATCCAGGGTTAACTGAGCCGTAGAATTCTCTATATCCATCGCTAAAGATTTGTACTCAGTTGGTAGACCCGCTAACATAAGGGATGCTATAATCTCGTCATCCAAATTCAATCCGGTTTTCTTCTTGCTTGAGCAATTCAACCTTCCAACATAATCCACTGTCCTCAAATGCCCTCTGTAGACTATTCCATGCTTCAAAAGCGATTGATGTCCCAAGAATGTAAGATAAAACACTTTCGTGGACAAGTTGATATCTGACCAAGCTTTCAAGTCAGTCTCTTTGTCCTTCTCGCATGCATCGTCAGCTACCTTAAGCTGTGTACAGCTCCATAGTCCCTTTATAACTAGATAAGACTTCGCGTAGATTTTCCAGGTTTCATAGTTTTGTCTGCCCATTAACTTCTTGAAAAACCTGTTCAATGAATCATCAGTTGCCATATTTTCAGAAATTTACCGAACAATCCGACTGAACCACGTTTTCGTATACCAATTCCAGCTGTTTTAACGTCCAAAAAACCAGCCAAACGATTCAATCTTTAAGTTGTATTTCAGCTACTTGTTGTCTGTCCAATTCTTCGACGTTGCACAAAGAAATGCTATTCCAATGAACTGATCCGACGGTTTATCACGTTGTGCTTCTATTCACTCCAAAAACTTTATCCGAAAAAATGTGCACAAAAACTCGCCATCGATAATTGCAGAATTCACTGAACTGTTGTGCGATGATTTACATTTAATCCAAACTAATTATTTGCACTAACTGGGCGATCTGGACCCATAGCCTATTGTAAATCGGTGGATCTAGGACTAAAAGTAAAATACGACCGGTTACGTTGAAGAATGATACAAGAATAGTTCATTTATTGACGGATGTTTCTTCATTAAAAACTAGGTTACAAGGTGTCTAACCTATGTGACCATACAGCCAGTAAACACGAATTACATTTCTAACACTTTCACATGGGCTAGGTAGTAAACATTTTCTAAAAAATCCTTATTGTAAGTCTTCAAGGAGCAGGAAAAAAGGAGAGTGTAGTTCAAGGAGAAGGTTTATAGACTCAATTAAATCAGATGTAGAAGTTTAGAGGAACAAAGCATCTCTTTGACACAGAATAGGAGAGTATGGAGGAGGGTGGTCCATGATCACCGGGTGTTAAGACCTCACACCGAAAGGTCTATAAAGTCCATAATTATGATGGTGATGATAAAGCATTTCAAAAATTGTGTGACATCAAGATTTACACTTATAATATGTAATAGATTTCTTTCATCCCTTGTGAATCATCAAATGTTCCCATTATGCTAGCTCTATAAATTTTTTGTGTCAAAAATAGCATTTAAGCCAAATTTTGACGGCTGTGACGGTTCGATCGGCTTGTTGAACTCGAAGACTCTTATGTCTGTTCTGAAATTAAGTAGAACACTTGTAAATATGTACAGAATGGCTTACGATTATGGAAAATATAAAGTAACCCGATTCGCTTATTTCAGCGGAATAATTAATTGAAGCCCTTGTCGCTATTAACAATGTAATTTTATTGTTTTCCGAAATACATTGCAAAGGGGAGAAGACGTATAAAAAGAAAGTCATTTAGAAAACCTGTCCTACTTGTTCCCTTCAATCGGGAGTAAAAAAAATTAATATTCTTCCAACAAAATCCACCTCATTCGCATATTATAAGCGGTGTAGTGTGTGTATGGGTATAAGATAATTTCTTTTAATATTCCGAAATATTACCATAATAATTCTATCAAAATGATACCAAACGAGAAAAACCATTTTGAGGTGTACTATAAAAAAATTTATTACAAAAATAAATTTCATTTATAATATGGTGAATGAATTGAGCTCGCATAATATAATAATGTACTTAACTGCGGTTTTTTTCCTCGATATACACAGATAGAGGTGGATGGGCGCTATATTGTAAAGCTTAAGCTTTGTGCGAAGCTCTGGTATTAATATGAAAATAGATGGTACTATGGAAAAGGTTTTTTTTTCTGTATTTCGGTGGCAGTTTTTGGTATAATAAACGTCTGTCTATTATTTCGATAAAATTTATTTATTATTTTTAATTTGCTCTGTTTTGTATAAATTACGGTGGTTATGGGTTTGTTATTTATTTAAATTTGCATGAAATTTGGCATAATTCCGGAAAAATTTGTTGCTGTCGGAAGAATAATAAAACTTGTTGATTGGATAAAAATACTCACTGATGGCTGTTGAATAATCAAATTGTATTCCGGAAGCACTTCATGGCAAATAATGAAATATTTCCCACTTTTTTTATTTCAAACTTAAAAAAAATTGAGGGTTCAATTTGATTGAGGGTTGTGATTACAAGACAACCATAATCCTCGCGCTTAGTGCGGCGTCGGCTTATGTCAAACTATACGAAATTTCATGATGAAGTGCACAAGTTGACAAGAACACCATTTTTCGATGCTTCACATAATGTGAATTTCGTTATGAAAGTTTGTATACTTTGACATAAGCCGAAACTGCACTAAAAGCGTGGATTGCAAATGAAACGGTAGGAGGAGATAGAGTACTGAGATTGAAACATCAATCTGGTGATCGCTTGTTTCCTTTCCGTACGTCATTTAAGAGCGCGTCGCAAAAATGTGAACTGTCAAATATGCGATATTTTTTAGAAGAGGCTTCTACGTAAATAAAATATTATTCAAAATTATAGCTCATGTAATGTGAGTGGATGATTCTTACCCAAATAATAGATGATTCAGAATTCAAAAAGTATAAGTATGAACGTACAAGTTTGTGATGAAATAACATCGCAAATGAACTTGGAATGCGATGATTTTTCAGGGAAACTTTCAAACGTCATACTCAAAATTTTTGAATTCTGTTTCATCTATTATTCGTGTAACAGCCATCCTTTCACAGTACATGAGCTATAATTTTGAATAATTTGTTATTTACGCTGGATTCTGTTTAAAAAAAACATCGCAAAATTTGACAGTTCACATTTTTGCGACTTGATTTTAAGAGCGTGTCAGATATTTTGACAGTTCTATGTTTTGCGATGTTTTTTCATCACATATTTCTAAGGCAGTGATCATCAATTTTAAATTCCGAAACATCTATTGTTGGCTTACACATCCCTTTATAGATTCTCTGAATCAGATTATATAATTATTGATTCTTAGTGTCAAAATTTGATCTGAAAATACGTCGCATTCGCCGAGTCTTTGCGATGTTTTTTCAGATCAAATTTTGACACTAAGACTCAATAATTATATATTCTGATTCAGAGAATCTATAAAGGGATGTGTTATGCAAACAGTAGATGTTTCGGAATTTAAAATTGATGATCACTGTGTAATGCACTTCCCAGCTGGCTCGACACCAGAAAGAACACACAGTTCCGTTCACAAATGAACGATAGTTATGAATGACAATTCAACTCAAAATATGTTCAACAAATTCCTTATAATCTCAGGAGATCCAACTCATACCTGGGATACACTCTGTAATGAACTCTCCTCCGCAGATAATATGACAAATCGACACCAACTCCTCTTCTAATGCTTAACCAATCAATGCTTGCTTCGACTGTGGGATCCTGATTGCGTGATCCAAACGAATAATGTCCACCAGAGTAACGAACAAATTCTCTAATTCATTTCGGCAAAGCAATCGCCGCTAGTGGTCCGATGGTACTCCAATGCACAAAAAAATATACTGTTTATGTTGGATCCTTATTGGATCTATTTAAATTTTATTGTGAACAATTCAACTTATAATCTTAATATATAAATTCTTCGTGTACTTGATCTGGTACGGTTGAACGAGAAGTGATCTGGTGCAACCGTCCAACTCGAATCCTCTCAGAGAGTTAAGGGCTTTTTATACATTCTGCGATTGCGAATATTCGCATATATTTTAGCGCTACAACTGTATGGGTTTTCATATAACGTTTGACATTGTAGCGCAAATAAAATGCAATTTCTGTTATATTTCTGTAAATATGTTCCAAGTGAATAATGTTTTTATTGAAATTGAAAGATCGTGTTATTCGTCAGTGTTAAAATACGATGGGACATCAGTGAAAGGATAGGATGTTGTTTAATTTTTCGGTTTTATGTAACCAAAAAATCGCAATCGCAGATTGTATAAAAAGCCCTTTAATGAACCTCTATTTATAGAGATGATTTCGTTTGAAAATACGCGCGAAATTGTCTCTTTACATGATACTCGAAAAAGGGTGGAGCATATATTTCGATTTAGTACATTAAATTAACGCTCGTGTGATGCGTTACCGATGAGGTGTGAGTCGAATTCTTTTAATTATTTTAGAATTTGTTGCTCGTAAAGCTTTAATATATCTAATTTTGTGATGTGTGTGTCGGTTATCTATTTATCGAACCAGTGGAATTTGAGTGGAGTATTCCACGACAATAATGAGATCAAAATGGTCTCATTATAACTGCCTTAAAAATATGCAATGAAAAAACATCACAAAACATAGAACTGTCAAAATATCTGACACGCTCTTAAGTCATGTCAGCAATCCAGTTGACTCTTTTGTCGAGTATGACTCCAAGATATTTGACTCAACATCATAGAGATTTACTCTAGGGTCGATTTTTTGGCACTAACTTTTAAATATCGTCACGGTGGTTTTCATTCGGTACCCTGGCATGTTCTCAAACTTCTCTCTTATTAAGGTAGCGGGGGGACGGAGGAGGTAGCTTACGATTCGTTTAATACTTCTACACCCTCAGCGATTCGTTCCTAGGTTCTTAATCAAATTAACCAGTTTTTAGGTATAATGTGTTGCATCGGTGGGCCAGTGGTAAATTTTCTCTGTTTTCAGTTCACGGTGGCAGAAAAGAGATTTTACCAGAAAGAAGATGACACGTTCACTCTCCCTCGACGAATTTAAAATGTTAAATGTTAAAGAATTAGTACGAAAGAAGAAATTAAACGAATCAATTAAGCATTCCAGTTTCTTTGAAATAAAACGAAAAAGGAAAATGAATAATTCAGCCATTTTAAAATTTTCTTTGCAAATAAAGTTCGACATGCACATGATGAATACATTTTCATTATAAATAATTTGTGATAGTCAATGTATGATTAGTCATGCTTCATATTATAGACGGTAGCTGGAACTGATTTGTATACGTGTACCTATAAAGTACAAATACACCGCTAACACACAAGGTTAGGGAGACATCATCAATTTGACAATATAAATATTTACAAAATGTTAAATTTTGAAGACATATTTTCCAAAAGCGAATTTCTGCGTGTAATTCCCAGTAGATTATGAAAATTACAAGCAAACAAAAAGCCTGAATTAATTACTTCGTATATAAATTATGGTTTATTTTCGGCGTTGTCTCACCGTGAACAATGTCTTCAAGTGTGAGCATAAGAACTGTTGAGAGTTATTCAAAGGATATTGTCTTTTGTGTACCGCAACAAGGTGTGCAGTACGGGTTACATATACCAATTGTATTTGCCTATTCCGAATATAAGAATCAAATAAATCGTAAAACATTTTCAACGTTTTGAGGTTTATTTCTCTTTGTGTTTCTGCTTCCCACATCACCATACTCTATAAACCTTTCGGTATGTTTTCTGTATGCCTCTGAGTGATAAAAAAACCTCGCCTACGACAACATGGCCAATAAGATGGTTTGGTCTTCTAGTCGAAGTACCCTAACTTCTAAATCTTATTAGATTGAATCTATAAACAGAACATCCTTCTTGGCTGAACAACCAGAAGCTATGCATTCAGGAGTCTCTTTAAAAGAAATACCGCCACGCTTCTGCTTTCCACAAAGTCCAAAATGTTGTAAATAGCAATTTAGGCAGCTTTTGAAAGACATGTGGAAGGATCTCACTTCTGGGCCTGAGAAGCATAGAAGTTATATATTTTCTGGTTGACTTTGTTTGGGATGCTAAGGAGGTTACTCGTAATTTTGGTTTTGTCCCAGTGACATGAAAAATTAATCTCATAATAGGAGAACAAATAGCCATTGTTCCTTCGCAAAACCATTGTAATATTTTCCGACAAAACATTGAACTTCTAGCGGAAACAAACGTGTTGCTTCATTCAAACAAAAAGTCCTATATTTTTAATTTTCAAATTTCATAACAGAGAATGACGGCGAATGCACAGTGCACAGCGTTTAATTAAATAAATTCATTTGAAACAAGCTTCCTAGAGAGCTCTGCAAATTTTTGCTTTTTCGGCCGGAAAAAAGGTTTTAATTAATTTTTTTATTTAACGTTCTATATCCAAATAAGTTGTAAGTTGTGTCTCCGTGCCATCAGTTTATTGTTGAATGTAATAAGTAATTGTGTTTTGTGCAGCTGCAAACAATCATCATGTGAATATTGAGGAAAAAAGAAAACAAAACAGAAACGGGAACAGAAGAAAGATAGATCAGAATTGCCATATACATTTTTTTTAAAACGAGAGCAACAAGTTATATTGTGCTTGTCGCTACGTTTGAATCTGGTGTAAGAGGCACTTTTCGTTTGGAACCCACTTCACTCTTTTATTTTGCTTATTTAGTTTTGTTACCTAAATATTTGATTACTTAGTGCAGCGAGCGTTTCTATATCTTGTTTGTTGGGATCAAAAGTCTGTCTATTTCAACTGTCAATATGACGTTTTAACTGTCAAAGTTATGAGACTAGCTAGCTAATATGAAAACAGCCGCAAAGGCAGTATTTCATTAAGAAAAATTGAAAAAGAGATAGAAGAATCTAGTCGCTATAGTTTTTTTTACATTGAAGCAAGTCAATATCGCGGGACGAAAGTTTACCTAAAAGGTGTTTATGAACAACGTACATGTTTTTATAAAATTCCCCCTCCTCTCCGTCGCTTTTCATATTTATGCATAACTCCTACCTCCTTATAATTACGTGCAAGTCTGTAAGCCCCCCTTTACCAATAAAAAAAGGAAAAAAATAATTCGTCACCAGGAAAAGCTTTCCTCTAAGTTAAACCCGAAGTTAAACCCTGTTAAGGGACCATCCATAAATTACGTACGCTTTTTTCAGTGCTGTCAGCAGATTTAAATCAACAATAACTTGAAAAATATTCACTTTTAAGACGTCAAATGTATGGCATTGGGGGCCATACATTTGACGTCTCAAAAGTGAATATTTTTCAAGATATTATATTGTTTATTTAAATCTGCTGACAGCACTGAAAAAAGCGTACGTAATTTATGGATGGTCCCTAAGAATCTCTAAGTTTTCTATAGAAAGATAGATCAACTCTTTTTTGCATCATTGCAAATAGCCAAAATAATATAGAAGAGACTATTTGCACACTGTGCAAGAAGCTACTTTCTATTCTGAAGTGAATGTTGAGCGGCAGATAAACGTGTATTTTGAGTGCAAAAGGATTTTCTTGAAGAAAATCCTCAAAGGATTTTTTTTTGATTTCCAATAATTTCCCATCGTTTTCTTTTATTTTGAAGACTTTTCTTTGTCAATTCATGAAGATTTTTAGGGATTTTCTGTTGATTTTTAAGGATTTTCAGGGATTTAATTTGATTTTCAATAATTTTCTTGTAATTCAAAGGATTTTCTGAGGATTTTTAATGAATTTGAGGATTTTCTTAGCAATTGATTTTCTTGTGAGTGCAAAAGGATTTTCTACGTTTATCTGTCCCTCGGTGAATGTCTAGAAAAATTTTTTGCAACTCAAGATTTTCCTAGTGACAACTTCAGATATGGAAATCTTGACTTGAGCTACCTTTACAAGCACATGCACGGAATGAGACTAACCGAAACAAACACATGTATTACTAAAAAGAGGAGTCACCAACCGTCCAGCGAGGTATCGTAGGGAATAGTCAATGTTTTGATACCAGTAAAAGCAACAACTACCACCTAATTATGAACAACTTAACTTCAAATCAAAGTGTTTTTATAATAGCAATTTACAAATGTAGGTGAATACGGTGACCTTGGTAACATGTAGGGCGTCTCATTATTTCATTTTCACCAAAAAGTCGAGCGACTGGTGTTGGTATAGGGTTATTTATATTTCAATTATAGAACATTTCTACAATAATGGACAGGACGCCGACGCATCGTAATCGTCACATACATCAGCTATTCATTTCCTTCTTTTCGATTTAACAAATGCTTAATAAAAATAGCGATAAAGAAAAGAAAGCAATTATTATTGACAGCATACTAAGCTCAACTATTTACTCCGATATTTGCAACATTAGTTTCTGCTTCTGGTAGAACCCGTATCTTTCATAAAGCATCTACTACCGATTACACAGCATATAATGTTACACTCTATTTTCTAGACGTGAAGCAAATACAATTTTCCTTGTTTTTATATTTTCCTTTTTTTACGCTTTTCCTATTTTCATATAATCTTCACGATTGTGTTACACCATTCACCAACCGTTCTACATAGTTGCTTTCAATAACATTAAGAATACAAAAGAAACAATTTAATTGCTTCCAGAGTGAATGAACACGGGTATCGTAGTAAAAAAAAAAAGAACATTTGTTCGTATAATAGTTGATATTCTCATGATAAAACATAAAGATATCATTTTTTCCTTCGACTGTAAGCAGCGAACGTGTAAGAACTGTTGATTTATATCCATTTTTAATTTTAAAAAATATTGCAAAATGAACATTTTTCGTTGAATGGATGGGTTTTTTTATTTTTAGTATACTCGTACTCTACGAAAAATTTTCAATGAGAATCAACTACGAAATGATTTAAATGATTTCTCGTCTTCTACCTCGTTTCTACTTCTCCGCATCTGATTTGTTAATTTTAAGGTCGAACGACTTAGCTTTTTTTAACATATTGGTTAGGGTGACGTCGAGGATGTATATGGAGGTAGGTGTGAATTTTGAGCTGTCGAGAAGGAGGCGACAAAGGTTATTCGTTTGAGATGGTACGGATAAACGCAAGAGAAGGGTCACAAAGAGGATAATAAAGCCCAAGGAGGAAGGTTTATAGACTCAACTAAATCATATTTATTATAGGCCAACAAACCATCTCCTCGAGGACGGATAGGACAAGAACTCTGTTGTTTTATTTGTGCAACATGTTTTTTATGCAAATTACGGCAGGGAGGGTGTCGCAGTCTCTCCACCTCAAAAAAGAAGGCGATAAACCCAAAAAAAACCTTTGGGGGCGAGGCAAACTTTTGAAATTTTCCACCTACCTTTCTCCCCTTAAATTATTTTTAATAAAAGCGCAGCAGTTTTCAAACAAGCCCAGACTCATCAAAATCGGTTGGAAATTGGCTAAGATATGGCATTTCAAAGTTCACGAATTTCGATACAAATTGCACCAAAACAAGTTTTTCCAAACTTTCAAAATCCTTCAACTTACTCTGTATGTGATTATAATCATCTGTTCACGGAACACGTTCTCGAGAACCAGTCAGCCGATCTTCCTGAAATTTTCAAAATTTCATAGGCCACTTTTCCGGGATAATTCTGGAAAAGCCGTGGCCCTTCTCGTT
>CM055404.1:8572905-8626688 GCA_029228625.1 Pseudolycoriella hygida
AAAAATTTTTCTACAAAAAAAATTTTCTCCGAAAAAAAATTTACTCCAAAAAAATTTTCTCCGAAAAAAAATTATCTACAAAAAAACTTTTCTCCAACACCTTCGGCTACCTTCGGAATAATTTGTGTCACCTTCGGCTGCCTTCGGAACACTTCGTGCCACCTTCGGCTACCTTCGGAACACTTCGTGTCACCAATTCTTCTTAGTGATTTATATAACTTTCCTAAAGAAACCAACTATCTAGGTATTCTTATTCAGAATTTAGCAAAAAATCCAAGATGGTGTCACTTTGACAGTTGGCAGCCATTTTCTACCAAAAAATTCTCCTGATGAAACTCTATAACTTTCCCGAAGAAACCAACTCTCTAAGTATTGTCTTTTCGAAGCTAAAATTCGAAAACCAAAGAAAACCTAATTTATTGCTTGGGAAAATTCAAGATGGCGCCGGTTTGACTGCTGGCAGCCATTTTCTTAAGATCACAAAAAATTTTCCTGACCAAACTCTATAACTTTCCCCTCAAACCCTCAAAATTGACCACTTTTCCACATGCCACGACTTTTCCAGAATTTTCCCGGAAAAGCGGCATATGAAATTTTTCATTTGGGGCCGAGACTGACGTTCCCTGAAAATTTTAAGTAAATCGCTCGGGCGGTTCTCGAGAAAAAAAAAGTAGATTGATACATACATACATAGAGACATAGATAGATCGTTGACACACAGGACAGGAATGAAGTTCTGATTACTTTTAAAGATAATTTTACCATTAATATATAGAAATTGCTAATCTTTGATTGGCGATATCTCCGCTCCTTTTCAACCGATTTTGATGAGTGTGGGCTCGTTGGAAAGCTGCTGCGACGTAGTTTTTTTGTAAAAATAATTTGGAAGGGGAGGGGGGCGAGGGGAAAAAACTCAAAAGTTCGCCTGTACATCGTGACTTGTCTCAAAGGTTTCTTGGGTTTGTGGACGTTTTTTAGGGGTGTGGGGACTGCGTCACGCTCTCCGCTACCGCTCCGAACATAATGAAGCAATATTAACACACAGTGCAAATAGCCAACAATATATAGAAGACACTATTTGCACAATGTGCAAATAGCCGACAATATATAGAAGAGACTATTTGCACAATGTGCAAATAGCCAACAATATATAGAAGAGACTATTTGCACAATATTCCAATCAGACTACTTCAAAAATATAATAAACGGCAAACAAACTCGACATTATTTATTAGTGGCTATGGCTAACCAGTATCGGCACAGTCGTTAATTCGAATAAACATTTTTCCTAACTATTGTGCGAACTGCTGTAATGGTTTCAGTATTTACATTTCCTTATGGATTCACATCATACATTGTAACCGTGCAATACAAATCTGACGGCAATTAAACGAAACAGAAGTAATTTGTTACGATCGTTAAATCAGTTATAATTGCCAAGTATTTCGTTTTCAGTCGAATTTATCAAACCTTAAAGTGAATAAATATTGAAACAAGTGTACAGGAGTTGAAGTTGTTTATAAAAACCGCCAATATTTAGCTCTGGAAATAGTCTTCCTTTACCGTTCGGTAATTGTGCACATCGAAGCAAAAATAAAATACAAACCGAAATCAATAACTTTCCTCGTACAATTATCAGCAAATATACAAAAATCTTTGAGTAAACAAACATTTGTATGCAGAGCGAAGTTTGTGATAAAATAATGTATAAAAAACTGTTAATTTACTTGATGATAAATAAATCTTTGAACTTTCAGTTGTTGTTGTTGAAGAGCACGTTTAAAGTCTGTAACAACAACACTTAACAAATAGTTCAACTTCGACGAGGTAAAAAAGAATCCCAAAAACGCGATGCATAAGTCGTGGGAGACCATTCGGTTATTTTAAATTTATTATCTCTCTTCTATATCTTGTATTTGAATTTTTCACACCCGTGGGAAGCGAAATGGGCTCATAGATTTGTCAAAAGGTTTTCAACGCTGAAAAATAAAGGCAAAATTTTGATAAACAACGAGGAATGTTAACACAGTCTACAGGAGAGATATGAGTTGAGTTTATGACAAAAACTTTTGTAATTAAATGGGTGATAGTCGGGAAATAACGACCAATAAAATCGACAAAACAAATAAACAAAAATATCGGCGAAAAGTGAAAAAACGACAGAGCCTATAAGCAAAACCACATCCATGAGGAATTAGTAAGGTAGAGACTATTGATATCGGGTGCTAATTGTCTCTTTATTAAGTAGCGATAGTTACTTTATGTTTTCAATCTTCCTGTCCGTCCGTCCGTCTGTGCAACGTCACAAAAATGACGTCGCAAAAATAGCGTCACAAAAATGACGTTACAAATACGACGTCACAAAAATGATGTCACACAAATGACGCCACTCATAGGACATCCCAATTATGCTGTCATAAAAGTGACAACACTAAAATGTGTCACAAATACTACGTCACTGAGATGACGTAAAAATACGACGTCACAAAAATGACAACACAAATATAACCAAAAGTTATGACGTCAATGGTTTCGTTTAATTCTTCACCAATAACGATCGCTACTTTTCTATACCCATGTCAATGGCTTATTAATCCCAATTAACCAAATTCTTCAGCGGAAATTCGTTCGGACAAAGAACAATGAAAGCTTTCAAAAGCTTTCAAAATCTTGTTTTGTTCAATGTCCGAACGACCTTCATCGGAAGAATTTGGTTAATTGGGTAAGTAGCGATAGCTACTTCCTGTCCATCCGTCTGTGCACCGTCACAATTATGACGTCACAAAAATAACGTTACAAATACGGCGTCACGAAAATGACGCTACAAATACGGCGTTACAAATATGACGTTACAAATACGACGTCACAAAAATGACGTTACAAATATAACCAAAACTTATGACGTCATAGATATTGTTTCATTTAATTCTTCAACAATACACGATCGCAACTTTGCTATAAACATGTCAATGGTTTATAATACTTCGACTAATGGCACTCTGCTCCATTAGGCGCAGTATAATAAAGGCTAATGGAACCGGGTGCAGACAGCATTTTCGAATCAGTCAAGACTTTTGGAGGAAGAATTTTTGTAGTTCGAAAAAACATACAACTATAAGACACAAAGATCGTAGCACGGGTTCAGTGTAGCTTTCTGATTTTATACTTAGCCCCATAAAATTTTTAGGAACAAAATAATTGAGTGTTCTACAATGCTGAAAATAAATATGGAAAAATAACATCTCTTTATTGCTATAGGTAGTTTGGTACTTAAAATATTTGTCAACGGAGAACTACACTACATTCAACATGTAAAGCTCCAAAATCCCATATGTGAAGCAATTAAGCAGTATTAGGCAATGTCAAATTTAGCAGCAAGCATACCAAATGAATGTTATTTTCGACGATAATATCACGAAAAATGTATAAATAATGTTTGATGTGCAATGCACCACACAGTCATCAAGCGAAAAAACACATCTTGAATGGATTAAAAGTCAAATTAATGTGGACTCAAAATTGTGATGTGATGGGTGTAACATGTCGTGAATAATATCGTCACCATTCACTTCTTCTTAATTCAAATGTTCTGTAATTTTAATTAAAATGTCATTACAAAAACCAATGACGACACGTGTAATGAAATCATTTATTTAAAATTAGCAGGACGATTGGGACAATTTAGTGGTTACGTATTCGTTGACTAGCTAATGGCAAACAGAAGGATTCATTTCCGTTGACTTCGGTCTAAAATTTTCAACACAACAACATATAGGAACTGATGAAAAAAGTGAGACATTTTTTTCCAACCTCTTTGTGTTCGTTCAACCTTTTAAACCTTATCGTTTCCATGTCCGTGTTGTTCGTAGCAACATGTAAATGTCTTTAAATATAAATATATTTAAAGTGGTAGTTTCGCATTAGCTGGGTGACATATGAGCCAAATAAATGTACAACGACACGAACTTTGGGTTCACTGGTTCACCCTTTATCGATTTTCTGTTACTGTTAAGCTGAACACATTATAGACACGGGTAAGCATGATTTACGATTAGAAATAGAGCTTTTTCAACAACTTCCTGTCCATTTTTCCAATAAATTGACAAATGACAAGTATAGGCAAGTAGACAATTAGAATAAAATGTTTGCAGAATTTTAAACAATCGCCTTTGAAACGCAACAATTTTTGTAATCAAATGAAAAGTATGTTTCTATTATTTAGCTATTTTCTGTTTTGTTACATATTCCCAAGATTGTTCGACTGTGCATCTGTACACCATTGTATGCCATTGCCTTCTTATGTCCTTCATTCCAACCATCTTTTTAACGGGGGTCGTAAAATATGCAGAGCGTTCAGACAGCGTTGGTATTACAAGGTCCCCAAACGTTTATTGCTAACAATTCATTTCCTTGATACCTTCTTTTGAGTGTTGGAATAACTTTTTTCATCTCTTTTGCAACTTAACTGATTTTTGGGTTGAGCAGAAAATTTAATGGGAACAAGAAGATGCGGTAAGGACTTATTAGGGGTCGTGCACATATGACGTCACGTTTGCTATAAAAAATGAGTATCCATAAAACGGTCATAACGTAGTCAAGACAGCAAATTCTGTTTATATGACTCTGGCTACCCCCCCAAATAGGGGGTGTATTTGGGCGGGCAGCCGGAGTACTATAAGCAAAATCTCTTACCAGTTTGGAGTTATAGACTTTGTGGATTTTATAGCAAGCGTGACGTCATATGTGTACGACCCCTTAGTGAAAAACTTACAGATGTCTCCCCAGCAGAGTTGTATTCTGCCTAGCCCTGCCCTGCAACACATAAAAAACTTAGCGACGTTATCAGATAAGAGATTTTCATATATTTTCTCTCACAAATTCTCCTCGCTAAGTTTTTTATGCTTTGTACGGCAGCATGAAAATCTCTCATCTGATAACGTCGCTAAGTTTTTTATGTGTTGCAGGGCAGTATTAGCGTCGCTAATATGAAATTTTCTTGCTATTAAGGACTAGCGTTTCGCTAAAACTCAAATTGGGGGGTAAAAACCAACCGCTAGAAGATTCTTCTAAAATAAATTCATTCTTTGTAGAATCTCCGAACAAGGCCCACTCCCCCTATCGGAAAATCATAGGAACTTATAACACAGCTAATGTTTTGAAATCCCCGAGAATTTTTTTTTAGTTTTGATAATTTTGTTCGGCATTAGTCAGGACAAGGCATCTACCACTATCGCCAGTGTTTCAATGAAAATATCAAATTTTAAAAAACCATAAAAAAAAATTACGCTCGCTTCGCTCGCGTTATATACGCTACGTCTCCAAACAATCAACCTGGGTTTTTGAAATTTTTCGAAGTGCCTTCAAAATACTCAAATTAATTTGAAGAACAAATTTTTATGCCTCATTCACTGAAATCATCACATGCATATGACATTTCGCGAAATCGACTCTCTTGACGCAAGTCCCAGCAGAAATGTCGAACCTCTTATATCATCTCTTTGATTATCTTCGACTGCGAAGAATTGGAACTTAGCGTTTGAATTCCGCTGGGAGTCTCTGCGATTGTATTTCAATCGGAAGTTCTGACTGTCACTTCACAAATTCTCAGCGAAATCAGTTCTAGAAGCAAGAGAAGGCATGGAAACCTTATCAGAGAACAATCATAATGTCCCTTTTATGGGTTCCGAGCCACACGGACATTTTGGGAAATGAAAAAGCTGATGAATTGGCGAAAATATGAAGCGATACGAGTTTTGTGGGGCCAGAGCACACCGAGACAATGGTAAGACTACTGAAACAGGAAGTAGAAGAGTGACACCAGTAAGCCTGAAATAAACTACAAAACTGTAGACAAGACAAAGAGATGGTGGAGAAATGCAATGAAACTAAAGACACGATTTGCTTTTAAATCATTCCTTGGTTGTAGCAAAGAAAAAAATTAGTTTAAAAAATTCAAAATTTAATTTTTTTTGAGCTCTCGAAAACTGACATTCTTGATGTCAGTTTGATGAATAAAGTTTTATTATGCTGGCACCTATCGCTGATACTCGTGCTTCCGTTTACAACGGACTCTAAACCAACGCACGTGGTCGTGTCAAATTTTCTCACTCGACCACGTGCGTTTGTTTATGAATATAAGCACGTGCCGTGCATGCACTTACTTTGGCATTTCCAAACGTTGTCATTTTTTATTGTTGAATACTATCGGTACTGGTAAAAATGCTGTAACTGAATATTTCGCGCTTTATTTTGAATCGAGATTTTAATTTGCCTTTTAAAAAATAAATAAATTATTTTTGTATGCCGTAAAGTGTTTTTATCTTGCAAGGGACCCTTACGTATCAGAATAGATATGGCCAACAGAATAGATGTTACAAAACCCCTCGAACGTAACTCATAAGTGTCTGAAATTACGTCCACATTAAATTACATTGGAAATTGCCTTCCGAAAGTACAAAATTGACCCCCAAACAGACAAAAATGTTCGTCTCAATTTTTTGTACAACATAGCAAAAAATCATTTTTTTGTCTAGGGCCGACCTAGAGTCCTCAGTAGAGGCCTCGGACAAATACTTACATAGACAAAAATATTTCCCTCCATTTTCTCTACAACAGTGAAAAACCATTTATTTGTCTAGGGCCGACCTAAGGCCACAAGGAAATGCCTCGGACATTAATTAAGGAAATGCCTAATTAAATAGACACAAATGTTGCCCTCAATTTGCTCTGCAACATAGCAAACAAATTTTTTTTTGGTTAACCTTAGTTCAGACCTGAGACCCACTTCAGCCCTAAGCACAGGCATCGTTTTCAAATTTGTTTTTGAATATAAATCGGTACTCGACTACCTCTCAAATAGAAAAAAAAATCAACAAATTCAGTTGTGATTCATAAAACTTATGTAAGCGAACAAGTTGGGCCCTAGTAGAAACTCAGTTTTAGGGTCCTGACTGAGTCCAAGGGTTTCTAATCAAAAGTTTTTTTTCATAAAACGGGAGACAGTCCTAAGCCTTTCGATAAGCAAAAAATTTTAAAATCGGAAAAGATTTACTCGATTTATGTACAAAAAACACCTATGGCCCTACCTAAGTCCAAGGACTCAAATCCAAAAAAGTTTCTTCCATAAATTGTCGGCCATGCCCGAATCTTTCAAACAAAAAAAATTGTGAAAATCGGAAAATATTTACTCGAGTTATGTACAAAAAGCTAAAACCACTTAAACGGTCCTAGCTCGGCGGTCCTTGCACAGATTCAATCCCATAAAAGATATTTCGATTACCAGGGATTTCAGGGAAAAAGAAGTTTTGGAAAATCGGTTGAGTTTTACTCAAGTTATCGCGGACGGACGGACGGACATTTTTTTTATTGCTGATTCGTCATCAAAAAACGTCGTGGTAAACGCATAAGACCCCTTTTCGAAGAATTTCTTCGTACGGGTCTAAAAATAAATTCATGATTATTTGAAGTCGACCTCACAAGTGACAACTAACACCTCACACCTCACATGTAACACTTCTCACCTCACATGTGACACCTCACACCTCACAGATGACACCTCACAGGTGACACAGTGATCTACCACGAGTTTATTACCTGAAGCTAAGTCTGTGGTCTCAACATTTTTCTCACTCCACCAACAGTTGCAAACATTATAAACTACAGCCTTTCCTCTGAAGAGTAAGAACTATTGACGACGTCACACCTCTGAGCCTCTTACCCATTCTCTTATCAAATACTCTTTTGAAGACTTTAATTTTTTAAGAATACTTTCTCGGACCACTTTCTAGGACCGATCGACGCGACGGTAAAATTGCTTTCGAACGACCTCTACTTTTCCCCTTTCTTTGAAAGAAAGCCGCCTTCAGCTCTTAAAATGTTAAAAGCGACGATTCAGAACGAAATTTACATTGATCCACCCTCGTCTCATTATTTCGAAAGAGAAGACCAAGTCACAGATATGGAAAAAATGTGAAAACTATGCAATTTTCATTGACAGCGAACGGTTGGTTGATTGACATCAAACAAATCATTGACTCAGAAGAGCCCTATATAGTAAATATTTTTATAATAAGAATTATTGTTTACAACGGATATAAATCGTTCCATAGTGCTTCAACTTTTGATTAAGATCACGTTTAATGTTTGACTTAAGTAATTGTTTCATAGTTTGCTCATAAAAAATTCAAGCAAAAGAACCGATTTCATTTCCTTTGATGGAAAAGTTAATTGTTCTTTGTTAATGAGCTTCGATTAATTAATGTTTTTCTTTAACTTTTCAAATGAAATTATATGAAGTTACAACATCAATTTGTCATAATTTTCGGTATGAAATACGACAGTAATTGACACTAATTCTACATGTAACGTACCAAACGACTGGCACGGATGTATCGCAATATCTTCTTGAGCTTTTCCCAACATTATTCCATGCAAATAACACTCAAAATTTAGAAGCGAGTAAAATCGGAACATTGAAACTAAACAAACTACACGAAAAGAATTATTTTCGTATACCTCGCATGTTTCGCATTATGAAACCATTAAACGTAAATGATTCAGTGGTTGTGTTAGAGAATTAGTCTAATGAAATTTCTGCAAACTAAAAAAAAAACATTTTTAATTAAACAAAAATACACTCAAGTAGTAGGAGTTTCAAAAGATAAGATGAAAACCATTTCAAACAACAAGATGTGGTGAACTGACCAACTTTAAATCAGATTACTCAAATTCAACGACCGTGAAATAATGAAAATATATTCAAACGTGAAAATGAAAAATGAATACCTGGAAAATAAGGGAATTGAGAAAAAGTGGATTTGGAAATTGTGTGAAAAAATATCCGTTTACGACCTAAAAACGTGTGGGGCATCTGGTACAAAAATCTAACGACATTTTGATTTATTCGATTCTTTTGGTGGGTACTAACAATGCTTGGAGAAACTATGTTCATTTGAGGATTTGTGATAAATCGTAATGACATGAGAGATATAATAATCTTTTAGTTAAAGTAACTGGAACCGGTACAATAATTATTATCAGATTTAATTTCCTTCCAATTGACTTTACGCCTCATTTTTTTTAAATTTTTATTCCATATCCTATGTTCTAAAAACCAATAATCTGCAAACAAAAAAAAATCTACGCGACTTAATTTTGTTTTTAATCGTCCCCAAAAATTCAATTCTTTTCATGCGATGGCAGGTCGCAAGCTGTGAATAATATAAATGCGATGTTATTTCGCGCGAATTTTTTGAATTTTTTTCAGCGCCCGCCTCAGTTTTGAGTTTCAAAAAAAAAAAGTTATGGGTTATTGAGATGTGTCGCAGAACAATTTTTACTTTACAACGATGCTCTTTATTGAAATAAATTATACGGACATAAATGAATAAGGTCAAAACGATTTACCCCTTACGTATCAGACTAGATGTTGCAAAAAGACTCGGCCGTATCTAACTAAATATTGCCTTACTTCTTAAGTGTATGAAATTACGTCCGTACATAAAAATGGATTGGAAATTGCCGAAATGGTAATATTGAAAAACCCGTCCGAAGAAACTGTGAAAATAAATTAAAAAATTTTCAAAAAAGTTCCCCTCAATTTACTCCATAACATAGCAAAAGTAATTTTTTGGGCTGGTGCCGACCTTAGGGACACCCTAAGGCTTAAGGAGATGCCTCGGACCCCTCTTTTTTCTCTACAACAATCCACAGAAAATCTCATCATCAGAGGTATACTCATAAACCACCACCTATCGTGTAGTGTCACATAGCGTGAGTTGGGCCGAACAACCCGAACAACTCAACCGACTTTAGTGAAACTTTCCTGATTTTCGTAAAGTCCATATCTTTCATTAAAACCTTGAATTTTCCAGAGATATAAGTCAAAAAGTTTCACTGACCTTCAAAAAAACTTCGTTTTTGACCACTTTTTCGACCGTAACTTCGAAAGTTTTTGGTCAGGTTACACTGGTCGATTCAGAAGGCAGCCCGGTGCCAGAAATTTTCCTATGACAATGTTCGATGGCGAAACGAGTACATTAATGTGCACTCGGTTCCGATCCGGTACCAGGCTACGTACTTAGCATTTGTTACTGCTGTTAAGATGACATTAACAGATTTTTGGCACCAGGCTGCGTTCTTTCTGGTTACTTAAGATTCTCAAGTAGGCAGCCTGGTGCCCAGTGGAACCTAGCGCACCAGGCTGCCCAGCCTGAAATGCAGAGCTCTGTTACAATTTTGTCACAATTTTTTCCATCAAAATGTTCTACACGAGCATTATAGAAGAGCTTTATGCACTTGACAAGACCAGTCTAATGCATGAAATACTTCATCGTCTTCTAGAACATTTTCATGTGGTAGCATAGCAACAAACAAAGGCCTTTTTTAACCAGCACAACCTTAACCGATTTTGCCCAAATTCAATTCTGCAATCATTTTTTTAATTATCTTTCAGGAAAAGAAAAAGATTTTGAAAATCAGAAAAGATTTACCCGATTTATGTAGAACGCATTGGGCTCTAGTAGAGACTCACTTTTAGGACCCTGGCTGAGCCCAAAGGCTCAAAATAAAAAAATTTCCTTGCATGAATTGTACGGCAAACAAATAAAAATGTTGAAAATCGCAAAATATTTACTTAAGTTATGTGCTTTGCTTCGCTCCGCTCCATCTTGGACGTTTTCAATACCTGGGTCAAAATCATATCTTTTTGGTCCAAGTGATATAATAAACTATCACAACAAAAACCCTTTTAAAAGGGAAATGTGACGCAAGTCCTTCTTCCTCCTTCCAAAACAACTGATATCAATTTGGGGTGACGCTTACAGCTTTGAAACGCAAAAATTCTTTTGGAATGTTTTCATTTTTGATTAAAAAAATGCGAAAGTGCATATTTTGTATGGAAAATGACGATTTTCTAAAGGTCATATCTCCGGATCCACTGGACCGATTTTAATGAGTGAAAAGACATTTCGCCTTAGAATTTTCCGTAGAATCCAGGAAAAATATTTTCCGGGGGGTACGTCGCAAGGGTAGGAAGTCAAAACTTAGTTGTATATATGGTTCCGAAGTCTACGAAAAAAAATTTTCTGAATTTTTTGCTCGTGGGGACTTGCGTCACGGGCGCATTGCTACCGCGCGCCCATGATTTCGATTACCTTTCAGGAAAAAAACAATTTTGAAAATCGGTCAAGTTTTACACGAGTTATCGTGTTAACACAGAATGGACGGACAACATTTGTTTGCATTTTTCTCTTACTTTTACCCCAAAACGAAAAAGTAACCGACTCCCTGGTCCAGAGGCGCCGACTTTCATTTATTTTACTGGGGGCTGGTCTAATAGAATTTTCTAGCGTACCGTAAAGTCGGCTAACTTCGTCCGGTTTTCGCTGTTTTTAGTGTATTTTTGCATTTTTAAGACTGCTAAAAAATGAAATCGAAATGACGATAACAGACCCGATTCTGAAAGCTTGAACCTTTCAACTAAACTTTAAATGTGACATTTTGTATGGAACTTCTTAAAACCTATGAACACACGTGGCCACTCATTTTTAGCAAGTGACTCAAACCTGTCGCACCTTTTTTATAAATGAATGTAAAGTTTCAAGCTTTCATAATCGAAACTGCTATCGTCATTTCGTTGCGATTTCAATTTTTCATAGCAGTGTTGAAAATGCAAAAATACACCAAAAACAGCGAAAAAGCGGTCAAAGTTAGGGTACCTGGTCAAAATTAGCTGACTTTACGGTAACCCACATGTGGGTAACACTTATATGCTCGTATTTCCATTTGTCAGTTTTTTGTCTCTAGATTTGCAAAAAAACTAGAGGGGACAGGGAGGAGGTATTACGCATATATCGACTCTTAGAACATCTAGAGTGCTCAACCTTATGACATTCGATAGCTCTCTAACTTTAGATCTGCTAAAGTGCCGGAAAGGGGAACAGACCTACGCAGTTCGATAGTTCTTTATCATGAAATTTGTCGAAATATTTTCGTTGCGATTAGAATGTGTACTCTGTTCCCTATAACGCTCCCCCTCTCGGCATCCCCCGATGGCACCAGCGTCGCGTCGGCACCCATTTTCGGAACCCCTTGTTGGCACCATTTTCGGGTGAACATTCAAAGTTTTGATTCCGAATGCGATACTGTGCTTTCACTTAATTTACTTGGGAAGTTACTTTCTCGTACGGGATATGCTAAGACGACTAGGTCTTTTTGGGATTGCCTCGATTCGTTTTTTAGGTAATTTGAAGATTTTGCAAAATTACCATAGGCGAAATTTTTCGATTTTAGGGTTCGTTGTAAGTAAGAAGTTTAGTAATGGACTAAGCGAGTATGGCGCCGCAGGCGAAAATTTTTAAGATCTTTGATAGTTATTTAATTAAATCGTGATATTCACTTGATCACTGCAGGTTAAGATGTAATTATGTATCTTCTAATTCTCATCCGGTTTCCGAAATGTAAAACTTTAAGAAAAATTGAAAATCTGCTGTGGGCTGAGCCCCCCTTAAATATTTTTACTTGGGGCCACAGCCCCGCGGCCCCCGTTAATTCGGCGCCTCTGATTTGGTCGAAATTTGACTGGCTACGTCGTAGTAAATTCAATAGACATTTTTTAAAACCACTTTGTTGTTCATACTAATATTACCCACTCACTCCTGCACACCTTTCCTTAGCCTGGAAACTCGACACCTAATATGTAGCAGTTATGAGTTCGAAAACCTAAGGGTGGTTTTTCATTTGAGGCAAACCTATGTGACCTATATGCATAATGCATCTCCCTCGCATTAATGCGATTCCCATTTAACGTATATCCCCGGATCCCGACATCCTAGAAAGTAATGTTTTAGTGATTTAGAATCAGGATGAAAAACTACGCATAGTCTTTCAAACTCATAAACGCATGAAATGTATCTCTAATTGTAGCGTAGTATCGCTTGAATTTGTTGAATTGATGGGCTTAACCTGACTGATCTGAGTTGAAATTTTTTGAAAACATGAAAATTTTTCAAAATAATGGGATAAGGTCAGCTCAGTTCACGTAGATTCAGGTTGATCCAGATTTTAGGGTAATTAAGAACCAAGTCAAAAAGTGTTAGTTCAGATTCAGAAGAAGTAGTTCTGTTCTCATTTCGCCGTTTGTTTAATCACGAGAATAATCAATAAATAATTTATTTAGCTAACTACATATAAATGTTAATCAACACATTTTTTGTTCTAAACGCAAATAAATCGGTCAGCGATTTTCTTTTCAAATTAACTCCGATGTTAAACACTTTTTCTTTCTGCAAAAAATATGTTGTCTAGCGAATCGAAGAATGTTTTTCCGATCTTTTTTTTCAACATTTTGAATAGAGTTATCGCTTGACTAACCTAATTTATAACAAAAGAAATTCATATTTTCTAATTAACTTAATTCTCACAAATTCTTCCTCAGTCATTTTACAATATGAAAAATGTTCACATCAAAACCACCGGTGTGGTGCTACAATTTTTTTCTTTTCGTATTACGTAATGCATGCAGAATATCATCTGCAAGAGTTTCTAGTCTACGTGCAACGTATCTGCTGCACAAGCAATAAATGCATTATTTAATATTTTCTTTCTTTTTTTTTTGCTTTGTTTCATAGGTCGGTGTTAAGACTCAATCATTAGGCAAATCATTTTCAAATTTACGTTCGAGATATTCTCATATTCTACTTCTTAAGCTTTAAATATGATTTGATGTTGTTGCCGCACCAGCAACGTAATTTGTTTGCTGCACTTACTGTGAACAGTAGAAGATGGTTTCCATACGAAAAGCGGTAAAGATTATCTCTGGTGTGCATCACTGTGCAGTGTAGTAACATTATTTCACTTGCAACAAAATATGATTTAATAGCAAGTTTATTTCTACAAATTAAGGAGATTTTCATGTGACTTGTTTATTCGGTCTTGTGATTTTGTATCATTTGTTATGTTCTGGCATGAAATGTTTTCCACAACAACACGAATTACAATTAGACAACATTAGCTTTTGCGCATAAGATGGTACATACAGAAATATGTTGACTGAATCGTATAAGTTCCATTTTACGCTAAAAAGAGAGCATTTTTTTTTTCTGGTTCTTACAACATCAAAGTGGCAAAAATAAAATTGTAATAATTCGGTAGAGTGACTTTTCATCCCATTGCAAAAGAAAAAAAAAACGTTAGTCTTCAATTACGTTTAGCAAGGATTTTTTCCTCATTGGAGTGAATGCAATGAAACTGTAATTGAAGTTTCTAATTGCAATTAGTGGAGTAAGAACTTCCAATTACATGTTTAAAGATACAACAAACCCGTACGGTTTGCCGTAGTGTCAAGCCACACTTGACGTATTATTACAAAGACTTTCGAAGGAACGATTTCGACAAATTTTTCCAGAGTTGATATGTGCCCATTTCGTTGCACAATGAAAATGACCAAGGCTTTTCAATGATTTTCTTTAGTGTTATGATTTCCATAATTTGCTTTAAGATTTTAGGACTTTTTTTATTTATTCACGAAAAAAAAAACTTTAAAGGCTCTAGGCCGTGCAGGTTACATAGCAGACTAAATTAGAGCCGTGTGCCGGCGTTTCCTCGGTAGGGTCTTCATGACAGTCTGCATGCTTTGGACTACATCCGAGACTTGCAAAAATGTAGAGGAGAGTTGTACCTAATCGACTTCTCAAAGACAATTTGACTCGTAAATGTCAATGGAACAAATTATTTGAGTTGCGCCGACTTAAAATCGATTGTCAGGCGAATGCGGGCGAATGCGGGCGAATGCGGCCGAATGTTCGATTTTACGTCGGCGCAACTCAAACAATTTGTTCCAGTGACATCTACGATCGGGGAGATCTTAACATTCTTTTAATGTGGTTAATTAAATTCGACAAAATTATATTTTTGATGTAAAATTAATGTACTTTTTGTGTATGTTTGATGGAAAAATGATAGAAAGTTCATGAATAATTGCGTAAAATTTATGTAAATCATGTAAAAAGATGAATTATTAATGTTACAAGGATGGATTTCGCTACATCATTTTTCCATCATTTTTACATTCCAAATTAGTGAAGCATTTACATCATTTGGACGACCTTGAACCTAAATTTTTTCTTGAGTACGGTTAGGCATTCGCTCACCTCTCAAATAGAAAGAGAATCACGAAAATCGGATATAATTTATCTGATTTATACATGAAAAACATGCAGGGCCCTACTCGACACCCTTTTTTGGAGCCCTAGCTAAGTCCAAGGAACCGATCTCAAAAAACTTTCTTTAATAAATTGTTGGCCTTTTATAGACATTTCGATTAAAAAAAATTATGAAAATCGGATGAGATTTGGCCCGAAAATGCCCAAGTTCGAACTTGACCTCACTTTTTCGACTACAATAATCCCATTTCACTTAGAGACACTTTTGTTCTGTGCGGGTTTTTAACACAGCGAAAACCTGCGAAGAACAAAAGTGTTTCTAAGTAATGGTATATTACAGCGAAAGTAACTCATTACATGAGGACACAATTTTCTCATACGAGCCAAACTTATGAGTGTTTTTTTGAGCAACAAGCTTTGAAGACGTTATTTTGACAAGTGTAGAGCTTGCATATCCGAGCCGGAGGCGAGGTAAGCAGCTTCACGAGTCAAAATATCAGTTTTTAAAGCGTGTTGCTCAAAGTAACTCGAGTGAGTTCGCAAGTTCTCAAAATTGTGTCCGAAGTAATGAATTAGAGAGTTTGGGCAAAGCGACTTATAGCCAAATTTGCATATACTATAAGTAATAAGTCATATGTTTACGTTATAAGTTACAAGTTTACGTTACGAGCTATGAGTTATAATTTATCAGTTACAAGTTTGCGGTACAAGTTATAAGTTCAAAGCTCAGATCAGTATTGTAACAGATCCAGATAACTACTAATCAGTTTTAAAACTGATCCGGATCAGTACTTATCAGTTTCAAACTGATATGGATCGGTACTGATCAGTTTTAAAACTGATTCGGATAAGCAATGACCAGTCTAAAAACTGATACGTATCAGTACTGATCAGTTTCAACGCTATTATGCCAAATCAGTTTTGGAACTGATCAATTTTGGATCTGATCAATTTTGGAACTGATCAGTTTTGGAACTGATCAGTTACAATACTAATATGGGCTATAAACTTAAAGTGTTAACTTATAACTTGTGTTGTAAACTTGTAACTTGTAATTTATAATTTAAACATATAACTCGAAACAAATTGCTTTATGTATAAGTTATAAATTTGGCTATAAGTGGCTTTGCCCAAACTCTCTGTTATGTAGCAGGGTTCACTGTATAATGTTTATTCTGTATCCATCCGAAATTTTATTATTATGTGTATGTTTACCACCTACGAACACCATACATTACATGTATGGTCTTTTTTACCTCACTAGTGAAAACAAAAGTTTTACCTCAAACTCAGGTAAAACCTTTGTTTTCACTATTGAGGTAAAAAAGACGATACATGTAATGCACGGTTTTCAAACATACATGTAATGCTCAACTTTCGGATGGGTTAGCCAATAAAATGGGATTATTGTATTTTTCAGGGGAAAAAAAATTGAAAATCGGTCAAGATTTACTCGAGCTATCGCGTTTACGGACGGACGGCAAAATTTTTTCTAAGAACCATGATCCATGCCCGATGCCCCCTACTGCATTTCCTACAATTGACTCCAGCTATGTTCCTAAGAACCCAGATGTACGAAAATTCTAAGCCATGAACCAAGCAACCACAGTCTACCCAACTTTTATTACCATACAGAGTCGTACCATCAATACACCAACAAAATCTACTATACAAAAAATGTTGTCGGTTCCTTATTTATCGCACATCTAAGGTCTAAGAACATTAATATTTTCCATTACCAGACTCTTGACATAGATACATCTTGCGGAGTTCAAACTGACAATAATCTTTTTATTTATTGTAACAGCAGATTATTATTTGTAATAATTTTTTTCTTGATTTGAACTTCAAATCAAAATAAATCGCCCACCAAGTGCTATAATCAAATAAATTTTCAGTTTTTGTAAATTTCAATTCAACTACATAAATAAAAAGTAACCAAAACGTTTAAATTTAGGTGGGCGTTATTGAACTCTTTTTAACTTTAATTAAAGAACATTAAAGATTTTGCCTAAACAATCATTGCTTTTTATTAATGTTAATGTATACCCACAACCATAAGTCAGCGAAAGAAATCATGTTGTACACAAACGGAAAGAAGTTGAGTTTTTGTTTGGAACTCAAATTTGTATTACAAAACATGTTACGCATGTCATAATTTTTAGTCTCAAACGAATGGCTACGACGACCATTTGATTTATAAACTTTGTAATAATTGGCATGCAATGGATGACATACAACAAAAAGTTATAGTAACAGTTCGAAGCTGTAGACTTTTTAAAAAATTTGTTATTATTTTTGTTGATTTCATTCAATTGGAAGTTTACTTTTTGAATTTGCTTGGAATGAATGCTATAGATCCGGTTAATTAACTGACCTCGTCATCATTAAAATAAATCACAAATCACTGTAACGAATTTGTAATATTAGATAATAAATAACCGCAAGTTTAATTAAAAAAAAAAAACTAATTTCTGAAAGGCTTTGTAAGGAAAACGTGTAACTTTTAGCGCATAAGTAATTGTTCGAATTGAAAATAGAACAAACTCTTTATGCAGATTCCGCAGTGTAAATGAGAAAACTTATTTATGTTTCATGCCGTATAAACGTTTCGAAAATTAGCATTTTTTTTTCAAAAGTTACTAAACAAAGTCGTTAAACATAATTGTTTTGAGACATTTCACAGTTCCGCAAACAAAAAAAGACCTTTTTGTATAGTGGAAGTGTTTTCCGAAAATCATAAATTATCATCGGTTTGCTTTCTGACATAAACAATTGAAGAGTTTATGCTTCACACATCTATTACTTCAATCAATAGAACGCATTTATTGGGAAACATGTCGAAAATTTCAATTTTATGGATTCGTTAGCCAATTATTAGGCAAATTATTCGTCTTTTTGGATTTCTAATTTTTATTCTCTCTCAAAAAAAACTTTCTCCAAACAATTTTTTCTCCAAAAAAAATTTTTTCGACAAAAATTTTTCTCCAACAAAAATTTTCTCTATAAAAAAATTTACTTGCTCCAAAAAAATTTTTCTCAACCAAAAACTTTTTCTGCAAAAAAATTTTATTCCAAAAATTTTTCCTTAAAAAAAATTTTCTCAAAAAAAAATTCCTCCGAAAAAAATTACTCACACAACTAAAAAACTGAAGTCAGAAAAGAGCTGTAATTGAAAAGGTATTCCCTGTAAACGCAAACAAATTGTTTCACTTGTCTTGATTGAGAAATTTTATGTTCAAAACAAACTTTCTGTGAAACTGAAAAATCAACATCTGTTATTTTATGTCGCATGTGTATTGAGAATATGTTAACATTGATGAACAAGTTGTAGTTAACAATCATAGCACTTTCGTCAAGCATATGGCAGATACACTTCGACATCATAAATATTTATATCGACAACAATTACAAATTTTGCACCTTTTAGGAACAGAAGATAAGTAAAGTTGACAATAAATTGTCTCAATGCGAGTATATGTCTTATTTACGGACGGTAATTCTGCATTAATTGTAACGGCTAAAATTATTTTAGTTCATTGCATAATCGCCATATCAACTGACGGTATTCATGCGGGTCAAAAATCGTTCTTTTAATCTAACTTCAGTAATTTTTCACGTAAAGTACGGTTGAAACTGAAAAGTCACGTTGCCTAGATATTTGATGGAATTGAACGACGACACAGCGTTCTCATTCAAACACGAGGTTTTACTGGCTTTTCTCCTCTGCTGGTTTGAAGTTGTCACCTTAACGTGAGTAGCAGATGCTAAATCCCTTAGATCTTGAAAATATCGTACTGGTCTTGCACTCATTGATTCGGATCCTCCATTTGAGTAAAACTTTTAAACACTTTTGAACGAGTGCTCAAGGGTTCTCACTCAGAATACTCGAGTCATCAGCAAATTCAACCAATTCTCTGTTGCGTGGAGTATTAAAAGTACAAACAGTGTGCAAACCCGAATTCAATAAAACTACAGAAATCCAATTTGGTTTATTTAATTTTTTCTCGATATCAGCTAATGATGCACAGAGCAACCAAAAACACATAGTTGTGAATAAACTGGGTAGAAATACAAATGACCGAAAAAGTGACGAAAACTTTTCCAATTAAACAACACTGAATATTGGTGAGCGCTTGTACAGTTTTTTTTTGTGTACAATTTCAGATAAACGAATATCCAACCCTTTCGCCTTTCCGTACAATCAACTTGTCGTTAATTTATAAATGAGTACTTTAGAAAATAATCCATTAGTGCAGAGCGATAAAAACAAAATGTAAATGTAAAGTTGTTGACCGATTGTGTAACGCATGAATTATGCATTAAAACATACATTTTCTGAGAGGTTTTATAAATTCAGATGACCCGTTAAAATTAAATTTCTTTCTTACTCGATTCTTGTTTTTTTTTTATTTCATTTTAAATTATGTTGTTTTCCCGACTGTTTTTGAATCCAATAAACTTATTTAGCATCATTACGCTCTTTCATGTATCAATGAACCAATATTTTTGTAATAAACTGAAAAAAAATGAAAACGGTGCAACACGACTCAGTTTGTTTGCATATATCGATTTCGTGTTCTGAAAGGAATGAAGTATTTCAACGAGTTTCAAACTATGTATAAAGAACAATTATTTTCATGCGTCGGTCCGCAATAACATTGCAACAAATAACGTAGTAATTCATTGAGAGTTGTGGTATCGAAATTAAAATTCCAATAGACAATTTGTTATTTAAAGACAAAAATCAACTAATTGTTTTATCAGGAGAGCTGACACATATTTTCATGTCTCGCTAACCTACAGAACAGGCGAAAATCTTATTAAACCAAAAGAATATTCAAACGAAAAACGATTTTATTCACAACAGTGCTTCCCTAGGACATTAATTTTGTTGGTGTCAAACTTTGTTTCGTTAATTTGTCGCTTTGGTGAATGAGATAGCATATGCGGGAAAATTTATTTGTCTACTCGGGGGATTACATCCCTCACCTCCCCCTCGAAGATTTCCCACAGGTGCATAATCTACTATTATTGCTCTCGGGGATATAGTATGCATATTATGTCCTAGGTGTCCAAGTTTGAGACCCTCATACAATAAATTATCGTATTTGGTATTTGAAAAGACACTTTTCACGCCAACATATGCCTAAAGTTCCTACTCTTTGCAAACTGTTTGCGGTATCTGCCATCAAGCTAAGTAATCCACGAAGATCAGGATTTTCATAACTAACTCGCCCACTTCTACAATTCCCTGTAAATTTGTCTGCCTGATGACTTAGTCAATAAAAATTATAAACAGAAGCAGAACATTTCAGTTGATATTGTAACATTTGTTAGCACAGATCGATTCATTTATATTGATGGTGTCGCCGCCGCACCGCTTGAGCAATAACGACAAAATAATATCATGATGGAAATGAGTTCACAGCGTTCACAGTAATTACAATGAAAGTGTGTACTAAATGATAGCATGTCATATTTTTAAATTCTACATTTTAAATCGATAACGAGCCAAACTCAATGAATAAGTTTGGGGATAATTTTATTTTAATTCATGTATGCGATAACTGCGTAAAATTTTGTGAAGTATTTAGCATCAGCTGTGACACAACTCGTACAAATATTTGACGTCCAATTTCAAATGAAGGTGCGCTTGAAAGTGATGCAAATAGGGGAACGATTACATGTCTATCAAAGTTAAGTTGGGTGTAGTTGATAAAATAATAATTGCTGCTCCATACGTGGTTCACGGACGCAAAACAAAATTCAATAATTGAAATAAAGAAAACAGATTTAATAAGAAATTGATATGAGTGTGTAAAAGAATGAATTCGTAAACAATTCGTTTGTTAGTTCCTTTGTAAATGCTATTGGACACACGATTATGGTAGTGAAGTCAATTCAAAATTCCGTGAGAAAGAACCTTTGGGTACCGATACGTCAAGTCGTCAAATATTTTTCCGAATTGCGAACCATCAATTTAGATTTAGTGCCTTTGCTTTAAACTCCAATTTTGGAGGCGCTTTTTGAATTCGGTGTCAAAAAATGTGCAAACTTTTACACCAATTTCTAAATCTTCCAGACCAGTACTGATCAGTTCCAAAACGGGTTCACATCAGAACTGATCAATTTCAAAACAGTACAGATACGGATCAGTTTTAAGACTGATTTTTACTTATCCGTATCAGTTTTAAAACTGATCAGTACTGATCCGGATCAGTTTCAAAACTGATTAGTACTGATCTGGATCAGTTTCGAAACTGATAAGTACTGATCCGGATCAGTTTCAAAACTGATTAGTACTGATCCGGATCCGTTTCTAGATGGATCAGTACTGATCCGGATCAGTTTCGAAACTGATCAGTACTGATTCAGATCAGTTGTGAAACTGATTAGTACTGATCTGGATCACTTATAATACTGATCTGGGCTATAAACTTATAACTTGTACCGTAAACTTGTAACTTGTAACTTATAAATTATAACTCATAGCTCGTAACGTAAACTTATAACGTAAACTTGTAATGTAAATTTGTAATTTATAACGTAAACATATAACATATTACTTATAGCTATATGTATATGTTATAAATTTGGCTATAAGTCGCTTCGCCCAAACTCTCTAGTAGTAGTTATAACGTGCGATGCGTTGTTTAAAAGTTCAACTTGACAGAAATCAAAATAATTTTGCTAACTTGAACTTTAACACAAACATTACGCGATTTATTCGAATCGCTCCCTAATATAAAGGATATGCTAGCGCGAGATGCGAATATCGCGTAATGTTTGTTTGAAAGCTCAACTTGACAGAAATAAAAATAATTTTACTAAGTTGAGCTTTCAAACAAACCTTACGGTATTTATTCGCATCGCACGAATTGCATGCTACATAACAAGTACTTTTAACTTTATTTCATTAGACATTTACACTACCCCTCTTATTTTTTCATAATAGTTTGCTGTGATTGGTTGGCTTATTTCTTATGCGATTAAAATTTACTGTAGTAAAAAATAAGAGGGGTCGTGTAAATATCTATTGTGTGAATAATTTTGTGTTTATTGGTGATGGTTTTATGTATGTTTGTGCGGCAGCAAAGAAAACTCACAACACAAACAAATGAGTTACACAGAGTTCCTTAGCACGTGAAAGCGTTTCATTCCGCGATATAGCCTATAGTATCGTGAGTACAACACATACACAACAGCAATACAACCTTCACTACACTCCGACTTCACCTTTCCAACATCAGCTATCCATACAAAGTGGTCTTAGCGAAACCTTCCATCGATGCTAATATCACTCTTAAGTAAGGTTAATAACTTAAAAAATAATAAAAGACGAATATGCTCCGCATGTAGGACCTGAAATTCATTTAGTCTATCTACGAAATAAACAGAATAACTATAGAGAAGTAAAGATGACTCGCTAATTATTATCGTTAGCGGTACATTTCCCGCTAATAAAACTTTGTTTATGAAGTTCTAATTGAAACCGTATTTCCACTCAACACAACATTTTCTTTTCACTTTATGGAAGGCACATTGTCGAGAGTATCTGCAGTAGAACAGATTCTAATTCAATTAAATTGATTTAACTTATGTACAAGTGTTAAAGATTGGATTTTAATGTCAACACTCGTCTCAGCCTCACTCTCACATGCTTTAAAGTATTTCTTGCTTTTGAGTCATCAATCATATCACTAACAACCAATATCTTGTGTACATTACAAACATGTGGGGAAAGGCTAGTGACCCGTTTTTACATTCATCAAAATGAAATATTAGACACTACCAACATCACAAAGTGTGATTCGGTGTTATGTTTATTATGTAATGCCAAATAAACTAGCGCCGAATTGTTTATGTAAGTCGACTATCATTGATTACAATTTAAATTTTGTAAATAAATAAATTTTCATGAAAGTTTGTATTCGTCGAAGAATTATGGTGAACAACCGTAAATGGTATGCTAAAACGTGTCATACAATTTTCGAACGATGTGTTTATGTACCGGCAGATAGATAAAACAATAGAATTTTGAAAGAAGCCACTTAAATAAATATTGACATTAAAACCACATTGTTAATTTATCCGGTACATTGCCATTCTACAAATATAACATGCATGCATATCAATATATATGAAATAATATTTAAATAAAGACAACCGCACATTGAACACATTGTATAATATTTAGAAACCATAAAAGGATACCAGAAGAATGTATATAAGCAACTAATCGGCCATCAAGTGGGTTTAAACTTTGGAAATGATTTTGGCATTGGTTTAAGAAATTATGAAATACGATAGTCCGGCATAGAACAGTGCGTCGTTAAAGAATTGTTGAACTTCAGTGACTACTTTTAGATTAAGGGTAAAAAATTGGCTCTAGGACGAAATATCTCTGAACAAAATTACACCAGACGAAATATCTCTGGGAAAAATTACCCCAGACGAAATAAACACCGAGCACAAAAAACCTCGGACGAAATAACATTCAAATTTAAAAACAGTTGTTAGGGGGTTCTTCCCTTTCACTCTAGTGCCTGCGGCGAGCTTCAATACGTCTGCACGGGCTCTATTTAAAAATCCGCAAGCGGAATATTCTCTCTTGGCGAAGCCGCTACTTGCACCTTAAATATTTAAAAAAAAAATTCCGACTACGCACAGAAATGTTCTTGGGAATGAAGAGACTCCTAAACAGCCGTTTTAAAATCTAAAACAGTGTTAATAGGTCTGAGTGTGACAAGAGAAAGACAGCCGGTAGTATCCTTAGTATTTTCTTTCTTTCATTTTTGTGGTGAGAAATTGAGCTATTATCTTCCGGCACACGGGTTTATTAGCTAACAATATTAAATAATTTATTTATAGAAAAATGTTCCCCCAAGTTGCTCCGATAAGATAAATAACAGAAATAAACATTCACATCACTTCCGCCACAACTGAAAGTGGTCTAAAGTTATGTATTTTAATGTATTTTGTGACATGAATAAGTAATAGACGAGGAGACCGATTTTCGATGGTTTTACTTCGAATTTTATTAGCGGAAAGGGTTTTAGTAACACCTATCACATAATGAAATAATTTGCATTTAGTGAAGTAGTTCGTATGGAAGACATTAACTTTAACTCGCTTATGGTAACGTATGGGGAGCATGTTTGTTAATTGAATTAGGCAAGAAAGTTAAGTCCACGATAATAAATCATTATGTTTGTTCATTATAAATTTTGCAGGATCGAACTAAAAAGAAAGGTATTTAGTGAGCTTGAGGCTTTAATTAGTCACCGAATCTTTGGCGTATATTAGTTGCACACATAGATTAGACCCTGGGATGTCCACTTTTAAGGCACTGTTGCGAAATGATATTGCCTGTGTCGAGTCGACATTAAAACGTAACCCATTTTTCGAAGCCCCCTCAAACATAAGATTCAGTTCAGGTCTTTATTTATTTTGTTGGAGATGTTACATAGCGACAACTCGTTACGATCCCAGTTAATATAGTTTTAAAAGTCGTCCGCATATAAGTGAGGTTCAGTGTGCTTCAACATGTCTGGCAAGTCATTAATGAAAATAAATTAAAGCGGCGAAATGGTAGAACATTGCGGCACACCCCTGTGAGTTAGTGTAGGCCACTAAAAAAACTAGACAATAGTCGTATTATCTAAGACTCTCCACAATTTTATTTAAGAAATTCATCCAAATAATAACATCCCATAATGAGAGAACTAGGATCCGCGTACATCTTAAGAGCATGACACAAAAACGTGAACTGTCAAATTTGAGATGTTTTTTTAAAAGAGAATTCTGTGTAAATAACAAATTATTCAAAATTATAGCTCATGTACTGTGATAATAATAGATGAATCAGAATTCACAAAGTTTAAGTATGATGGTACAAATTTGCTCTGAAATAACATCGCAAACGAATTTGGAATGCGATGATTTTTGAGAGCAACTTTCGACCTTCATACTCCAATTTTTTTAATTCTGACTCATCTATTATTTTTGTAAGAGTCATCTTCACACAGTACATGAGCTATAATTTTGAACAATTTGTCATTTACGCAAGATTCTGTACTGAAAAAAACATCGCAAATTTAACAGTTCAAATTTTTGCAACGTGCTCTTAAGTAACTCTTAAGTAAGATTCAAATTTTAAGAAAATAGAACGCATTTCAAGATACCCCAATCATCTCACTCTCAAGGAGTTTTGTTTGCAGCCAAAAATTCCTTGAAAGGAGAAACGTAACGTAGGTCTGCAAAAACATCGAATACTAATTTCGAATGCGATGTTTTTTCGCAGAGCATATTTTATTGGATTTTCTTCTGAGACAAACTTAAAAGAGAAAATTACGACCAATTTCAAGATAAATCGACCGTGTGCTTGCGCTAACAATGATACCAAATCCAATTTTTACTCAAATTTATCATCGTATCGTTCATCAGGTAATTGAAAATATTGTTCTGATGGTCATTCAGACGGCTGGTCAGTAAAAATCCCAGAGCCTGAAAATAAAAGGTTTTGGCGAGTACTTTAATACACAACACTTATTTTCATTACACCAGCCGACTCATTCAGTTCTATAACTGGGAATAAAGAAAGATGCCTAGTGTCGAAGAGTTCTTTATGATAAAGATGCGTCATAAGACAACTATTTTCAACCTAACACCGGACTCCGGCTGCACTGTGCACTCCGGGCTCTAGAACTCAGGCCGATGCCAAGCTGTACAATATTTGTCTCTAAATCTTTTGGCAGTTTTTTCACTGTGGTATAATAGTAATTTATGCAACAAGTTGCAAACAGAGGGCGTTTTTGTCACACGATGTGTTTTTCAAACACCTTCTTTTGGCAACTTGTAGCATAAATTACTATCCCCCAGACCGAATAAAATAGGAATTATCACTTAGGAATTATCACCCGGGATGGCTTTTTCCTCATACAAAATAACGTTTTCCTTATGCAAAATGGCAATATCCTGATACAAAAAGCATTTTGCTCATACAAATTTGACGCTTTAGAACCCATCCAAGTGTACAAATGTACCGCTTTAAACTTGTTAGGTGATAATTTTCTTCAATCTGTGGGACAATTCATTGGGGGATAATTTATGTCACCGTCCAAGAGTATTCTTGAGATTTTTGGAAAAGTCGAGCGTCGGTCCAGGGTTAGCTAAGCACACACTACCACCTTAGTAGCTACGACCCTGTAGATACATAAAACTGATGAATCAGCATGTAAGCTTTAATTGAACAGTAATCAGCAAACTGTATTTGGTTAGCTCAAGGCTTTTCCATCGATTTAACCATAATTTAGGATAGAACATAGATTCTCCAAATGAAAACAAAATCATCGAAAAGATGTTAAATCCGGTCGGAGCGTTTGATAGAAGTCTTTTGTATTTGTTACACATTTTTAAAACACTTTTTCTACTCCTCGAAGATTTAAACAGCAATAATGGATTTTCTCATTCTGCCAGTCACGAATGTTCCGGTCGTGACGTTTTTGTTGAAAATCGTTGCCAAATGTAAAATGATTTTAAAGCAATAATTAAATGTTTTTGCATTTGAATGAATTTTATTTGGATGATGATTCCATTAGTGCCCCGTAATTTCGTTACATTTCCAAATAAGAAATATTTAAAATTCATCAAACATTTTGAAATAACAATTTCTTAGTAAATGTTCTGACGAGAAAAAAAAGCATATTATTTATGGAATTTTGGGTAATGAATAGGACACATGACCAAAGTGTGTTAATATAATGAAAATTTCATTGAAAAGTGATGGAACTTTTTGAATAATGACCCGACCAGACCATGTCAAATTTAAAATTGTGTTTAAATAAAATTACAACTCAATAGCGAACTCGGTACGGTATTGTTTGAGAGACTCAACATCGCACTTTATTTTAATTTTAGAAATTTCTTATTACGAAGCTTATAACGCATGAATGAGAATTCATTGCCATGGGAATATGATTCATTACCGCGAACAACAAATTTAATAATTTTTTTAAATTACCAAAAAACACCAAAAAAGCGAATTGAATGAAAAACAGAAGGCGAATATTGGTATTCTGCCTCTGTTATTGACTTCAATATTTACTAATGCGTCTAATTTTTTTTACTTTATATGCGACGATACGCCTTACATTAAATGCCAATTTTTGAGACGGAAAATGAGAATTTATTACATTATTCTCAGTATTTATCCGTCTAGAGGGATAAATTCCACTGTCTAGGGCGATAAATAACCAGCTAGACTAGAAATATTAAATTAAAAAAAAAACCGTCCGTTTGAGAATCGAAGACAGAACGCCCCGCGTTCCAATCAACGATGCTAACCACTACGCCACACGATCTTATTAAATACATGAATTGCGAATTATATTATCGCAGCTAATGTGATTCAATTGAAAACTCTCATCAAACGTGTTTTCTATATGCGTAAATGGAATCTCACATGTGTTTAATTCGAAATTTTGTTTTCGAATGCACATGCGCATTGTTCATTGTAACATAATCTTCGGTTGTGTTTTATATAAATATTTACATATATGAAATGTGCATTAAGGTTCCAGCATGCGCGAATTTTTTTTTTCACTTTCTTCTATCTAGATGCAAAAATTTGATAATTTGAATATTTTATGCATGAAACAAACATAAAAAAGTAAAAAAAATCAGAATTGAACCCCCGACACCTCATCTCAAAAAATTAGCGCTACCGTGCCCTAGCTCGCTCGGCCATCAATACTTGTGTTTAATGTTCGGCTAATCGTCGCTATTAAAGTAAAATAATATACTTATACATTGTGGACACTCGAACAACCGTTCGCGTGTATATTACACACACTTGCTCGCTATCGCTCGCGCGTTGTGTGTAATATACACTTGAACGGTTATTACTCGCTTACCACAATGTATAAGTAATCTTATATTTTATATTTTTATTTCAATTAGAATGTACATCTGAGAAAAATTGTTCTACGACATGCAGTGGTCCAATTTTTTCTTTTTCCCTTTTCAATTCACTATATAAAAAAAAACTTAAGTTTCTGAGTGGCTCAGTAGAACAATTTTTTACTTAGAATTATAATGTATTTTAATTAAAAATTTATTCATTTATTCATTCGCATACAAAGGAAATCAGTTGAAACATCATTTATATCCCATTATGTAAACAATTCAAAGGGATACAAAATATCTGAAAAATAAGTAATATATCAATTGGTAAAATCAATGGGTATATCGTAGTAAATCATAAAAAACATCAAAATCAAAATTGAAATTCGGAACTAGAGCAGTTTCATAAAAAAGAGAAAAAAAAACAAGGCAAAAAGAAAAGAAAATCGATCAATGAGCAAAAATATGTAACAGTAACTTGATACTTATGAGATCGCAAATTGCAGGCTGAATCACCCAAAAGTCATGTTCTCAAACACAGTTAGGAGTGTTCAATTCACTAAGATCGACCATTCTCATTCATGACAATCGAGAATGAATCATTGAAAAAACAAGGACTGCAAGATTTTTACAGGCAGAACATGACGTAACCTTCGCAGGATACCAATCTGACCAATCTGAGCAAAGTTGAGTGATATGGAAATTCCAACTCATGTTTCTATCGAGACAACTAAGTATTTTATTGAGTCAACAGATTCAATCTCAACACCATTAGCTTCAATTTTCAAGGATTTGTCAATTTTAACACGAGGAGATGTAAAGTGAACAACATTGCTTTTCTTCAGATTCAATGTAAGTCTATTAGCATCGAAATAATCCATCAGTAACTTCAGATCTCCATTAAAAACTCCAACATTGTTTGCAAAACAAACGGAAGATGAAAAGATACTGGAATCATCCGCGAACAAGTAAGGTTAGGACTTCAATGGCAAGAGGTGCAGATCATTAATAAAAATCAGGAACAGTAGCGGTCCCAGAACGCTACCTTGAGGGACTCCCATAGACACAGATGTTCAGGGACTTTCATGTCCATTCGCCACTACACGCTGGAATGTTATTTCGACTACTCTCAGCGGTGAGCTACTGTGATTCTTATCATGCAAATAGTCGCCAAAAATTCAATTTTGAAGCGATTTTTTCGAATAGGGTATCTATTGATAGAAAGGTATTTAAAGTGGCTTTTTGACAAAAAATATTTCAGTCAAATCTACTTCGTTATGTGAGACGTAGACTTAGAGAAACGCTGTCGAATTTCACGTTTTTAACAAAAATTACTACCAAGACCACAAACAGTTCGAACCAGAAGATCTCTACGGTGTTTCTGAAACTTGGAATTATTGCGCTTCTCAACATATATATTAGGTTTAGTTGGTCGCCGCCTTAGCGCCCTCTAGACCCCTCCAAAAACAGTGCGCTTTATACCTTTTGACCGCTCTAGCGCCACATACAACGTGATAGTTATAATATTTTTAAAAAAATCTATTCTCACATATCTAAACATTGTGTGATTTTCACAGCCAAATGCAATCAGTCTTCGGGAAGATATTGAAGAAACACGTTTTCAGCGATCCCGGTGCAGAGACTTTTCACCACCTCTGGCGGCTGAACAAAATTAAAAAAAAATCTTCTACGATTTTCACAGGATATTCCACAGATTCGATTGATACCAAATTTAGGAGAATCGAAGAGGTGATGTATTTGAGCTTCATACAACCTGGTTGAAGAATTCGCGAATTCACTCTTAAGAAACACTTGAAGAACAAACTTGGGAATTCATCCTACAAGAGTAGCTAGGAGCCTGCAAGATTAGAAAACGTGAATGCTCGCAGCATAATTATCAAAATAGTAATTTGCGTGTCTGTCTTGTGACCTCATCAGTCATTATTTTTCAAGTAGGTGTCGAAAACTCGAAGAAGGAAGACCCAGTTATACATTTTCAGATGGTAATTTGAACATGACGGTTGGGGCAAGTTTTGCTAAATGTCAAATGCCATGTTCAGACTTTCATATGAAAATGTAAAACTGCTAAGAGAAGCCGAATATTCAAATTAAAGTGATTTATGTGCACCTCTGAGAAAAAGTTGTTACTTGTAAGAATCAAGGGTTGAATAAATCAAATAAATTGTAACCCCTGTCAAATGTTAAAACTGCAGCAGGGTTCATCCTGAAGTTTGCTGCAAATTTGACATTTATGTTCAATGCTTTTGGCCTAAAATTGCGAACAATTGTATTGTTTACAAGCGAAGTTAGCCGCAGTTTCAAAAATAGAATTTAACTCTGGCTTCCCATGGTCAAGGGATAAAGAGTCTCGAAAAAACGCCGTAATTTTTGCATGATTAGCGACGCTGATATTTTTCATTTTAGCGTTAGACAACAATGAGTCTAGTGTAACGTTTAAAGTTTCACTCCTTCTGCAGAAGTAAGTATTGGCATTATAACTATTTTCATTTGATACAAAAAAATGTCGCCTTTATGATGAACAAAGATGTATTCAATAATTCGTGTCGTAACAATACAACAATGTTGCGATTTACGGAAAGAAAATTCAATAAAGAGTTATTCTTTCAGTAACATCTTTATACACAACAATCAAAACGACCCATGTCCTACAAATAAGATGTTGAAAATGTTAAGTCCTTCGGGAATACACGCTTGTTGGTGTGAAAATCGTTTGTTTCGTAACAATTTTCATTTCTATAAATAACAAATGAAATCGTACAGACTACGTTACATTAAATGTCTGTCAAATTATTTTATTAACGTTGGATACGTGTAAGAACTTCTTGGAATTACGAAATTGTTTGTACCATTGTAGTTTTGTCAATACACATTTCTTTAAAATTCTAAAGACACATTTATATTTCTTAAAATCTTCAATAAATTTACTGCAGAAAGGGTGACGACGCGGCGCGACTTGAAGAACTTATTATTGATCATGACGTTGTGTAGATAAGCGAAGCACTTGAAAACAGACAATAAATTCACATGAGCAAAAGTAAATGCCACACAATTCTCCATATTTATAGTCCCCATTTCAAACTCGATTTTAATTATAATTGAAAATGTGCATTGATTAGCATCTTCAATATGCATGCACTGGCACTCTTGTTAAATGTGAAAGTAAGCCATTTTCCTAATAACGTGGTTATGCAACGTGAAAAATAATAGAAAAGCGTTTATTGTTTCAGCACGCCCGGCACCACTTTAATTATCGTAATCAGTAGTGATGTATGACTGTAAGGAGTGGTTAAATTTTACAAATGGAAATGGGGACGGAAATTGTTATTATTTATGAAAACCCCAGTCAAGCTGTTCGGATGGCAAGAATGTCAATATTGAAAACGGGAAACTACACATTCCAGGACAGCGAATAAAATTGCTCTCAGTGGTATTCTGCGTTGTGAATTTTAATCAACTTTCAGTTTTTGTAAACGATAACAAAAACAAGGAATTATTTAGGTGAATGACGTCAAAGCCCTTACGGCTTAGAGCTGGAGTTGACATTTGTAGGATAGTAGTTGTAAAAAAACATAGTAGAAAATCTCACAGGATTCTGATACGGCTTATTGGCTTACCACTGGAATATTCATAGCGATAGCGATTGAAACTACTGAGTCCTGAAAAACTAAAATGTTTATTCCTTTAAGAACACCGATTTCTCAAATGCTACAGGAATCCGATGAAAATAGCTATGTGCGTGGTGCATTAAACACCTTGATTGTGCAGATTAAAACGCATCACAGAAAACCTTTTTATTTACAAATTTTATATTGTCATAATTGACGCTTCAGTAGACAACTAATTTTGAAATTGAAGAAAACTTATGAATTATGATGGAGAATTGTGTGGAACATTTGTAACGTTACGTTGCGAGGAAACTTCTCATACAAATCTGCGTTTTACTAAATTCCAAAAGCGTTCATAGACGCAGAGGAGCTGCTTTCCTAAATTTGACCATAAGCTTCCCCAATCCTGTGGGATTTGCGAAATACCATATGTCCCAACACAAAAAAAAAAATTCGTAAGAGCGTAAGTAGTCTGTAACGTTGTGCGCTTCCTTTGAATTTTTGGTCTCACTGGGGCAACATGGAAAATAAAATCTGTTCTGTTTATAAGGCTTACGATAGATCAGGTCAGGTTGACGTGATAAGAAAATTTTCTTTGACCTGACCTAAGCTGAATTTTCAGGTCAAGGACGGGATGGGACGGGTGGATCAGTGGTGAACGCACTGGACTACCACCGAAATGACCCGGGTTCGATCCTCGGTGCAAACATTGTGAGGAATTTTTATCTAAGAAATATAATGTCCCTAAGTTCACCCAAGCTTCATAAATTGGGTAGTTATGGTATTCGATGCCCGTAACGAAGCGTATCAGGAAGAATATCCACATGTGACAATCCTGCATACAAAAACGCATAACACAATGCATGTCAACGGTGACTTGGCGCCAATCGTCAAGCAATGAAATTGATGGGAAAGAATGTTGGCACATCCCAACTAGTCAACCATAGATGTCGCTGTACTGGACATACAACTCATTCAAAATATGGTGGGCAAAGAACATGGTGTGATTGATGGTGGCCAATCAATGCACAACATCATCGTTTTGGCTCGTCGGATCTGTTACTATGTGACCTCCCGATGAATTGAGATACATACTTATGCATATGCATAAGAAATTGTAATAGAAATAATAAGAAAAAATGTTAGATACTAGATGAAACATGTAAAAACCATACGATTATTAATAAAAGGTCAAGATCTGAAAACAAATTTTATATAAAAACTCATCTCCTCGAAAATCAACTCATTTTTTTCGATTTAAGATTTAAATCCAATGACATGAACCGAATTATTTTAGTATGATTCGTATTATACCGTTTTTCGTTAGTAAAATATTACCTTATATGCACGAATGATGAGTTGTCAAAAGAGTACGGTTGTGTGGAAAGGCCCATCAAAAAATATTTTCGAGTTTGATTTCGGAAGAGAGAAAATCTTTTTCTGTCTCCTATTTTTAAACAAGCACGAAGTGACGAGACCTTAACGTTTACCAATAAGTTTGTAACCAGTCGATTTGAGGGGGGACTATGAAGGGGTAGCATCGATCTTGGCCCTTGGATGACGAATCTGCAAACAAATTTTTGCCCGTCTATCTGTCGAAACAACTCGAGTAAAACTTGACCGATTTTCAAAACGTTTTTCACCTGAAAAGTAGCTCCAAAAGTAGTGTTGGATGAGCACTTTTGATGCAAGATTCACTCTGCCAGCGCCCGCTGATTTAGTAGTTTTTTGTGCAGAGCTCGAGGTAGCCTTATCCGAATTTTGTAAATCTTTTTTGTTATAATACTAATATTCCCAATGGCACTGATTAGTCGGGAGCAGCATTGTAAAGTGTCTGGTTCGACTGCCGGGGTGTTACACTGAGTAACTGCAAGCTAGTGTGGATTAACCACGCTAGGGACCACATGCTTAACGTGTATTCCGAACCACGCCTTCGATTGAAGGATTATTTCTTTTTCCGATTTTGTCGCGCGCTAGTACATCTGGCAACACCTAAGCGCGCATCGAACAAATTCGAATCACAACCCTAACGATATGGAATTTGTCATTATTGTCATGGACAAGTGCCTGCTTGTTTCGTACACAGTTTATATGGGTATCAACTACCCATTGATGAAGCTTGGCTGAGCTTAGGAACGTTGCTTTCATGATTAGCATTGAAGAAAAATCCTATACAGAATTTGTCCACACTGGGGTTTGTTTTTTGTTAGGTAGTCCTTACAATGCCTTACCTAGCTAGTCACCTAAAAAGAGGGCCTTCTAGGGCCTTACGTATATTTTCCATGAAATTGGATAAATTCTATCCGATTTTCTTCATTCTTTTTCTATTTCAGACGTAATCGAGTGTCCAAAAAAAGTAGGGCCGAGGCCCCTCCCCTTTTTAGTGCTGCAACTAAGTCACAAACTCAAACACGTTCCTTCCATGAAGTGTTGAGCATTTATTGAGATGACGAAAAATTAAAGGTCTACGAAAGTCGGTTAGGATTTACTTAAGGTACATACAAAAAGCTAAAAACTTCTAAAATGGCGCTCGCATAGCGGCTCTTTCACCAAAAATGCCAATCTTCAATCTCAACACTCCTTTTGCTGTTCTCTTTGGGAAGAAATTGAACATCTGTCAAGATTTACTGTAGCTATCGTGCCGTATAACGGACATTTTGTGTGGCAGATTCGGCATCTAGAGACCCTGCACCATGCTCCCACTACTCCCCCTCAAATCGACTGGTTACTGAAACAAAAAAGTATCAGGTCAGCCTGAAAATATCCAGGTCATGCTATCAGGTCTATATCAGGTTTAAGGTCAATTTTGACCTGACCTGATATTTTCAGGTTGACTTGACCCGATAGTAAGCCTTAGTTTACATTCAAAGTTATTGTGAACATTTTTAAAAACATGTACAAGGAACCCGTACGCAACAGAGTAGATGTGGCAAACAGAATAGATGTTGCAAAAAGACATACGTTCGAGTCAGTAAGTAAATATTGCCTTAACTCTTAAGTGTATGAAATTACGTCCACATTAAATTGGATTGGAAATTGCTGAAAGGCCAACAGTGCACAAAAAACCACTAATCCCTAAAAAAGCTTGGACTTAAAAAAAATTCCAAAAAAATTTGAGAAAAGTTTGAAAACAATTCACTCAAAATTTTGTTTGTACCAGGGTTGATCATAGAGCCGACTTAGAGCACTTAGTAGAGGTCTCTGACCCATTCTTCCATGATTGGTGCTCTACTCTACCTCAAATCGACTGGTTACAAATGTAGTGGTAAACGTATAATTTGCTGTGTGTGAGATTGTATTCATGTGAGTTCATTAATAGTAGGCTCCCAAAGAGGATATTGAATGCACAGGTCCCGGATGTACGTCCTCGGGATAGGCCAAGGAGAAGGTTCATAGACTCAATTAAATCAGATTTAGAAGTTAAGGGGCTTTCACTGGGCGATCAAACCTTCTCCTTGGCAGAGGATAGAAGAGTATGGAGGGGGGTGGTCAATGACCACCGGGTTGCAGCTTAAAGACCCCACACCGAAAGGTATAAACGGTCTATTTGATGATGATGATGATGTGAGTACATTAACAAGTGACGAACAATAGATATTTGCGAATGAATATTACTTGAAGCAAACGTCATGTTTGCTCCAGCACACTCGGATATATGGTAAAACAGTATACGATACTACGATGATGATTGTAATATGCTATTGTGCGCATCATTGGGAAATTTCACGAACATCAACGTTTTCACGCATGAAATACTGATATTCCAGTCTTAGAAAATTTTGGAGCAGAAAGCCTAATTCATCAGTGAGATGTTCTAATCTAATCTTAGAAATTAGTAACTATTGTATGACTTTCATTTTGTAACCAGTGAGCATTTCATGAGTGAAAAAAATTATGTTCGTGTAATTGCCCAATTACAGGGGAGCTGCCGTATGTAATCTGTACATATATTTAATAAATTGAATAAAATTTCATATAGTTCGTTGGAGGTATGATTACTGTAACATCAAATATCAGTTAAACTATTCTTCCTACTCATCAATTACTATTTCATTGTAATGGCAAAGAAGTGAGACATGTAAAAGAAGAATGAAAAATGGGTTCGTTGAATTATGACATAAACTATTTGGAACTCTGATTCATTCATTCAGAAAAAAAAGAAGAAACATTAATCAATAAGCAAATACAAATAGCAGAACTTTCTTCCTTCGCTTCTTATCAGACAAAGGTAGATAAGACATCATCTTTGACTTAAAAGATCGCGGGAACCAGAAATGATAGATATATTTGCACTGAACTCTTACGAACACGAATTATTTATTTTCCTCTTCGGTTTCGTGAAAAATAACAACAACAAACATTTTACCGGTAAAAATATGATATAACCACATAATGCAAAACCAGTTTTCAAAATTATATTCTTATTTTCTTCTTTTTCAAATTTTTTTCTGCTGTTTATACTGTTGTGTAGTGTACTGTTTAATGAAGTGTTCAATTATTGATGCGATAAGTTGAGAAAGAGTTTCGAGTGTCTGATTTTGAATTTATTACATATGCGCAGTTTGAGATGAATAAACTCGATTGTAAATGGAGGTTTCTATTATTATCCGGGCGATAATTATTTTTCAGTTAAACAACTTATATGCAAGATTAATTAAGATTATGAAAGTGAATTAATTTTTGAATGTGTGAAAATAGAAATAAATCAAAGAAGTGCCGCTTCTTTCATTCAAAAACAAATAAAACGGATTAAAACTTAGAACATGAGACATGAAGTGGTTATAGTAAATTTTTACATTTTTAACATTCATATCACGAGTTGTAAGCTTAACAAATTACTCCACTGATAAATATGTGTTACTGCACATTCAGTGTAGTAAGTTATGATAGGTTCCTCAACAACATGTGCACTCTCATAAATTGCTGACTTTCTGAAAAAATTGCTGGTTTTCGTTTTTTTTTTATTTGGTTTATGCTGAACAGCTTTTAATTCACAAATTTGTCGAATGTAAAACTTATTCGATTCACGTCCTTGTTTTCTGTTTTATTAGTTTGTGTTTGGAAATCGATTCGTATTGCGTCAATGCAATAGTTTAACTACACTCAATAATCAACGTTTTGCACTGTTCTAGTGGCTATGCTTTAAGTGCTGTCTAGACGAATAGAATGGACAGTGTGGTAGATTTGGCGACTTCACGCAAATTTTCACAAAAACTATTATTGCATTATAAATGTTTAGAAGGACAAAGATTACAGAATATGATACAATTTAATTGTAGTGTTGATGTCGACAAACTGCAGTCTCACTTATACGCATGAACACTTGCTTTAGGGTAGATTATGTTACAGAACAGGAAAGCAACTGATTGATAGAAACATAATAGAAAATTGTGTTTTGATAAAAATGTGGTTTCAGGAGTGACGTTCTAATGAATTTCGTTATTTTCACGAAGAAGAGTTATACATTTATGATAATTATGTCATAGTTAATTAACTAACTGTGGCTTAAATCCTTAATTCCAACCTAGAAGGTCTAAGCCACAGGTCACAGTGTGAAATCGACGTGGCATGAAAAATTAAATTGATTTTTTAAGTAATTTTTGCTATCCAAACGTTTAATTGTAGAAAACATTCTTGCAACATTTCTGGGTTAAACTTAGGACAATTCCAGCTGGACCTGATCATCATGAATTTTTTCTTCCGATTTTCTGGTTGAGGCGGCCAGCTGACCTTTGAAATACCGGTATGATGAGCCTTTGTACCTTCGCTGCTCCTCTTCTTTGATTACACCTAGTTATGTACTCTGTCTAAGTTAGATTCCCTCATTACATGTTCCCAAAAGAGCAGGCACACTACGACACATCTGGTCTTCCCAGCCAGGCAACGAGACAACTATGTCTTATTTAGCCCCACGAGGGCAGCCGATACATAACCGATATACGTTTTTAATAGAGCATTTGCATGAATAACCCTGAATTTGTGAACGTGAAATCCGATATTGTAGTATTTCATCTGGTGGCCATTATATCTACAGAATTTGTTTTCACCGGAAGGAAATTCAGATATTCTTGGTGGAATGCCAGTGCATTATCATTGCACTAAACCGTTTCTTAATGGAATAGTTGCAACGCACTCGATCAGGTCTTTAAAGCAGGGATGGTTGTTTTTAAAGCAGGGATGGCAACTTCTCTGCTAGCTTGGTTCCCTACATAGGTACCATGAAGTTAGGCGTCATCAAGCACAGATGTTTTCACCATAACCTGTTTTGGTTGCAACGTAGTTTTAAAGCTAACGACTAGGCGAAGAAATAGAGATGAAAATAAGTTCCAGTTACGACCCAGAGGGAATGCACTCCCACGAGTTTACACTCCTTGTATACAACATAGATGACACTGAGTTTGTCGTACCACTTGCCACTGGCACAGTAAGAACCAGTAGCTTTTATAAGGAATTTGGACTGGGGGGATTTTTCATCGTCTGGGCGCAAATTTTCTATTGGGAGAATGTTCCAAAGTGGGTGTCTGTTGTTCATATTTATTTTGTTTGCGCGAGCAGGCCCGTAGCCAGAACGAATTTACAGTGGGGGTCAATTCCCTCAATAATCTAGGTAATAATTTCGGGGTTAGGACCGAATGTCAAAAAAAAAAATATCCCCAACCAAAATATCCCCGTGGACAAAATATCCCCAGACACAATAACCACAAATAAACAACCAGAAACATACCCCATTTACGTAAGGCCGCCTGCAAGGCTAACAAAAGCCCGCCGCTGGCGCGAGGGTGAGGGGGCAGAGCCCCACAACACACAATATAATATTTAATTAATAATACCTACAATTAAACGTTTTTATTTTGTTACACAATTTCATTCCTTCAGACAAATCCAATTTTTAGGTCCCACAAGTTATATTCTGCATACAAAAGTTCTGAACCGCGCGTTAAAATTCGAAATTTTACTATACAAAATATAACTTGTGGGACCTAAAATTTTGGTTTGTCAGACAGAATCAATTGTGTAACAAAATAAAAACGTTTAAGCGTACCTATATTCACCATTTCTGAGTAGACATTACATCTGGGGATATTTTGTCTGTTTTTTGTGGGATATTTTGTCTGGGGACTTTTTCCGGGGATATTTCGTCTGGGGATATTTTGACTGGGGATAATCGGTCCTAGAGCCATTAAAGAGAAAAAAAAAAAAATCTGGGCCGGTGGGGGGGGGGGGGGTTGTAAAAAAAGCGTGCATTGAGTTTTCTCACACAACACCATATGCAGTTGCAGCAAATTAAGAAACTTCGAGCGGAGCTAGTGAAATTTTTCTGATTGTTTTGTAAAATTTTTGATTTTTTCACTTTATAATTTATATATGCCTTACAGAAGGCATCCTGGAACCGAAAGTCTGTTAAAGTCATTGTAACGGCAGTAAGGAATATTACACCTCTTATTAATTTCGATTCGGCACCAGGCTGCCGACACCACTGCTGCCCTCTATACCTATACTTACAGTAGAATATGTTGAGTATGCAGTCTGTTGTTTTTGATGACATAAATCTATTAATGTAATGTCATGGTACCAGGCTGCGTTCTTTATTGTCACTTAAACTAGTCAAGTAGGCAGCCTGGTGTCGAGTTGGAACCAAATGCATAGTAATGTACTCGTTTTCCACTCCAGCATTGTCATAGAAACTTTTTTGGCATCAGGCTGCCCAGCTTGAAATGGAGACCGCTGTTAGTTGCAAATTTTCTCCACCATAAGATAAGCAGTTCAGGCACTAGACAAAGGACCATTGCAATGTCTGAACTTCTTATTTCATCGTTGCTTAGAACATTTTGCTGTATTAAAATTGCAACAAATAGAGGTCTTTTTTATGAGGCACCGCAATTCAAATAAGATCTTTGTCCTTCTGCGCAGTTTTTTAACAACGCGAATACCTGCGCAGAAGAACAAAGTTCTTATTTAAATTGCGGTAAATGTAGTTTAAAATGAGTTGAACATTTAATTTTTTTTTGCTCCGGGATTGTTACGTTAAAAAATACCTTTACTAAAAGCATTTCGGTAATGAAAAGACCTCAAAAACCTCGTCGTCGAATGTCTCTAAGTTTCGAAGACATTAGCATTTTTGTAACAAAAACAAGAGGTGAAATCGCTTTTCCAAGTGACGTATTAAATTTCACATGCTTCATATTAGAGAGTTTCGGCAAAGCCACTTATAGCAAATTTATAACATATACACATAGCTATTTGTTTTGAGTTAAATGTTTACGTTATAAGTTACAAGTTTACGTTATGAGTTAACATTATAAGTTTATAGCCGAGATCAGTATTGTAACTGATCCAAATCATTACTGATCAGTTGCAAAACTGATCCGCATCAGAACTGATCAGTTTCAGAACTGGTTTCGATTAGTAGTTTTGAAACTGATTAGTACTGATCCGGATCAGTTTTAAAACTGATCAGTACTGATCCAAATCAGTTTTAAGACTGATCAGTACTGATCCGAGTCAGTTTTATAAATTATCAGTACTGCTACATATCAGTTTTGAAAGTAATCAGTATTGATTCGGATCAGTTTTGAAACTGATCAGTACTGATCTGGATCAGTTTTAAAACTGATCAGTACTGATCTGGACTATAAACTTATAACTTGTACCGTAAACTTGTAACTTATAAATTACAACTCACAGCTCGTAACGTAAACTTATAATTTATTTATAACGTAAACTTGTAACATACGTAAACTTGTAACATATATCGTAAACATATAAATTATTACTTAAAGCTATATGTGATGTTATAAATTTAGCTATAAGTCGCTTTGCCCAAACTCTCTATTAGAGCCGAATGTAGAAAAATGTGAAGCATGTAAAGTACGTTACATAACTCGGAATGAAACAGAAAATCCGACTTTATAAACCTTTTCATCCTTCATTTTGTTGATACCAGTTTGTCTTGAAAATGCGATGTACAAATACTTTTCATCCCTTGGATGAAGTTTTCACTACATAGGGATGGAATAACAATTTTAGCGCATAAATTGCGAAAAAAAACTTGACTAAAATTCAAAGCTATGGGAAGAGAAGCAAAGAAATTTAACGTGTAAAGAGCACAGAAAACAAGCACAATTATTAACAACAGAAAACAATTTACGAAGCAAGTGCGAGCTCGCCTTGGACATATTAACTAAAGTGATAGAAAAATAATCCTCGGATTATTCAATGACAGGACAATCTAATTAATGGAAGCATTAGAAGAAAACTCGCAAGTAAATTCAATAAAATATACCATGAATAAGGCTTTGATGGTATTTTATCGTAAACCATTTTTTGCAATGAACACAACGCCAAATTGTATAATAAAACCATTCGAATGCTTGTTATTTAGTCTGAGCTAATAAACTGCAGACATTTACATTACAATCTTTCAAAAAGTAATTGTGACCTCAATCATCTGCATATATCGTCGTGAGATGTTATCGTTGTTAACAATTTCAACCAGTCACTTTTCCATATTTTATGATTGACTACAGAGTGCATTTGCTTACATTAAGCTGTGCACTAAATCGTATCTCACTGCTCGCATATATTATGATAGTACTTATCTTAAGGCAGACACTGGGTCGCCATCGGCTTTAAAAATTTCTTATTTTACTTCAAACAATTGTTTTAAATTAACTGAAACAATAATTTCAAACACTTACCTGCAAAATTATATTTTCATTATTGACCTTCCCTTTGTGGTAATAAAATTCAGTCACAGCATCCACCTGCAAATATAGTTGTTTCTCACCGTACCATTACATTACACTCCGTTTTTTTTCTTTATGATTTCGAATGGGATCCAAAATAATAAAAATCAATACAGCAGCTGTGACGAAAGACAATATTTTTCACATCACATCACAGCGTCTCTGATGTTAACAATTTTCAATATTATAAACAAATTAACTTTTTTTTACAATCAATTCGAATGTCCAATTAAATAGTATGTGGAAAATATGAAAAACATTTAAATTTTTATACAAAAGTTTCAGTGCACAGACAAAAACAACGTTAGAAATCGAATTGTATGTACTTCTCATGTGAAGAGTGAGTGAGAACTAAATTTTTTTATGGTGCGAATTTGAATTTTGACAGTTCGTTACAATGACGTTGCAGAGCCGTCTTCAACTGAATGTTTTTAATTACATGGGGCATATCGGGCATATCTCCAAATGTCAGAAGTGTGTGGGAGATTTGAATAAAGATAGTTTTTCACTCATTGTAATAAAAAGTGCAGTCATTGTTCATTCCTATATGTTTGTTTGTTTTGTAAAAGGTTATGAATTTGGTAATTTTCTCCGTGAATCAATTAATAATATACCCTTGAAATGGGTATGTGAAAGTAGCGATAGAGCGTAGTCAACGGATCGACATACATATAATAACGTAATAATAACGTAAAGAAAAAAATTTGGAACCTTAAAGTTAATTTTAAGTCAATTTCAAGAATTCAAAATTTAATTTTTTTTTGAGCTATCGAAAACTGACATGCTTGCTGTGGGCTTGTCGGCAGTTTGATGAATAAAGTTTTATTCGATTGGCACCACTCGCTCATACTCGTGCTTATGTTTACACCGGACTCTAAACACTAACCACGCGCGTTTGCTTAGCAATGTAAGCACGTGTATGCACCCACTGCATTTTTAAACGTTGTGATTTTTTATTGTTGGTACTTTCGGCACTGATAAAAATGCTGTAACTGATACTTTGGCGCTTTATTTTGAACCGAGATATTAATTTGCGTTTAAAAAATATATATCATATAAGGCGTCCAGTTTCTTATGAAAGGCCCAGTATATAAGATGTAGAAGAGTTTTCATCTTAAAACATAAGCAAAGACCCGGACGTATCAGAATAGATATGTCAAACAGAATGGATGTGGCAACAAAACTCGAACTTATCTAAGTATAGGAATAAGCAAACACTCCAATGTTCTATGTTCTTTTATAACTATAAGAATTTCAAAGATAATTTCTATGGATCTGTAAGGTAAGGTAAGGTATGTCAAAGGCACTACCGAGGTACGTCTCAGATCATTCAAATCTAGAAATGGGCCAATTTTTCAAAAACCTTGAAACACGTATTCTGTAAAACTTTATTTTCTACACTTAAAGAAAGAGGAGCGTGAATAAGTGTCATAGTCAAAGCAACAATTGAAAATTGTTAGATCAACAATTCGACTACACGTGAAAGTTGCATTTTCTACAATCGCAAAAAATCAAATCAACTATTCGAAATTGCAGAAAACGCAATTTTTATGCATAGTCAAATTGTTGGTTTTACAATCTTCGATCGTTGCTTTGGTTATGACACTTATTAACGCTCCTCTTTCTTTAAGTGTACAACTTTGCCTTTGGAAGTAACATTCTACCTTTCGTAGTTCTAGAGATATGGGTCATCCCTCCCAATTCTAGAAGTGGTCGTATCCCAGGATTGGGTAATTTTTACCAAAAACCCTGAGACACGTTTTCTCTAAAATTTTATTTTCTACAACTTTACCTTTGGAACCAGCTTTCTCCTATCATAGTTCAAGAAATATGGGTCATCCCCGTCATACCTCCCAATTTTAGAAGTGTTCAGGTCATATCCCAGGATTGGGCCATTTTTCCCTAAAACCTTGAAACACGTGTTTTCTAAAATTTATTTTCTACAACTTTGTCTTTGACAACATATTTCCATATTGCGTAGTTAAGCAAATATAAACGAAAAACCATCTGCTTTCGTATATGGCCGAGAAACTCAATTTCGTCCATTCCATTGGTCCCAGGCTCTTGACCCGATTTCTACAAAAAAATATCCCAGTTTTTTATTTAAAATTTTAGAAAATCTTAGGCGAAAAAATGCCTTATGAGTGCAAGGCAAAATTTTCGACCGATTTTTCTTAGAGTTGTGGGGAAGGCAGATTTAGTCCGATTGGACTGAAAATCATTTTCAGCTCATATTTAGGTGTGATAAACCCCCCCTGAAATTTTCATCCCGATTGGACAACCTAAATTTTCAAAATTTAAGAAAATCTTAGGCGAAAAAATGCCTTATGAGAGCAAGGCAAAATTTTCGACCGATTTTTCTTAGACTTGTGGGGAAGGCAGATTTAGTCCGATTGGACTGAAAATCATGTCATTGTGAGACTTCTCCTTCACATGTGAGCCACAAACGTGAACGCAAAACATTTCTTTTGTTGTTTTTAACGCATTAACGTCGTTGTTTTTTATTTGCTGTGATTCGATGCCTACTGTAACAAAAATCACCGATATGACCAAACATGTGACGTCACATAGACCATTTCGCATCAAGCATAACAAAAATGGCTTCTTCTTCTCTTCTCTTCTTCTTCTTTCGTGGTTTGTCGGCAACGTTTATAACTTTATATAGTATCAATCGTCGACCTCCCTTTTCGAAATCCAAATTGATCGCCTGAAAGTCCGTGCTCACCCTCTGTGTATTTCTTTAATCTGTTCAGTACCAGTTTTCCCATTCCATTTAGCCAGCAAATAGGTGCATATGATGATGGCTGACCTGGCGGTTTTCTTGGTTTCGGTAATAGGACCGGCTTCTGTTTCTTCCGGCTGTCAGGAAAATGTCCGTCATAGAATCTGACCGCTGGACCGGAAGTTAAAGACCCGTTGTGTGGATCACAGAATACAAATAAAATGTAGAACTCAGATCTTTAAAATATCTCTCAATTATGTTGTAGCAGCGACGAGAGCGATAACGAGAAGAATGACACAATCGATGATGAAGAAGATTCCGATGATGATGGGTCTATATCATTGGGTGAGGATAGCGACGATGACTTATCCGTTTTCGATGGTGACGAAGGCGGCGATGAGGACATTTTTGAAGAGTCTGATCACGAAGACGAACCCAAATCCAAAAAAATGAAACCAATGAGTGGAAAAGAATTCCGAAAGACATTGAAAAATACGGACGGTAAGTAAAATGTGAAAACGTTTGGTCGTGAGACTCCAATATTGTTTCTTTGTTGGTGTGTAGATATGGATTCGCTGTTTGCTGCTGCCGACGATTTCTCTGAAATGCTTGAAGAAACTGGCAAGTCCAAAACACACGGTACGCTTGGAGATATTTTCAATCAAGACATGGCTTCGGAGAAGCAACTCAACTGGGAAAAAAAACGCTTCAAGTCGCATGGCTTTTCAGGGAAAAAGAAAAATAGTCAAAACTTTGGAAATAAGAAAAAGTTTGGCAATAAAAAGAAATTTTAATTCGTTGACGATGCACGTGAACGCAAAACATTTCTTTTGTTGTTTTTAACGCATTAACGTCGTTGTTTTTTATTTGCTGTGATTCGATGCCTACTGTAACAAAAATCACCGATATGACCAAACATGTGACGTCATATAGACCATTTCGCATCAAGCATAACAAAAATGAGTGTTTTGTGTTGAACACTGCCTAGCACGTCGTTAAACGCATTCACTGAATTTTGACATTGACAACTAACCTCTCAACATATTAATTTCTGAACGCGCATGGTGTTTACCGACACGAAAATGAATCAAAATAAGGCAAAATTTAAAAAAAATAAATCGCCAAACGTTTTAAATGATGACACAAAGCTTGAAAAAAGCAAACCGAAAAAAAGTTTCGACAATAAACCCAAGAATTCAAAAATAATTTTTGATGAAGACGGAAACCAACAGAAATTGAGTAAGAAAAATCACGGAAAGAAACATTTTGGAGGTTCATTCGGTCGAACTGATGAGATAACGAGTCGATGGTACGATGAGGTGAGTGCTGTAAATTTCGTTCAATTTTATTATTTCATAGAATTTATTTCTACAGTTCGCTGCGTATAATACCAACGATGAACTGGTTGAAATGAAAGAGAACGAATTAACTGAACTGTCAAACACGTGCAAAACATGCTTTGAAAACGAGCTGGTGAAATCTCAGAACAGTATGTTGTCTGCGTTCATACAAGACCGTGGATGCTTCATGTCATTTTTTTTGTTTTGCAGAAAACCCAACTGACTCGAAATGGTTGGAGATCGCATTGCATAAAGGAACATCAAAAGATCGAGCAAATGCGGGAGCATTGTTGGTGCAATCAAATCCTTTAGGAAATTTAACCTCCTTGGAAAAGTTGATTGGCTTAACAAAAATTTCCAACAAGACGAGCATCGAGGCAATCGGAATTGTCACGGAATTATTCATGAGCGCACTTATCAGTCCCAGTCGTAAACTAATTTCCATCCCTTTGCGCGGTGCTGATTGGAAGGCACTAAAGAAAGACACTAACATTGAGAAAAATGTCAAGGATCGCATTTTAGCAGCGTGGCATTTCGAAGCGGAACTGAAAGAACAATACCATGGTAAGTGGAATCTAGCAATTCTAACAATTGACTCTAAAATATCATCAAAAATTTAATTTTCAGAGTTCTTGAGAAACATGCAGGCAGCGATACAAGGAAATCAGGACAACAGTAAGAACCTTGCCATAGTCTGTTCTGCAAAGCTGTTGTCCTACTCTCCAGAGAAAGAGCAAATGTTGCTGTCGATGCTTGTAAATAAATTAGGCGATCCATCAAATGTCGTTGCGTCGAAAGCACTGCATCATCTTACAGAGGTAGCAAAGAAGCATCCAGCGATGTGTGAAGTGATAGCCAAAGAAACCGAAAAATTATTGTTTCGCAACAACATCACGGAGCATGCACAACACTTCGCCCTTTGCTTCCTCTCTCAAATCGCTCCCAGAGGCAACGCTCAACTGTGCACAAAATTGGTGGACATTTGCTTCTCTTTCTTCAAAGTGATGGTACAGAAAGGAGCTGTAAATAGTAAAACGATGCACGCAATCTTACGTTGCCTGAAACGTGCAATAGTCGACGCATGCCCGGACGGATCGAATCCGGGGTCGCTTTTAACGAAAGATATTCAAGACACCATGTACCGCCTAATTCATTTGGCTGATATTCATGTGGCTCTGCAAACATTTGCATTGTTTTTGCAAATCATGGCCGTCAAATCGGGAAAGTACGATCGATATTACAACGCGTTGTATAAGAAAATGCTGGACATCAATTTGGTGAATGTCGGTCCTAAAGCAGCTGCTCAGTTTCTTCACATTTTCCACAGATCCACCTACATGGACTCGAATGTACCGAGAGCACAGGCTTTTATCAAACGCTTGTTACAAGTAGCTTTGTATTTTCCGGTGCAAATTGCGTGCGGCTGTGTCATTGTCGTCGATAAATTGCTAAAGTCTAGACCGGAGCTAAGGAAAATTGTGGAAATCACTGAAATTGTCGGGACCACAACTCCAGTCGCTACGGACTCCTTAGATGATGAAAAGCATTGCTCAGATGTTGATGAAGATGAATCAAAGGAAATGTCTGAAGAAGTTTCAGAGTCAGTGATCGAAGAAGAAAATGTAGGCTCGTCGCGGCAACACTCAAGGAAGATGAAAAAAGAACAAGTTGTTGAAAACGTCACTGAAATCAATCCAACTAAATACAACCCGTATCAACGAACGCCTGCATTCGCTGGAGCGCAATTCGTTCATAAAGTCGAACTATTGAAGCTTGCTGACAACTTCCATCCATCGTTGAAGATTTTCGCCCAGAGTCTCATTGATGGTGAGTTCAAATTTCTCTATTCTTTACATGCCGTTCACCACTAAGCAATCCACAGGAAAACCAATCAATTTTTACGGTGATCCACTTCGGGACTTCTGTCTAACCCAATTCCTTGACCGTTTTGCATTCCGCAATCCGAAAAAGCCATCCGAAGATGTCAAACCTCAGTCAACGGTGCAACATATTCACAAGAAAAACTATGTAGCCAGGGGCGGTCGTGGTTTGCCTGTGAAGGAATTGAACAAATCTAACTGCACAGAAGACGAAATGTTCATTTTGGAGTATTTACAACAGAAACGAGAGAAACTCGCTGCATTCGAAAATAAAGACGATGATGCGGATTCGGTCAATGACGATGAGTTTGACGCGTAAGTTTGTCAAGGTTTTCTCAAGTGATTTCGACATAATTCCAATTTACTTTAGGTACTTGGACGGTCTTGGTGGTAAGGAAGATGATCTGGACTTCATGAATGATTTGGGCAATGAACTGAAAGAAGATTCCGGCAAAAAGAAGAGCAAGAAAAGGAAAGTCGATGAGGAGGAAGAAGCAGAAGAAAACGATGGTGACTGGGGTGAAGATGTTGGGTAAGTATTTCTGTGTGTAGATCTAAAACGACGTTATTTAAGTTTACAGAATTGTCGACCTCTCCAGGATCGAGGTTTCAAATCCATGATGTAACATTCAGGTGCTTGATCTCTGAATCAGATGCCTGGATCGCAAATTTCGATCTTGAATTCAGATTCAAGATCAGACGCCACTATGTTCTAAATCTGTCTCTCTTGATCTCAGACTATCTAATTGCTAGATATTAGACTCTCATAACAGGATCTGAGACTCTGGCCCTTTCTTTATAAGGGTGAAGAAACCTTCATAGGCACCTGTTTCATTAAGGACCCAGATAGTGCTTGATTCCGTCTTTCGACGACCTTCCAACTAAAACTTCCTTCCTTGATACTCTCGTCTCCCCGGAACCGCCTCATTACTTCGGGGAGGGCCTGCGCTTTCGCGCCTGCACTCTCAGACCAGCTGCCTCTTTTCGCTGATCATCTCTCCATGAACTTTACAGCTTCACTGAGAAAAATATCTACAAGCGACGTAGGAATTGTGTTTATAATATACGCCGCCGACGTATTTTATCCACCGTGCACGTATTACGAACGCCGTGAGCTCATAACACGTTCGTTACGCATGGCATACTACACAATATTTAATACATTCACCGCGTATATAATACGTCGGCGGCATATATTATGAACATAATTCCTCCGTCGCTTGTAAATATTTTCCTCAGCGTAACACTTGCTAGGAGCCTCCGCGCAGCAGGTCCAAACCCATTCGACATTATCCTGGCCAGTGATGCGTTGGCTATCATTGCCTTTTCGCACGCGTAGTCCCCATTGCTATTGAAATAGATGCGGTCGTACAGCATGACTCCAAGGTGTTTTAGTTGTCGAGTGGATGTGATCTCGCTCCCGTCAATTTTCATTACAATCGGCTCAGTTTTTTTACAATTACGAGCATGATCTCAGTCTTCTGACTGCCGTTGTCATCGACCCTTCAACAGTTTCCGGCGTGATTGCTTCCGCCTCCAACTTTGACGCACCGGTGACCATTAGGATTATATCGTCGGCAAAAGCAATCGTCACCGCAAATTGTCGGGGACTCTCATGTCATGCATTGCCTTATCTATCTCCTTCCAGCTTGCGTTATTAAAAGCGTTTTTAACGTCTGTCGTCATTAGAGCACAGATGCGGTTCCTTCTTTCGTGGCTTCTTCTTCTCTTCTCTTCTTCTTCTTTCGTGGTTTGTCGGCAACGTTTATAAATTTATATAGTATCAATCGTCGACCTCCCTTTTCGAAATCCAAATTGATCGCCTGAAAGTCCGTGCTCACCCTCTGTGTATTTCTTTAATCTGTTCAGTACCAGTTTTCCCATTCCATTTAGCCAGCAAATAGGTGCATATGATGATGGCTGACCTGGCGATTTTCTTGGTTTCGGTAATAGGACCGGCTTCTGTTTCTTCCGGCTGTCAGGAAAATGTCCGTCATAGAATCTGACCGCTGGACCGGAAGTTAAAGTCCCGTTGTGTGGATCACAGAATACAAATAAAATGTAGAACTCAGATCTTTAAAATATCTCTCAATTATGTTGTAGCAGCGACGAGAGCGATAACGAGAAGAATGACACAATCGATGATGAAGAAGATTCCGATGATGATGGCTCTATATCATTGGGTGAGGATAGCGACGATGACTTATCCGTTTTCGATGGTGACGAAGGCGGCGATGAGGACATTTTTGAAGAGTCTGATCACGAAGACGAACCCAAATCCAAAAAAATGAAACCAATGAGTGGAAAAGAATTCCGAAAGACATTGAAAAATACGGACGGTAAGTAAAATGTGAAAACGTTTGGTCGTGAGACTCCAATATTGTTTCTTTGTTGGTGTGTAGATATGGATTCGCTGTTTGCTGCTGCCGACGATTTCTCTGAAATGCTTGAAGAAACTGGCAAGTCCAAAACACACGGTACGCTTGGAGATATTTTCAATCAAGACATGGCTTCGGAGAAGCAACTCAACTGGGAAAATAAACGCTTCAAGTCGCATGGCTTTTCAGGGAAAAAGAAAAATAGTCAAAACTTTGGAAATAAGAAAAAGTTTGGCAATAAAAAGAAATTTTAATTCGTTGACGATGCAAATTTGTTAATATTTTACCATAATTTCGTCGAGTGGCTTCCGTTGTAGATCCGGCACTTCACAGTCGTCTGCTGCGTAGCCGACCGGAAGCAATACCAACAGTTTCTCATTGACGGGACGATTGAGAAGTTGTCGCAATGCTGGTCCACAGTTTAACGGAGTGGAAATTAGAGAATTCAGACCGGCACATTGTAAGGCACAGAGAAGTATTCCAGTCGCAATTGAAACAGAGATTTCATTGTAGTAATGTTGCTGCTTTTGGCCATCTGTCCGAATGCCTGCAATGCGTTCATTGTTATGCTAAGCGTTTATTGTTATTTAGTGGACAACAGAAACATCAGATCAGCAGATTAACAGAATCTCTCACAAATATTTCTGAAAATTGGTATGGAGCGTCCGAAGTCATTGACCCTCCCCTTCCACTAGGACGTCTCTAACTTCAATGCTTCATTAACTGTTTCTGTGCCTTCCTTCATCAATCTACATAAGAACGTACCGTACACTTTCTTGAAGACTAATATCAAGTACGGCGCGTCAGTCAAATACTCCTTGATGTGATTTGTCCTGAGCGGTCCCAAATCGGTTGTCCATTTACGTGACATCCTTTTTGCATAATTTTCCAACTCCTCATTTTCGATAATCTCACGAATCGCTTGTTTCATTTCCGAATTCCCCACCACACAAAATGTCCACGGTTGCGTATGCGCACCGCTAGGTCCCGTTCCTATTAACGCATCAGTAATTCATTTCCCATTCCGTTCAAAAATTACGTAATTTACCTGCCGTCTGAATACATTTTTCGATTACCGAGAAATCCACACTTCTTCTGCTGTACTTGCGAACACTTCTGCGGTCATTGGCAATTTCATAGAATCTCGTCGCTCCGCCATCCAGCACAATCTTTGCACCAGGAAAGGGTTTGTGTTTTACATTTTCCAACAGTGAAACGTATTCTTCACTCGGAGAGTTCTCCTCTTGATACTCACCGATGTATTCGGATTCAGCAAGAGAAGTCAAATTTTCTTTTGATGAATTGTTCGCGTTGCGACGTCTGTGGTTTCTATTTTCAGTTACATACAAATAAGTTGCTATGAGTAAAATTACTGGAGCAATATACATCCAGTTTTCAAGTATTAGCGAGCGTTCACTCAGTAACGACATCGTGGTTTTCAAGTCAGCCAGCAACTAAAATGCCAAAAGAAAACAATGATTTCAGTTGAAAGATCTTCACTTGGAATCTTGTTGTTGAAACGGTATGGGTGAATTGGTGCAACTTTTGTACAATTCGAAGGAAAGTTCAAAACTCTAGTGAGTCGATTGGATTGTTCATTGTGTCTTGCATATTCAGAAACAAATTCAAAAATACAAATGCTAATGAAAATGGTAGACGTACCTAGTCGCTCACCGGCAGCATTTCTTAGAGTCTGAAGTAAGATCCATGGCATGACATAGGAGGTGTCTATGGTAAAAAAATCGCAAGAATCGACATATCTCAGAGCCCCATCCCCTTTCACGAAGAAATTTCCGGACTCTATAATGCAAGACTCATCGAAAGAACTCAATACACACCCTCTCCTCCTACGTCCACAAATAGCTATTATTGAGTTTAAATTTCCCGCAATTTACTACCTTCGTGCGAGTAGTAGGGCGACAAAGTAGTTTTCAGAAATAAAAAGGCATCTAATCTTCTGAAGAATGTTTACGTCTAAATTGTTTGCAATAGTCATGCTCTAATCCATGAAGAGAAAACAGATCAACTCACTGTAGCAAGGCCTTTTCATTATGTGAGAAATACGATAAGAAGGGTAAAGTTCACGCGAGACATTTATGATCCCAAATGGTTGAGATAAGGAATTACTATCTACTCTGAAAGTCTGCGATGTTCAGATGATAGCCAGTTTGTGTAAAAAGACAGTTATTTTGTCAACCAAACAAGATAATCTTGTTGCATGGAAAATACTCTTGAGTTGTAATTAGAGCAGCAAGTTGGCAGAACTGTGCGCCGCGCATGAAAAATGTCGAATTTTTTGTTTTATTTCAGCGCGGTGGTGGCGTCGTTTTTTTTTTTTTTAATTTTTAACTTAAATAAAATGTCACTACGCCTATTCGTCGGCGGTGGCTCAACACTTTTCAAGTTTTACGCGACGGCGTGACAAACTTCCTTAACAAAATTTCAGCGATGGCGCACCCATTTTTACAGTCGGATGAAGTAGCCGACAAAAAAGGGTGACCTACCTCTTCATAGACTGAATTAGTCAACAAAATTTATGTCGACAAAAACCTCGATAGTTCATCCAAAAGTGCAGAAATCACCAAATTCATCAATAGAAGGTGTATTTGTCGATATTACGTCTCTGACGCAGCGGCTCCATAGTCTCTGCAAGTGGTAAAGTACTTACTTACTTACTTACTTTACCGGCACTACAACCCATTAAGGGTCTTGGCCTTCTCCAACATGCTTCTCCAACCGGGCCTATCTGCAGCTAACGTCTCCCAGCTGGTTACTCCCACAGTTCTTAAGTGGGCAAAAGCAGCGTCGCTCCACCTGGACTTGGGTCGCCCTGCACTCCTTTTGCCTTCAGGTTTGGACTTTAGAATTTTTTTTGGAATAAGATGTTCATTCATTCGTTGTACGTGACCGAGCCAACGTAGTCTATTTATTTTTGTTGTTCTGACTATGTCGGGCTCTCCAAAAAGCTCTATGAGCTCGTGATTATATCGTCTGCGCCAGCGGTTCAGTTTTCGGTCAAATACTGGTCCAAATATTGTACGCAGTACCTTTCGCTCGAACGTATGCAGAGATTGTTCATTTTTCTGTGTCAAGCACCACGACTCCGAACCGTACGTAACTACCGGTCTGATCACAATTATATAAAGTGCGCATTTTGAATTTCGGCTTACTGACTTGGACTTTAGAATTTTCAGCAGGCTGTAATAACTCCGATTGCCCAAAGTTACTCGCCTTTTTATTTCGTCCGCAATGTCGTTGTTTATGTTCAGCTCTGATCCAAAGTATACGAACTTATTGACCATTTTGAATGTGTGTGTGTCGATCGTTACGTTATCTTCCCGATATCGATTCGTAGGTGGGATGATCATGTATTCCGTTTTTCCGTTTAAGCTCGACTTAACTGCGGGAGTTTGGGGGCAGAGTATGAAAATATCAATGAAAATTAGACCCGTACGCCGCGCCGGTCTGATATTTTCAGTCGGGGTGGCGGAAACATGATCAAAAATGCTTTCGGCGGCTCAAATCGGATCAAATTTGCATATAAATCATTGAAATTCTATGACCGGCACCGAAATATGACGTTATTTTTCTGAAAAGTGTTGCCGTCGGTGGACCGGCGCACGGGTCTAATCAATATAGAAAGTCCTATTTTGTCGGGCGAAATTGTCGGCTACTTTAGCATATTTAGCATTCATTGATCAACTGCATCGCTTCGTATGAGTTGTTAGAGTTTCAGATGGACTCACGACTTTTTTGCCGACTACTTGAGCATAAAGGTAGAAGTAACCGTCAAATTTTCGCGACACACCATTTTGTCGGGAAAATTTGGCAGATACTTAGTAACCGATAAAAAAGTAGACAAGGGGGATATTACCATCTCTCCTCTTTCAACGATAAAGAAATACAAACCAAAATCATGTGTGGCAGTTCCAATAAATTTTAATTCATTTATCATTTGAATTGGTTACAACGAGATTTCTGTTCATTAAAAATATTCTTAAAAATTTGAAACATTTAAATCTTT
>CM055404.1:8627188-8744237 GCA_029228625.1 Pseudolycoriella hygida
GGTCAACAAATTCGTATACCTTGGATCGGAGCTGAACACTAATAACGACATCGCGGACGAAATTAAGAGACGAGTAATTCTGGGCAACCGGAGTTATTACGGCCATCTGAAAATCTTAAAGTCCAAGTCAGTAAGACGAAATTGAAAATGCGCAATATACAAATCTGTGATCAGACCGGTGGTTACGTATGGTTCGGAGTCGTGGTGACACAAAGAGACGAACAATCGCTGCACACGTTCGAAAGAAATGTACTGCGGACAATATTTGGACCATCATTCGATCAAAGGCAGAACCGATTGCGCAGACGATTCAATCATGAGCTTAGTCAGCTTTATGGAGAGCCAGACATAGTCAGAACTATCAAAATAAACCGACTGCGTTGGCTCGGTCATATACAACGAATGGAAGATCATCGTATTCCGAAAAAAATCCTTAAAACCAGACCGGAGAGCAAGAGAGGTGCAGGGCGTCCAAAATGCAGATGGTATGACGCAGCTCTTGCCGACATAAAAACTGTGGGAGTATCCAGCTGGGAGACGTTATCTGCGGATAGGTCCGGTTGGAGGAGCATGCTGCAGAAGGCCAGGACCCTTAATGGGTTGTAGTGCCGGTTAAGTAAGTAAGTAAGTAGGGAATGAACCCTGATGGAAAACCCATATGTTATCACTGAATTAGCCCATTTCGCTCCGAAATCGAGATTGTGAAAGGAGATTTTGACTTATGGACAAATTTACACACCTTGATGATACGATTTTATTTTTCATGGCTACCTCCTCGTTGATGTTCGTTGAGTCATACAGAGGTAGCTAATTTTTGGCAGAAAACGTAAAATAAAATAAAAAATACGGAAATAAATCAATTTTAAAATTTTATTTAAAAAAAGTTCATAATAGGGAGGAAGAGGAGGAGGAGATCTTAAATTATTTCCTGTTCAAAATTTAAAAAAAATAATTTAATTAATTTCTGAGTGCATTCACTTTGCCGTAATTTAAATTTAAAAAAAATATCGTCTTTCTCCGTTTCAAAATTAGAATATTTTTTCGTAAAATTATTTTTTTTTATCACTTGCGAAAAACAAAATTTTTCCATTTTCATTAATAATTAAATGCACTGCACGAAAACCGCGTCTCAAGACAATGTGATTCATCCAAAATCAAATTTTCCTGAATTCCTTTCTGTCAAATACCTCTGTGTACCCATTATAAAAACTAACTAATTTGATAATTCTCACTGGAGCGCTTATCGCTTTCTTCTGTACAGTCTATTCATAAATTCATCTATTCGGTCATTTAGCAATAAATTACAAATTTCCATAAATCAAATCTTCATTTCGTTCATGTCTCATTTATAGAAAATACATTCAGCTAATTAAATCAAGATCGACAATTAACAACAATTAAAAAAAGTTTCCAAGAGGTTAAAGTAAAAAAATATTAAATTTTGAATTTTTTGTTTTTCTTTTCTTCTTTCTATCTTTGTTTTTCTTTTTTTTTTAATAAATATCAGTTTCGTGTATATACCTAAGACAAAGAAATTAATTTAATTGTTTTTAAACAGATGCCTAGAGAGCATTTGCATCATGTCATATTGACGCCAAGTGCTCGACTTGAATACTCGTAAACGACATAGCTAATTGATACGGCCGGCAATACTTTGATGAAGTTGGGTGTAATACCTCGGTAAAGGCCAGAAACACCTTCAGTTGCAATGATGCGACGGAATGTACCAACCATTGTATGCTGTTTTTTGATGGCAGCATCTGATGATATTACTGAAAATAACAGAACGGAGACTGTTGATCAAAAACATTTGCTACGCGGATCTATACGAATTTCTATTCATGTCATTAAAAGTTATTAAATTACCGATTGTTACTCATTGCATTCAGAGAAATGATAAGTTGGCACTACTGTGTTCGAAAGAATGAGCAACCGATGTGTCAAAAATATGTGTAAAAACATAACCAAAGAGCCGTAGAATAGATTTGGCAACCGAACGGATTTTGCAAATAGGTGCGAACTTATCAGAATTTTCAAATTGTTAGAACTATCAGAATTCTAACGACCTGCAGAAATTACTCAAGGTAATGTCGAAAACCCTCCCGAAGTACGGAAATTGTAGAAGTGGATATATTCCAGGATGGTGTAACCCTGAAACACGTGTTCTCTAAAATTTTATTCTCCACAACTTTTCTTTTGAAAGCAACTTTCTAACTGTCATAGTTCTTGAGATATGATTCATCCTTCCTGATTGCAGAAATGACTGAATCCCAAGGATTGGAACATTTTTCAGGAAAACTCTGAGACACTTGTCCTCTAAAATTTTATTCTCTACAACTTTTCTTTTAGAAGCAACTTTCTTACTGTCGTAGTTCTTGAGATATGAGTCATCCTTCCTAATTCTAGAAGTGACTGAATCTGGGGATTGGGACATTTTTCTGCAAAACTCTGAAACACGTGTTCGCTAAAATTCAATTCTCTACAACTTTGCCTTTGGAAGTAACTTTCTATCTGGCATAGTTCTTGAGATATGACTCATCCTTCCAAATTCTAGAAGTGGCTGAATCTCGGGATTGGGACAAGAGAACTGAAACAAGTGTTCGCTAAAATTTAATTCTCTACAACTTTGTCTTCGGGAGTAAGTCTCTATGTTTCATAATCATAATAAACCATAGGTTAATGAAAACCCATCTCGTATTGTATATGGCTGAGAAATAAAATTTTCTCCATTCCGTTGGTTCCAGTGCCCAAACCACTCAACTGATTTCCACAAATATTTTTTCCCAGTTTTGTGACATCTAATTCTTTCATTTGACGCTAATTTGAACGATTTACGTGCTGTACTTGCTGAGATATGCGTGAAAAAGTTTCACCGACCTTCGAAAAACCTCGTTTTTGGACATCTTTTCGACCATATTTCCGGAACTATTAAACCGATTTTGCTCATCTTCGAACTTGACCTCAGTTTTTGAACTACCTTTCAGGAAAAAAAAAGTTTTTGAAAATCGGTCAAGATTTACTCAAGTTATCCTGTTGACGGACAGAAAGACCGACAGACAAACCGACAGACAGACGGACATTTTTTTTTCGCTGATTTGTCATCTGGAGGGAACAAAAAAAGTTTCCCCCTTACTTTCGGGTACGAATTCGCAATGTAACAAAAAACTTGGTAGTAAACGCATCAGACCTTCGTACTTCGTACGGGTCGAACCATCTGCTTTCGTATATGGCCAAGAAATTTAAATTCGTCCACTCCATTTGTCCCAGTGCCAAGACCACCGACCCAATTTCTACAAAAAAAAGTTCTCAGTTTTGTGAGATCAAATGCTTTCATTTGACACAAAAATGAGGAATTTCCGTGCAATACTTGCTGAGATATTTGCGAAAAAGTTTCACACACCCTCGAAAATCCGAGTTTTTGGTCGCTTTTTCGACCATATCTCCGGAGCCACTTGTCCGATTTTGCTCATATTTGAACTTGAATCATGGGGCATATGTACCTTTCATGGAAATTAAAGTTTATGGTGATTGGTGCAGCCGTTTAGAAAAAAAAAACGATATGGCGGACAGACGGACGCTGATTCGTCATCTCTAGACGATGTTAAATGTATCCTCCTCACTCCCGCCTCGACCTACTCCATGTTACAATAAAATGTCCTGTAGTAAACATATAGAATGAAGAGAGTTTCATCAAAACGCGCTAAGACCAGTCAAATGACGGAGATTTAGATTTTGACGAATATTTCGAAAAATATGAGAGATACAAGAAAAATGATAATAAGCTTTTTTGTAGCCAATGAAATTTCCCTGGAAAATGGTCTTTAGGTATTTTTCTGTATCTCTTATAGTTTCCGAGATATTTCAGAAATTGCAAGCTGTACAAGCAGTGGACTTAGCTCGTTGTGAAAAGTACATAGTTCTTCGTACGGGTCCAATTAAGAGAATTTTCGCTCTTTTTAAAAGAGTGGTGCCAACTTAACGATTCTCTAATTGCGAATTTCCCAAAAGGCAATATTGAAAAACCCCTCTAAAGTAGCGGTGTCAAAAAAAATCAAATTTCAAATTGAAAAAACCCTCCGAAGTAGCAGTGTCAAAAAAGAAGTTCAAAAAAAAATTCACAAATGTGTGCGATCGAGTACCCTACAGTCACAACCATTCAACCGTTTTTCAGCATTTATTCTTGATGTGCATCTTTTATTTCACTAAGATATAACGCTTTTTCGACAGCATTCTCGAAAGTTCTTCACCGATTTTTCGTATCTTCGAACTTGACATCACTTTTTCGGCTATCTTTAGGGAAGAAAAGAATATCGAAAATTGGTCAACATTTCTACCCATAATCGATGAACCGTCCCCCTACTCCATTTGGATGGTAACAATCGTCATGGTAAACTAGAGATGAGCGGGTTGCCCGAAACTTCGAAAAACCCGACCCGAACCCGAACCCGAATTTTTATGTTCGGGTTCATGGGTTTCGGGTTTCGAAAATTTTAATCAGGTCGGGTTTGGTCCGGGCCGGGTTTGGAAACAGTTCGGGTTTCGGGTTTCGAAAAATTGTATCGGGTCGGGTTCGGTCCGGGTCGAGTTATTGTATCATTTTATTCGGGTCCCGATCGTCTAAATTTTATCATCTTACATTACACGAATTTTGCTTTAGTCTGAGGTCCGTGAAGAATGCAGACGTCGGGCCTTGAAATAATTTTTGTTTCGAAGTAATTTGGGTTGTGAGTTTCGAAAAACTTGAGTGTCTGGCTCGGTCCGGGTCGGGTTTAGAAACAATTCGGGTTTCGAAAAATGGTCGACCCGCTCATCTCTATGGTAAACGCATAAGCCCCATACTTCGTACGAATCTAAAAATTTCTTTAATTACGGCTTATTGAAAGAGGCATGTCTATCGTAAAAAAACATTACCAGCAGTTTTTCGCCATAAAAGTTAACATTCTCCTAAAATATCTTGTTATGATTTGCTATAATTACTCGCGGCGGCATTCTTTATGGTAATTATCGTTTTAAAGTAATTAAAACACAACATCTACAGATAATTGCAATCTGATCACTTATGTAAAGAAGTGAATATAACAAAGTTTTCGAATTGTAAGATGGGAGATCGTTCAGAAGCCATGGAACTCCCGTTTCGATCTTTCTTGGTGGGACATTGTACTATGCGATCTTTTACTCAATCGAAATAGACGAATCATAAAATAAATTCGCATAATCAACACAAATAAAGCGATAATTTTAACAATAAAAGTGATTGCACCGGATCTAAATTGAAATAATTAGATACTTTTTGCGATACGTGACAAAGAGCAGAATATCCAAGAGGAAAACACCAAATGACTGGAAATGAAATACGTGCCAGACAGACGTGGTCATCATTTGAATTTTTCAATGACTTCAATTAATTGAAATTATCACGAGAACTACTCGTTAATGATTTGAATTGAGTACATACCTTGTGCTTGTAACCGTGTCCGCACTAGCGCCAATGGATAGGAACATACTTGTCCTAATGTACTGGACACACTGCCGCAACCCAGAAGTAACCAAAAGCTCGGCTGTTCGGTTTTGTGGTGACTCAAATATTTTTTCTTCAGCGTTTCGTATACAGCCAAATCAATACCAGCGTATGGGATGATGCCCAACAGATTTGGAATGTAACCGCGATAAAAGCTTCGAACCCCTTCAGCTTGGAAAATTTTTACTGTTGCATCCGCAATGCCTTTATATTGCCCTGTCTTTCTTAAAGCTAAACGTGTTTTTAATACTTCAAATGGATAAATAACTGTCTGACTGAAGACGCCAGCACAAGCTCCTGCCACAAATCGTTCGTAGATTGTCATCTGTCGTGATTCGTTTTGTCTAATCATTCGTTTCACTTGTTCATAAGCAGCAAATTTGATTGCTGTTTCTGGCGCTATTTTCAGGACATTGATACCATTGCCACGCCAAAAACTCCGTACTCCACCCTCCTTTAGCATGTACATAAAACTGTCTGAGATTCTTGCTTTTGTTGTTTGCACCTACAAAACACGATCGTTAAGTGAATATTTGATGTTGTGGAACCAAAATTGTTACACTTACTTGTAGGAATACTTTTAGTCTATCTAAAGGGGCTGTACACGTTCGTGACACCGCACCAGCTACACCACCAGCTGCCAAATGTCTCCACCATTTTCCAGTTTGCATTTCATTCGGCGTAAAGTCATCGGGTATGTTCATGTCCTCGCCAATGTCGAGGTACTGCAGAAAAGAAAATCCAAATAAAAATTGTGCGTCCGAAATATTTGAGAAAATTGAATGAAATAAAAAATCATAAATCGTCTCGTCACACGGCATGCAATAAATGAATCAAGTTCGAACTGGAATCAATTTGCGACGTGGCATAAAATGATGTATCTTGCAGAGGAGGAAGGTTCGTACATTTTGAATCAATTATATCAAACGTTATGTCATCTAATGTGTTTATTCGTACTATAAATGTTGCCGCCAATTGCAATTAGAATTTAAATGTTTAAGTGAAATCATTCGGACTATTTCGTTAGAATGTTTGGATTATGAAACCAATTTCAATTTGAATATCGAACGAATAATTGATTCTTTACAGGCGGTGCAATGTAAAAATAACATAATGTCCAATTGTGAAGAGCTTTTGCGAGCATTCAGCTTATTTTGCAAGCTTTTGGCTTATTCGGAAGCTTTTAGTTTTATTTTCAAGCTTTCAGCTTATTTTGCAAGCTTGGAACTTTTGTGAATTTGAGGCATTTGTGAGCTTTTCTGAACTTCGAGCCTGTGCGAACTTAAAGCTTTTTTATAATTGTCATAAAACGCAATATTGCAGAAAAATGAAACTTCTGACAAGGGTGCCGTGTTACGCAACGTATCGCATTTTTGTCCTTGCTTATGAAAAACTCTCGAAAGCTTCGAGGTTCTTTTTTAATTATATATTTCGAACGGAATTCAAAAGAAACTTAAGGAAAAGCTCTGCAAAGCTCTGTTTCAATGCGATACATTGTTTTGGCTTAAAATTATCGATAGGATGAACTAGACGGGCTTGTTTTCTGAGGGTTTAATCTGTGTAGAAGATTTTGGAATGAAAATAGACCATTGATTAGGTGTACTCCACTTTCACTCTTAAAACAATTCACCAATGTAATTACTTAATTCCTCTATTTGTATTCAGAATGAACTTTAAATACTGTAAAGATTTATCTATCTGAAACATCCGACAATGAACGTTAAATATATCTTACATTTGTGTCCTTGTCTCGCATGCTTGACACCGACACGTGTACAACGACTAACGATTTTGTTGTTCGCCGATGTCCTGCAGCAATAATTTTCTGTGGGTTCAGCTGTTGTGAACACGCGAAAATATACTAACAAATTTGTCCATTTCAACATCTATTTTCTCCGATAAAATTAGATTAGGTATAAGCGTTCGACGAACAATACTCTCTACATCAGCGACTCTGTCAACAATCCAACCGATTCTCTTCCTCATACGTAAAAGTCATTATAAAATACAAAATCGATAAAATAATGCACAATGTCACGAACGTTGGAGAATCCCATTGATTTCAACCATTAGAAGTAAAGTAGAACTTAAATCGATTTAGAAGCCATTTGAAATATGGAAGTTACACTCTTCGGCTTTTGGTATTACAACGATAAAAATTGACTTTGACAGAAATACATGCACCTTAGTCAATAAAGTAAGGGTTGGAGTTTGACACAATACGATTGCGTTGGTAACAACGAAAAATTATTTCGTTAACCTTGCTGACCTACATTCGTTCTGCGCTATAGATTTTCTTATGGAAATGCATCGCACAGACTTGATGCGCTTGTTTGACGTTTCTCAAAATTTTCCGACATTAGTGAAAAACAATTCTCTCTTGTTATATCAGAATATAGTTTATAGCTTTTCCGAACGTGAGAATGAAGTACGTAGTCAGTAATAAAATATGAAACGTAGTACACAATTGTGAGGCAAATTATATACACTACACAACAAAGCAATTGGAACGAACTTTGCTCTGTCTGTTTATTAATTTTGCGTTACAATTGATTTGTTTTGTTGATAACTGAATCAAGACCGTTTTTTCACATAGTCCGAATGTCTGCCAGATAAATCGTTTGTTTGAATGAGAATATCAAAAATATTGATTTATCAGACTTAAGACTTGTTGTCTGAACTTTATCACTCTCTAGACACACTTCTCCATTTGCGGGAACTTTTATGTTAACTTATGAGTTGACTCATCGTTCTAATATTCAATCAAAATACACAGAGGGTTCATTGACTCATAGAGATTTAAACGTTAGAGACATAAATTCGAGCCGAATTAGTTATTCACACGACAAGAAGTGAAAGTAGAAAGCTCCGCAAGAGTGAGTTATTTGCAGCCAGTGCACTAACGGTTATCAGTAGGCGGTGGGTGTATTTCTAAATTTATTAATGCTGCCGTCACAAAGAGAAAAACCGAGAGGAAATCAGCGAAGATTTTCAACGAAATTCGCCAAAAACAAATGAAATTAGCGACAAAATTAAACAAAAGATTCTCGGCGATTTGATTTTTTTCGGCGAAATTCGTTGAATATCTTCGCTGATTTTCTCTAAGTTTTTTTTCCTTATGACGGCAGTTAAGTTTTCTACCATCAACGGCAAAAAAATTATTTCAACAAATTAATCTGTTGTAAAAGTATTTTTCCAACAACTCAGTAGCTCATTGGTTTACTCGCCTGTTTTCCATTACTAACAGATAACGAGCCGTTTAGCTTATGTGTATAAAGAACCGGCTCAAGTTTGAGGTAGTGGAAAGGAGAGCTTCACACCATTTGCTGGTAAAAGAGCCTCCAATTCTACTAGGTTCACACCTCTGCCCTACAACGAACGCATAAAAAACTTAGCGACATAATCAGATGAGAGTTTCTCATATATTTTCTCTCACAAATTCTCCTCGCTATGTTTTTATGCGTGGTACGGTAGACCTAGCGTACATCACAGATGGCGCTAGGCTTGTCGCTCAACCTACCACCACGTTTGGAAAATTGATTTCCCGATATCCGTGAAAATCAAGTGAAATTTTCCGGTAAATTAAAACACATTTCCCGGTGATTTTTGTAGATTTTCCGGTCAGGTTTCTGAATTCCCGGTCAGGTATCACATTTCTCGGTCAGATTAGATTTTAACTACGCAAGAAAAACTTCTGTAAATTTCCATACATTTCCCGGTCAGTTTTCTTAATTCCCGACTACTCATTGATTTTTGTTCTCAGTCGCGTCAGAAATTTCCCGGTATCCATGATTTTGGCCGCCCGATTTCCCAGTTCATGGGATGCCCACTATTTCCGCACGCGCTTACCAATAGCATAGTAAAAACAGCTCCGCAATGAAAGGGTATGATTCTGCAAGCAGCGAAACTAAAAAATAAACATAACCAAAGACCAGTACGTATCAGAATAGACGTGGTAAACAGAATAGATGTGGTAAAAGGACTCAAACGTATCTAAATATAGAAATGAGCAAACAATCCAATGTTTTATGTTATTTTATAATTATAAGAATTTCAAAGATCTATATAAATTAGCCAAGGTGATGTCATAGACCCTACCGAAGTACGTCTGACCATTCAAATCTAGAAATGGTTATATCCAAGGATTGTGCCATTTTTCCCTAAAACCCTGAAACAAGTGTTCTCTAAAATGTTATTCTCTACAACTTTGTCTTTGGAAGCAACGTTCTACCTTTCACAGTTCAAGAGATATGGGTCATCCCTCCCAATTTTAGAAGTGGTCATATCCCAGGATTGGGGCATTTTTTCCAAGAACCCTGAGACACGTGTTCGCTTAAATTTTATTCTCTACAACTCTGTCTGCATAATTAAGCAAATATAGACGAAAAAGCATCTGCTTTCGTATATGGCCGAGAAACTCAAGTTCGTATATTCCATTGGTCCCAGTGCCCAAACCCCTGACCCGATTTCTACAAAAAAAATTTCCAGTTTCGTGGGATCAAATTCTTTCATTTTACACCAAAATGAACAATTTCCGTGCTATACTTGCCGAGATATTTGCAAAAAAGTTTCACCGACCCTCGAAAATCCACGTTTTTGGACACTTCTTTGACTATATCTCCGGAATTATGGGGCGGGGGAGAGCATGTACCTTTCAGGGAAAGAAAATTTTAGGGTGATCGGTTGAGCCGTTCGATCTACCCCATGTCACAAAAAAATTGTTTGTAGTAGATTTTTATTGTTATAATATTAAAACTACATCTCTCGTACGATAAATACGGTATTTCTAACTTCAAAACTAGTTACTAATACTCTGAAAAGCTATTTTAAATGTTTGGAAGGTCAGGTTTTTATAAAAGAAGAGCTTTGCAAGTTTACCGAGTTTAAGTTCCAGTCACACGAAAAGATAAATCGCAGAAAAAATGACTCAAAGTTCATATTTGTAGGTGCAAAAATTAGCATGCTTTTAGCTTTTGTGTGAAATGTGGAACCTTCCTTTAAATCAATTGGCATCTGAGAATGTTAATTCAATTTAAAAGCAATGAATTTGAAGTGCAAACGAATTGTTTTTCGTCTTTGCAAAAGATAATCAATGAACCGCTTGATCCTTGAATAGATCTAATATTCTATTTTTTTGTTAAAACGATAATTATGATTTGTCTACCAAAAAGTCAATAAAAAATAAAATTGGACCGAAATATTATCAGTTCACTTAGAATAATAACTCGGTTAATCAAATACAAACTTTGTTTAGCTATAAGTACAACAACGAAGTATAATCGTATAATTCTGTTATCATCATTTGAAAAACTACAGCAATCCAGTTGAAACTGGGGTAAAAAAAAGTTCGTATTTGTGTTAACTTCGTAGGCATTAAAAGATCTCTCGTACAAAATTGTAGCCACAAAGTTTGTTTGTTTAATCTTAACTCTTAACCAAACGTTAATTCAGGAAGTTTCGCATTAACATTATTTCCATTCAACATCAAAAGTAAGTCGATTTGTGAGACACCCGATATTTTTTATTTGGTCTCATTCATTCTACGCATTACCGGTGTCATTCCATGACATTGTTTCAAAGGTTTTAACCGAATTTTTATTGACCTTAATTGGCACTGAGCTTCCGAAAGTGAGAGAAAAATTAGGTTGACAAAAATCGATGATTTTTCCTCGTATTTTGTCTGAAATTTCGAGACAAAATAAAAGAAGTCACGGGTTTTGTATTAGACAAAACATTTTATCTTTGAGGCATTAGCTCATGATAACATGGATTTTAAACAGACCATTCACCCGAATTTGTTGTCTTGCAAATCATCACCGTAACAATCCAAATATACAGATAGAAGATTAATGTACACAAATGTTATTTAATTAATTTATTTTTCTTTTTTGTTTTTATTTATTTATTTAATGGCAATCACATGCAGACAAGCAAACGAATAATAAATTATTCTCAAACATGTGATCAGCAATTTCATTTCGATAATATGAAAAGAAAAACGAACGTTGGAAGTTAAAACATTTGAATGAATTCTTTCACAAAGTGCGTATAAAGGCGGCACGAGTAAACGATCTAAATTTGAATGAAACAAGAATTAGCGTTAGTACGTTAGCTTATTGGATTAACGTTTGCTAATAAAAGGTCGAAATAAAAATAATATTTCAAGTCTAATTCGAGAAATGTACAAACGAATTGTAATAGTAGATACGTAAGAACGTTATGTAAGTGGCTGACGACGCATCATTAGCACAAGCGAAAATGTGAGTGCAACGTCCGATGTGAATGCTTGCTATAGAAAATTACGTCCCCAAAAGGATGTAATGAGAGTCATTCAAAAGAATTTGTAATAATTTTTAGTAAGAAATATTGTTAAAGGAATGTTGGATGTACCCCATCTCATACCCAGAGGAAATTGCAGGAATGGAAAAGTGAAAACCGACAAGTTTCTGATTTGTATGGTAAATTCGTATGATAAATCAGAAACTTGTCGGTGTTCACTTTTCCGTTCCTGTACATTGGACCCTGCGAAAGCAATTTATTACATGAGTACACAATTTTGTAATAAGAGCCAAACTCATAGTTTTTTTAGCAACGTGCTTTGGAAACTGTCGTTTTGAAGAGTGTAGAGTCTCGAGTCAAAATAACAGTTTCCAAAACGAGTTGCTCAAAGTAAATGAGTTTCCGAGTTCACAGAATTGTTTCCGAAGTAATGAATTATGTAGTAGGGTCCAATGGAAAATGTTTTATTGCGTGTCCATGCAAAAGTTGAATTTTACGTAAATATTTACGAAAATGTGCCATCATGTAATGGACCATTTTCGCATGGGGTATGTTTGCATGTAAGGATCAACTTTCGCATGGGTTAGGTAGTAAAAATTTTTCTTCGACTTATCAAAGGAAGAAATTTGCCGTTTGCCTCCCTGTCCCAGCGTACGTAATGGCTATTTACGTCAATAGGGAGAAGAAGTCGGCAAGTCTCCACCGCCCCATGTCTTCTCGTTTTACCAAGATATACAGACTACTTAACCAAAGTCTGAAACTCAGGTAAAAATCCAAAAAGTTCATAGTTGCAAACTGATCACATATTTTGCTTATAGTAGTCCGGCTACCCCCCCCCCCCCCAAACACACCCCCTATTTGGGGGAATAGCCAGAGTTCTATAAACAAAATTTGCTGTCCTGACTGAGTTATGACCATTTTATGGATGCTAATTTTTTATAGCAAATGTGACGTGCGTCATGTCATATGTGCACGACCACTTAACCAAAGTCTGAGACTCCACAAAAACCCACTTATCTAATTCAAAATCTCATTTCTTCCAGTCATTTTTTTCCCAAAATGTACGGTCCTTGGCAAAAGTGAACTAACTCCCATACATTATATTGTCTTGAACAGACTCTGAAACGCGGAATTTTTAAACATTATTTCTACCAGTGATTTATGCTTGAAAAATTAGCTGCCGTCATAACGAGCAAAAACTAAGAAAAAATCAACGAAAATTCTCAACAAATGTCGACCATTGTTGCCTGAAAACAAATCAAATTAACGACAAAATTAATCGCCGAGTTTAATTTTGTCGCTAATTTGATTTTTTTCGGCGAATTTCGTTGAAAATCTTCGCTTAATTTAACTAAGTTCTTTTTCTTATGTCGTCAGTAAGTATAAACATCGATTAAATGAACAATTTTCGATGTGACTTTTCCATGCTTCATGTAAGTCATAGGAGAGAAATTTTTTCTTGTTGAATGCGCAAGTTTCCATTGTACGGCCACGGGATAGGCTTAAGAAGGACCTGGATATGGATACAATTAAATAGGATGTATAATTTAGAACGATAGGTGATAGGGCTGTCTGTTGGATGGTGATCCATTCACAACATACAAGCTTCACAGCGTAAGGTGCTTAATGATCTATAAGGTATGATCATCGCTACTATAATGATAGGTGTCAAAAATCAAAACAAAAAATGTGTTTAAAAAACTATTTTGTATAATTTTTCGCTGTGTTTCATTTGTGTTCACACGAGAGGTAAGCGTTGTTTATATAAAATAATTATTCATTTAACAAGAAAGTTGATTCATCAGCATTTTTGGGGAAAAACATTTGTTCGAAAAATATTTAGCTTTCGTAGTGAGTAAATTGTTTGTATGTATCTCAGTACTTTATTGTAGATTGTAGATAATTAACGCACGCTCTTATCACACGCCTTCATTATGATTACATTCTGAGAAATCATAGTTACAAACAACAATTTTTGCTAAATTTATTGAAGTGAAACGTATGGACTACCGCTAGCATAAGTGTGTTTAGAAAACATTATTGTTTACATACAGACGTTGATCTCCGTCTGTAATTTTTTCGTCTGTCCCAGTTGACGTCATCGATATGTTCGTCAATAGGAAACTAGTTAACGCAAAAATATGGTATTTAATAACAATAACAACAATGCGCCTCTACGTAGTTAGCCCGGCATACACAATTTATAATTGTTAATTGGAATTTTGTTTGATTGCAATATCGTCATGGGCTTACATCATACAAAAACGTTGAGTGCGATACGTATGCTACTTACGAGGCAAGTTTTGATTGAATTGAATGACATTATTTCTGTTGTTGGCACGATAACAAATATTTTAAGCTTTTTTTTTGTTAGCTATGAAAATAAATCCTCATGCCGAGTTGGTTGTGTGAACATTTGAAAGGTATAGTTGGGTTAATTGTTTCATTTTGCACTTTTTGATACTGATCGACGTAGATTTTTTACGTTCAGCAATTTGCGCCAAAAATTTGAATTTTTTAGAAACTAGGAGAATAAAAAGCTCATGTAAAAAGATACCTGCCGGTCCATTTCAACTTCAAAAATGACGTTTCAAACGTCAAATATTTAGATTTTTTGACATTTTCTCTAACTGATCGTTTGCTTTGTTTTAACGACACACAGTGTGTAAAATCGATAAATCGACTTTCAAAATTACTTTTTAAAACAAAAGAATTCCTTTGTTTTAAAAAATAATTTTGAAAGTCGATTTATCGTACGATGGTCCGAAAATATTTGCGTTTCGCTCTCTCTCGTCAACCACTTAAAATTCACGATTGTAAAATGGCTTTGAGGCTTAAAACGTCATTGCAGAGAAATGATAAGTTGGTACGCTTGTGCCGAGGTAGAACGGGTAGAACACACATGTGAATGACAGTTGATTTGTATGGAAGAGAATGTGAGAGAATTCCGTACAAAACTGCTTCCATCCTCTCCCATTCAGCTCAGCTGTCATTCACATGTGTGTTCTACCTTTATTCAGGCGTACAAACTTATCATTTCTCTGCGTCATTGTGACCGAAACAAAAGTTTATTTTACGTTGAGAGTAATATACCTGAAAATTATTTACTACTTCAAAGAAGTTTTCGACACCTTACGTTAAAAGTAATGTACCTGAAAATGATTTACGACTTCAAAAAAGTGGTCGACACCTTTGTCAATTTTTTTGTTGCAATATTGTGAACAAAGAGTTTTTATTGAATGAGGGACGAGTTCACTATTCTCATCCGACTCTGCCGCACGTGTTTGCCATACGCGGTTGACTTTCCAACTAAAAAAACCATCAAGGTAACGCAATTTTGCAATGCGAATATTGTTGAGTACATTTAGAACAAGTTCTGCAAACAGAAAAAATCCTTGAAAATCGTTTCCTTGCATCATCCACGTAAGTGATAATTGTATTATGGAGAAGTTGATTGGCACGGAAATGTCTGCGGAAGTCGCTTATCAATTTACACGCGGAAAGAAAAGCTTAATCGAATAACGAAACATCATGATATCAATCACTTGTTGTAAATTGATTCATTCAAAAAATACATTCATCGCAGTAAAGTTATGAACAATATTTACAGTGACGAAAATTCAACGGAAAGTTCCTGCAGAATCAGGGTCACGACAAAAAATCACAATTTTACGAATCTTGTTGTTGAATAATTAATAAAAAATTATTTGCGGTGTTGAATAAGATAACAACAATAATGATAACGAGAAGAAATTGTTTTCATGAAATGAGTGATAACTTCTCATTTCAAACAATAACTGGAGTGAAGACACTCGATAGCAACAAGTAATTGTGTTTTCCCCGGTCTGCTGATTTTTATCGTTTCTAATTGCTGCTGATAGTGAAATGCATTTTTTTGGGACGGCAAATTGGAGCGCATATCGTGGTACGAGGAATAAGCAAAATCATATGATGTGCTTGTTGTATTTGTTTGCTTCACTTGACAGTGAATATCATAAATATTTTCGTAAAATTCATTACATCGAAAATATTTACAAATTCTGATTAAAGTAGATAACCGGTTGATCGATTTGACTTTTTGAATTGCTTTTTTGATAACGATGGAAAGTATTCATCATGAGGTCAAGTATTGGTTTCGAAAGTCCGTGTCCTAAGTCCCTAGTAGAGTCTTTCGCATTTTTTTTTTGTGAAGGCATAATGCATAGTGCATCAATGTTTCTACATCCTCAAAAAATTCAATCGGCTGGCGCCGCGCTGCGGTGCACGGTTCCGTTGAAATTTCTCCCCCCCCATGTTTGCTTACAATACGAAGTGAGCTAAATACCCCGTTTTATTGCCTGTCGCGAAGATATTTTTGTGCCTACGTTTGAACATTGTTCATCGGTTTATTTGACAGTTCCCTCATAGTTCGATGCAAACTTTCATAACACTCAGAGCGCGTACAGCTTTAGTACGTTAAGAATCACTGGTGACGATCTTTACAGATTTTATAAGAAAAAAATGTCAAAATTTTCACCAGTGAAACTTTTCGAACCAAAGTTGTACGTTCTCCCAAAACAAAAACAAAACCGATGAACGGAAATGAATTTTCAAGAGAGACCTCCAAAATAAATGGAAACAAAATTGTACCAAAAGCAATGGGCCTGCTTTACCATAAAAAATTGTACCGAGTTCAATTTATTGAAAGGGAGCTAAACGTAGAATGAATGGAGGCTAGACGGATACATTTTTTTCTGAGCAACTTGTTTTGATATTTTGGCGCCATCAATCACTGCCATAAATCGCATATTTAACTTAGTGACGTCATCAAATGAGAGAATTTCAAATATTTTCTCTCTTGAAATTCACCCTCTCAGTTAAATATGCGATTTACGTCAGATCAGTTTGATGGGATCAAAAATCGGTCCATTCTAACTGTCAAAATGACGTTTTAAACGTCAAATATTTAGATAAATAGGTAAATTTTTCTTTCGCCTTTAATTAATTCTAACGACAAAAATATTTTAGACATTTTCCCTAATTATTCATTTGTTGACAAAAATATCACACCCCGGTCGCGAGCCGCTTAAAAATAAAGGGAAGAAATACTGAATTTTTGTCTTAATTTTATGAAATGTAGATTTTCTTCATGTTTTCACTTTTTTATTTGTTCGTACGTGTTAAGGGTCTACCCAAAACCTGCGCTAAGCTCTGCCTATTAAAGTTTTGATTTTGCTTGACCAGATCCTCATTACTTATCGGAGGTAGACTAGTTTTCCCTGTATTAGACAACTCCTAGCTCTTAAAATAAAAAAAAATCAATGCTACTGCGTACGTAAATAGATGTTCGCCACAAATTTATTTTAAATAGTTGATTTAAATGATACTTGGACCATACAAGCTTTTCCTGTTCGTATAAAAAATATTTTTAGCACTCTCGTGCTCCAGGTAACTATCGACGTTATGCTTCATTCAAGTGATACAAACTCACAAAATACAAGTTTCGTGTAAGGCAAAAATTTAGAAATTCAAATAACCGAATGCAGAAACCATTTCTCCGTAACAGTGTGAATTCATCAATAAAATGCCATTTTCATGCACGAAAGTGCAATTCATTTTAACTCATAAATAACTGGCGACGGACATAAAATAACCGTTGGTTTTGCATTCGAATAATTCAAGTTCATCTCAAAGGCAAAATCTTTGAAGTTTGAAGTGCCGAATTGAAAATTTATTTACATTTCTCCTTTGTAAAATTTACCTGTTCATTGGACTTGATCTTAGGGAAAATTTAAGCGGGAAATATTCTGTTTCTTTCATTCATAATACGTTGTAAAACCTTCTCGTCGGCTTTACATCATTTATTACCTTAAGAAAGAGAATGTAACAGCACATGGCGACAGAGTTTATGGACGTGTGTGTATAACAAATACAACATCACTTTTGTTAAGCATTTCTGCTTAACTAATACTTTTCCTAAAGTCCATGTGGACATTTATCGGAAACACTTATACATCGACAGCATTTCGAAATAATCCGCTCTAGACGGGTTACGTAAATCCTGTCAACCTTTTCAAGCACACGGATTTTAATGAAAATATAATTTAAAGTTCAATGCGGTAACTTATTATACATTCCACATATAGAGGACAGAGAGGTGTTGGTTAACCGAAAATGAAACCCAAATTTGAACTTTTTTTTTATCAAGAAACGATCTTAAGATGATATCGCAAAGACTTTATCGTCCCCACGTATTAATCATTAAATACCTTGCTTATGAGCTCTCGAAATATAATCGCAAAATCATCCAAAAGATCACCCGCCAAGGGTAGATTGGTATGTTCCAACGACATGGTTTTTGTGTTGGAAGAAACCAGCGTGTTGTTCTTTATTTTCCCAATATCACTAAGTATCATATAGATCGTTATTGTCTTTGAACACAGTCTTTTGAATAAAAATATTTTTTATGCTTTCACTGCTTCAGATGAATTTTGTTTCATTCAATTCCTTTCACTCGAGAAAAAAAATTAAATAAACGATTTAAAAATGTAATGCGTTTTTCCACTGCCAGTGTTAATATTGAATTAAAAAAACCCGAAAAACGTGAGTCACAGATTGGTATTTCTTCACTTATGAAACTCTATTTCAAACATTCAACCGTTTAGCCGATTACGGTACTGCATTTGAAACACGTCTACCAGATTTGGCACTTGGAAACAGACTAAATTTTGTTCAAAAAGCACATTGACTGTGAACGTTATTCTTCTTTATTCGTCTGTTCACAGATCCATACGTATACAATTACGTAGTCACGCTGCTGGCATATTTTTATCAGCTGGTGTGTAGTACTCACTCTTATACATTGGTTTATCATTATGCGATTTATATTTGCTCTGAATGTGTGAGTAGTCTCACATTCAATGTGGTGAAATTCCATACACAATATTTTTTATGCAATTTCGTTGCGAGTAGAACTTTTTCGTTCTTTTTGTTGTGAAAAACGAAATTGCATAATAGTTATTTACGTAACTAGGAAAAATATAATGTTTTTGACGAGTGTGAGGGCGGCAATCACACTAGTCAAAAACATATATTTTTCCGAGTTTCGTACAATATTTTTCATTCCGAGGGTTCAAAAAGTAATTTAAGTGAAAGTTCGAAAGTTGTAGGCGGTAACGAGTAGTTTATGGCAAAATACCTTTCAACGTGACATCAGGCTGCGTACTTTGAGCCATTAGCAAAGAAACTATGTGGTGTCACAACATTGAGTATATCACTGTGGTCACTGTGACTACAGGGAATACCAGATACCATGAGAATTGAAAACTTGACAATAAAGTCAAGTTGATTTGAGCTACGATTTCATTCTTACGTGCCTGGCGAAGCAAACAGGTACACACGAGCGGTGAAGGTCGGGCGCCAAACGGTCCAGCCGCTTTCGAGTATTTGTAAGAATTTCAGAATACACTTCATTTGTAAATATTTAGAGGTTAGAGTTATTAAAAAAGTATGAAAATTAAAGAAATATGAAAACTTCAGTCAAACATTTTCAAAACTTTTGCGAGACGTAACGCCCCTCCCCTCTATCAGACTCTGTCACGCTAGGCCACGTGGATGATGGATCACGAGGAAAGAATGAAAGAGATGACATAACAAATTGTAAACCTGGGTAACGGTGGAATTAGCCATATAAACTTGTCATTTTCACAGCTAACTTCACATTGGATAGAATGCTACTCACATTGAAGTTAGCAGCCGTTTTGACATTCGTATTCACATCGATCTTTTGTTTTCAAAATCGAAAACAATGACATTTCGTCGTTTCTTTTCGTAAAGGATGTAAGTCAGGGGCGTGACAGTCTTTTGTTTCGATCTTTGCAATTAATACTGAACGTGAAGTTAGCTGCAGTTGCGACCGAAGCTCACTTCATTGCAAACAAAATCATTCATTCATAAATTAACCAAAATCAGCTGACGCCATCGAAAAGTTAAAAAATCAGCTGGTCTTTTTGCAATGAAGTTAGCTTCGGTCGCAACTGCAGCTAACTTCACGTTGAGTATTACTTGAAAAAATCGAAATAAAAGACTGTCACGCCCCTGATGTAAGTACAACTGTCAACTTTTGACAGCTGTCAGATTTGAATTTCGGCGCAAAGTTTTAAAAGTGATTCGTCACACTGACATAAATATAAGGAATTATAAGGATTCAAATCGTTACTATAAAACTTGGTGCCGAAATTCAAATCTGACAGCTTTCAGAAGTTGGCAGCTGTACTTACATAGTTTACGAATGGAAACGACGATTTACTTTGCATGAGTGAATGTTGACATTTAACTAATGAAATGTCACCCGGGTGCTTCAAACCCTTGTCAGGCTGTTGGAAAATTATTATTATTATTCATCTATCGAATAAAAGACAATTTTTGGACGACGCAATCTTCTTGTCTTTCTGCTCTCAGTAATATCTAACTGATTTTTCAATCTGTTAGATACAGTGCCGCTTAATCGAAGATATACTTCGAACAAATGCCCTGCGGCGCCGAGATTTTGAGAGCGCCAAATTTTCAATAGGAAGCGAGCACGTACTACCAACAAAAATGACGTACGAAGGCGCAAGTTCATTGTTCAACAACAGAGGTCTATTAACCTTGTGTTTGTGTTTCTCACGCATAGTTGGGTTAGCGTCGCTAAACACTAGTGTCGCTACTAGCGTCGCTGCTAGCGCCGCTAATAGCGACGCTAAAATTCAAGACTGCTGGCTAGTAGCGATTAGCGCTCGCTAATCGCTAATGGATTCGCTAAAATATGGAGCTGTTCATCACAAGTCATCAGTCTATTTTCGACCGAATGCCAGTTTTTCAAAAATTTTTGGTGTTTTTTCTATTCCAGATTTTGGATTATTAGCGAAAAATTAGCGACCGCTACTAGCGGCCGCTACTAGCGCGCTAGTTTTTTTTTAGACTAGCGAATCAGTTAGCGACGCTAGTATTTTTTGAAACTAGCGTTAGCGTTAGCGTCACCAAAAAAAATGACTAGCGAGCACAACCTTGTTCTCACGAAACAATTGGTTTTATCTGTTTATGGAAACTAGGAAATTTTCGGAGGTCATGGAGTACATTTCCATAAAACATTTATTATGCCAGACTCGACGCATAAAAATTTTGCCCAACTCATCATAAATTGTTCGCATATTTTTTTCATTGAGGAAAATTTTAGAAACAAGTTGCTTCGATGCACTTTGTGCAATTAATGAAGACTATGACGCATTAGTGTGCATTACATTTCTGATAAGTGGAATAACTCACTCGAAAGGCGACAACAATTGAAGTGATGTCATACATGAAGCAAAAATTGTTTCTAAAGGAAAAAAGTTAAATTTTGTGAGTTTTGTCTAAATCGAAGTACAAAAAGTGCTACAGGAGCATAGAAAATTCACAAGTCTACAAAACATATTTTCTCTTCCACTGGTGCTATTTTTATTAGTTTCCGGTGCATAATTGTTTTTCAGCAATGTTTAGTATTTCCAGCTACACTTAGTTTTACGTTAAAATTTATTTTTAAACAAAAATATTGAGGTGCTGAAACTACAAATAGAACGGTTAATTTGTGGGTCGTCATAAACACAAAATAAATACGGATAGTTTTATGAAGTTTTCGATTTCTTACCAATTTTTCAAAAAAAAAAAAAAATGGGATGTATTTTTTACACCAGCAAAATTATTCTTTAACCAGCAAATTTATTCTTTTTCACCACAAAATTTTTTCCCCACAAATGTATTGCGCTTTGAGCCAGCTAATTTATCTATTAAAATATATTTCTTTTCGTCCAGTCAAATTGTTTTTTTATGTTCAGCAATTTTTTTTTTTTTTTTTTTTTTTTTTTTTTGTTCAGCAAATTAATTCTTTTTCGGTCAGCAATCAAATTAATTTTGGTGGTAAAATTGAATAATTTTGCTGAAAAAAAACAGGGTCCCAGTCGTGGAGTTAAAATTTTCTTTCAGATTTAGTTTCAGAAATAGCATTTCCTTCATAATTTTGCTTCAAGAACAAATACGAATTAATGGGCATGCAGTTATGAGAATAAACAGACACAGATATTTGTGGGTGCAAAAAAGCGCGCGCAGTTCGTGAGAACGAAAAATGCGTCAGCTTTGGCTACAAATACATGTATTAGTATGTAAGCAACGGTTTGAAATTAGATCTGAATTGAATTGAATGTCCACGGTACCTCAATTGGTAGAGCAGCATCCCGGAAAGGTGAAGATTCTGGGTTCGAGTCCCAGTCGTGGAGTTTAAATTTTCTTTCAGATTTAGTTTTAGAAATACCATTTCTCTCATAATTTCGCTTCAAAAATTAAATACTCGAATTTCGTTCACTTCAGTCACTGAAAACTGAAAAATATTTAAAAAAAAAAACATTTAATTTGCTGGTCAAAAAATTAAATCTGCTCGATAAAGCAATAAATTTGCTGGTCGAAAAGCACAATTTTGCTGGCCAAAGAATAATTTTGCTGGCCGAAAAATATACGCCAAAAAAAAACTCAACTACTTTACGGTACGTTATAAGACCAAATTCTCCCACGGCACTACGGCGTCGGCTATGTCAAATTTTCATGACGAATTTTATGATATGTAAAGTGTTCTATGTAACATTATATATGTACATTGTGTATACTTCGACTTAAAGCCTTGATTATCGCGTGGATCATGTGACGAAAAGTGAATTTGTGAGAAGCAGACATCTACTTTCCAAATCACTGCCCACTTTACTACATTACTTAATATTGTTTTCGAAAACCAGCAAACTATAACGAATGAAGTAGGAACTCACAATGAAGTTAATTACAATTTTCGACATTAATTTTTCTTTAATGATTTGAATATGTTGGGAGCAAATCCCAGTCTATTCCAACTGTCAAAATGACGTTTTAAACGTCAAACAAAAAAAAATCGAAATATGCAAAAACCTCAATTCTATAACCATAATAGAATTCATGAAAAATAAACGTTTAAAACGTCACTTTGACAGTTGGTTTAGACTGGCATTTGCTCCCAACAGACTCAATTCATTAAAGAAAAATGAATGTCGAAAATTGTAACTAACTTCATTGTGAGTTCCTCATTCATTCGTTATAGTTTACTGGTTTTCGAAAACAATGTTACATAATGAAGTAAGTCTAGTAAGTAGAGTAACTAAGTAGAGGATGATGACGTCAGAGTATACGAAATTTCATGATGAAATGCATAAATTAACAAGGTTGAAATATTATGCACACGTTGACATAAGTCGACCTAAAAACGTGGATAATGGGCTAGCATGACCGAAATGACGCAGACGACCGACGGACGTGAAGTAAGTAAAGTAATTCGATCAAAAAATAATGACAACTTTTAAGGCAATCGCTTCTAGTAAATCAATTTCTATTTAAAAAGAGTTAGGAAATGATGTTAAAATTTCCTATCGTATGTTTTACGTTCTATTTCTTTGGCAGCCTATTTCTATTCGATAAATTAAATTAAAACATCGTAAGAAAACAATTATCGGAGTTAAAATTAATGAGTGAATGAACGGAAAGAAGAGTGGAAAATTCTTGAATGCCTTGATTTCAATGGAACTATTTTCTTGTGACTATTGTTAGTCACCAACACATGATTGAAGAGTGATTTTCATTTCCATTAGCTAAATGGAGAACGGCTATTTTTAAGCCTTTTGTGAGCGTACATTCTGTCATTTTCACACATTTTACCAAAACTCGCTAAATATTAACACACGCCTCAATATCATTTGACTAATCTGCGATCATTTGTAACTGCCAAAGTCCAAGGTTTGCAACGAGGTTATTGTGCAAATTTGGCTGATTGTATTGTGATTTGAATACAAACTTTTGTATGGAGAAATTTTTTTCACAAATCTGAACACAACACCATTCTCATTTCATTTACAATCGCATTGATATTTTCGAATAAAATTAATTTCAATATCAAATTCAGCCGAAACCTCAATAACATAACACTTAACGTGTCTTATCGCACTAGGTACTTAGCCCGATAAAGCGATCGTTTGCCCCAAATCACTTGCAGTTTGGGTCGTGTATCGTAGAAAAAACAATTTATGATTCAAAATAATCTTGTGTTGTCTGTAACGTTTAGCATATCATATGTCGTTTTCGTCTGGGTGTCTATGTCTATCATGCTTAGCGCGTGCACATTTGGTTCGTCTGGAGCATATCGTAGGATGATTTGGTGTAAATTATTTGTTGATTTAAAACAACATCAGCGGTGCATTTTCTTTCGATGCACGGACGATCACGACGTGAAACACATGACCGATAAATCCTAGACATTTTTTCCTGACATGCCCCTCGTTCATAAAATGATCGACTTATTTGTTTTGGGTTTCCAAATTGTACACAAAAATAGTAACTCAACAAAAACCCATTTTAAAAGAGAAATGTGACGCAAGTCCTTGTCCCTTCTTCCAAAACAACTGATATCACCTTGGGTGACACTTAAAGCTTCGGAAGGCAAAAAATTCTCTTGAAATATTTTCGATTAAAAAAATGCGTCACAAATGAAGGACGTGAATGAAGAACGTAATAATTTTTCTAGGCTTTCAGATTTCACACGAAAAAATTGGCCTACCCTTACTCCGTACACTAAATTTTTGTTGTAAGCCCTAAAACAGGCTGGGAGATATACTCCTATGCGGTCTAAAGTTCAGAAGCGCCCTATCGGAACGACATATATTGAGATTGGAAGAAAGTCAACGTCAAAAATGCCCTTTTCCCTTAGAGCTTGTAAGATAATATTTTCTATGTGGAGAATTATGTCAACTGCGCCGCGCCATCTTATCATTTCTCTGGAAAAATAGGAGGAAACGTAGAAAGTGAGAATATGAGCAGAAAGACTCGATATTTTCATTCCGCATTGCAACAATTCTTTATTTTCCTAACGATCAAAGGTTTCCTAAAAGCAAAACAAGCACAAAGCGCACGACAAAGTTTCTTATAATTCGAATGAGTTAAAGAGGCATCGATAGTCGGTTCCTATAGTTGGTTTGAATAAAACCAATCAATGACTCAATAATTTAAGATTTTTTACGGTCTCTAAGTTTTGAAGACGTTGAACTGAACAGTTATCGAACTGTTTAAGTATCAGCTTTCACCGTCATTCGTTCATGCTTTTGAACACAAATAAAATAACAGAATTTTTGTATAGCCCGGTATTTCTATTACTTGAGAATGACGACTTTGTACTTATTCTTCGTTATTCTCATCTAACTCACACATAACAGATGAGAACTTTTGACCCAAGATCGACAACAATTTCTTGTCGCTTTGTTATTTTGCTTTAAATTACGTAAGAGGGGCTTGGGAAAAATACTGAATTCTGATTGGCTAATGACGAAAACTGACCTTGATGTGGCAAAAAATTTCATAAAAAATCAAGCAAACAATTCTTATAAAAGACATAATGCAATGTTTGTAATGGAGTGATAAAAACGTTCAGCCAATTGACGATTTTGAACTGGTTGTTACTATGCCAATGTCGTCATATATAATTTTCTACTTTTAATGGACTTAATGTTAGGAAATTTTTTTTACAAATATTTTTCCAGACATGTAGTTAAGTTAATGAGGAAACTTCGTTTTTATATGATTTAACTTTTCTTAGAATATTTTTAGACTCGTACGAAAAACGAAATTCTTCGAAGAGGGTCTATTGCGTTTACCTAGACATTTGTAACTTGTCGAATTCCGACCCAGGAGTAGGGGAGCATCGATCATGGTCCTTAGATGACGAATCGGAAATAAAATATGTCCGTCCGTTCGTCCTTTCAAAAACCTTGTTTACCTGAAAGGCAACCGAAAGATCTTTTATGGGATTGAAACTGGGCATTGTCTACCCAAGGACCGCCGAGCTAGGGCCACTTATGATTTTTGGTCCTTTGTACATAACTCGAGTAAACCTTTTCCGATTTTTCATAAAGTTTTCTTTGTTTGAAAGGTCTAGGCATGGCCGACAATGTTTTGAACAAACATTTTCGATTTTGAGCCCTTGGACTTAGCTAGGGCACTAAAAACGAGACTCTGCTAGGGCCCTGCATGTTTTTTGTACATAGCTCGAGTAAATCTCTTCTGATTTTTTAATCGAAAGGTCTAGGAATGTCTCACATTTTATGGAAGAACATTTTTTGATTAGAAACCCTTGGACTCAGTCAGGACCCTAAAACTGAGTTTCTACTAGGGCTCAAAGTGTTTGTTCTCATAAATCGGGTAAATCCTAACAGATTTTGTTGATTCTTTTTCTATTTGAGAGGTAACCGTGTACCGAATTATATTCAAAAACAAAGTTGGGCCCGGTGCCTGGTGCTTAGGGCTCAAGTGGACTTCAGGTCGGTCCTGAGGTCGGTCGGCCCTAACCAAAAAAATATTTTTGCTGTGTTGCAAAGCAAATTGAGGGAAACATTTTTGTCTATGGCCCTATGTCGGTCCCTAGGTCAAAAAAAACGTTTTTTGCTGCGTTGTAGAGAAAATTTAGGTAAACATTTTTATGCATAGAAGGCCTCTCCTTAGTGCCCTAGGTCGGCCCTAGACAAAAAAGGGGTTTTTGCTATGTTGTAGAGAAAATTTGATTTGACCGATGCCTCTCCTAAGGGCCCCAGGTCGGTACTAAGGTCGGCACTAGCCCAAAAAATGTTTTCTTTCTATGTTGTAGAGAAAATTGAGGTAAACCTTTTTGTCGATTTCGTGATTCGTTGCACCGTTGCTTCGGACAAGTTTTTCTCCGTTTCGGCAATTTCCGATACAATTTAATGTGGACGTTATTCATACACTTAAGGGTTAAGGCAATATTTACTTAAATACGTTTGAGTCTTTTCGTAACGTCAACTCTGTTCGCCATATCTATTCTGATACGTACGGGCCCCTTGCATATGGTTAAATTGTAAAATAATTAGAGGAACGACCACCTCTCTGAGAATATGCGCCGATAATCTCTGAGCGTTCATGTGGCACACATTTCACATAGACCTTAGCTAAGGAAGGACAACATAAAGAATAAGCAATAGAAATAAATGCAGCGATTTTTTGATAGTACAGTAATTACTTTGAAACGTTTAATTAAATTTACTTCGTGTCGGAGAGCGCAGCAGCAACAGCGAAGGCTATCTTCTGTTGCAAAAAGCGACAACATCTTAAAATACGATAAACGCAAAATAAAATGCAATGCTTTATCTTTAGTGAAATTTCTCTATATTTATTGAATGGTTTGCGGAGCTTTGAAGAGCTTTCTTGAGCTTTTTTAATGTTGGACTCTACACTGTGCGTGTGAGGGAGAAACGCATGCATCGAAATAGATAAGTGTGAAGCACTACATTGCAAATGAATTTGCGATTACTTTAATTGTTCCTTATAGCGAAAATATTCACTGTTGAATGTAGGAGTGCCTCAAGGTTCTACAATGGGACAACTACATTTTATCACATGCATAAATGATTTGCTACTTGAAACATCAATGACAAAACGGCAATCTAAATAAAGCCGTTACGATACAATAATGAAATAAAGCGTTTCGAGTACAATTTGTATTTTCATCAGAATTTTTTTTATGTTCCGCCCATTCGTTAGGAATGATGATAAACAAAATGTGTTAACGAAACTTATCTGAACATCTGCTTACCTATTGAAAAAATAAAAAGGATCTAAATCTTACTCATGAAACAATGAATCGACCTGAATCTCAACACAAAGTGCTAAATCTCACTCTCCTGCGTTTTACGTTAAACAAAATTTATTTAGCAGATCTGACCGAATTGAAAATTCATCGAGTGTAATTTTTGAGAAATGCAAAATGAAACAAACATTAGAAACCTTCAAATTTCGCATCATTGTTTACCCATCAATCATCAAAAATTCCTTTTAACTTTTTGTAAACTGTGCGCGTTCATCGAGAAAAGAACTTTTGGCTTTTAAAACACACTAACCGGCATTGAACTATCAAACAATTCAACAATTTATGTAAACAAACCTCTAGTGTTTTCGTAATAATCGATTGCATCGATTCGATTTGTCACTAAGTCCCCATAATCAGGTTGTCAAATCAATCAAAACACAAATCAGACAATAATTACAAATCAGTGTTATCAACGTTATCAGCTTTGTCAAACGGAATGAATGAGTTTTAAGCTACAGTAGTGTTTTAGATGAGAAAAGTGAACTTTTTTTGTCTGTCTATTTACAGCTGTGCACAATAAGAATGACCCGCAATTTGTAATAACTCAGTGTTCTCTATTTATATGATTCTCCGACTTCTCTCATTTCGTACGTTATTTCAAATGGGGAAATGAGAGAAGTCGGAGAATCATATAAATAGAGAACACTGAGATATTACAAATTACGGGTCCTTCTTATTGGGGTGTACGTACACTCCTCCGAAAATTATGAATCGTCTTGATTAATTCAAGGAACAAGTCGCGATTCACTGTGTTCAATCAAATATCGTTTTAACAGCCACGAATTCTTAGTATTCCTTTTTGGTTCTGTCTGATGACAATCTGAAATACCGCACGCACGAATAAAAAATGAAATTCTGACCCACATTTTCCTCTCTTGCACGCTTCTTCCTCTAATTGTTTCTTTCATACATATATATTTGTTAGAAGTGAAATTGTAAATCCACGATTTTAGTGCGGCTTCGGCTTATGTCAAAGTCATGGCGAAATTCCAAAGATGTAAAACGACAAAATTACTTGAAATTTAGTGTACTTTGACATAAGCCCACGTCGCACTAAACGGGTGGATTAAAATATTCCTCTCTAGCTCTCCTTTCGTACGCTTTGAAATCATCCAACCACCCAAAAGTACCATAAACAATTTTGAAACTTTGTTACCTTTGCAAAAAATCAAATCACATCGCGTAAGGTTTGTCTGAAAGCTCAACTTGATAAAAATAATTTTTTTTGACAAGTTGAGCTTTCACACAAACCTGACGCGATGCGGTTCGCAGTATCTGTGTTTTTTATTCCAATAAAGAAATGGTCAACTAAACGACAGAACAAACTAAACGACAGAACGAAAAAATGCTATGAATGATCGTGATGGCAGGCAGGTGCTTGGCTAACACTACAAACGTTATACCTTGATACTGATTTCATTTAAGATTAGGTAATTGACTAGTGGTTCAAAGTCATTAGTTGCGATATTGTTTCGTATAAACCTCTTCGTAGTTGGATTTAACAATGCAGCAAAGCCATTTCGAAATATCTTTGAGAGGATGCAAAAAAATGAAAATTGTGTTATTTCAAACCAAAAAAATGTTGTGACAGGAGGGTCTTTCAACAACAGTTTAAACTCGACTTGAACTTTCCCAGCTCCCAAAAATATTGCGTGCTAAATCTTTCGCCATAAGAAATTTTTAACCTTCTATATTCCCTGTGCTAGAACACAAGGCAGCGTTCTGCTACACTAAGCCAAACCACCATGTTTTCTGAGTATAAACAACGACCTCTCTTTAAGCCTACCGAAGGTTGCGAGAGCAGATGTCCAGACTGAAAATGCAAATCTGGAGCAACGTCAAAACAGTTCTCGGTTCTCGAAACCCTACCTCATTTCTCCCCTAACGAACGGATAGAATATTTTACAACCCGTACATGTGAAAGAATTGACGACAAGTTTCCCTTCCCACCAAAATATGCTCCCATAAAATAGAACATTTTGAACATTAATAAATATTACTTACAGTGGAATGCCGCCAAAATTTGATTAGTCCATGAATGTCGGTAGATGGAGCAAGTAGTAAAAAATCGCGCCACTCATCATAGCTGATGTTGAGACTGCCGTCTTGATCCATTCTACGAATTATGAGTTAAAATAGCAGCTTGAAAGGGTTTTTGATTTCTGTTTTACCTTGACAACAACCGCTTTGCCTCTGTCTTGTCCATGTCTATACCCAAGTCCTTGAAAGCCGAGATCAACTCTTCCAAGTCAACTTTTCCTGTAACAAACCAAATAAATGAAGTCCTAGAGAAGCAAACAATTTACTAAGAACGCACCATCTTGATTTTTGTCCAAATGAGAAAATTGTAGTTTTAGATTTTTCTCATGTTCTCGAACGTAGTAAATGAATTCTGCAAGTCCAACATCGCCACTTGCATCACGATCCGATTGCCGAAGAAATGTCTACAAAAGAACATTTCAATTTTTATTGTTGAAATCGTGGACTTAAAATTATTAGCTAATGCAGACATTTTGTTTTACATATGCTCACAATTATCTTTTCTTGATTCAATATCAATATAGTAGTTTATGAAAAAAGTTATGTATAAGTTAATTTAACACACTGAATGTGAGATTGCTGATCGAACAACGTTTTTTGCAATTCACCGACAAAAAATGAGATTTTCCCTGCGTGTTTCCACTTGCAAAAATTTGTCGAAATTATTTTGTCAGACTAGTGCGTAAAAGAGGTTTTGCACACTAGTGCGAAAAATTTACCACACTAGTGCGAAAATTTTACCGCACTAGTATGAAAAATTTATTTGCACTAGTGCAAAAAGGTATCTCATGCAACACAGAAAAGCGAGTTTTTTTCGGTGAATTGCAAAAAATAATTTAGTCGAACACACTGAATTCTGAATTTACAAACTGTGTCAAATTACTAGTTTCGAAAAACCAGCTGTTTTGCTCATTTAATATACATTGAAAAAACAGCTGGTATTTGACAGCTAGTAATTTAAGATGACGCTGACTGTAACCTACTACTGGACCTCACCAGTTTACTGGACCTCATCCGTTTTCTGGACTTCGCCAGTTTACTGGACCTCACCCGTTTACTGTATCCCACTCGTTTACTGGTCCTCATTCGTTTACTGGACCTCGCCCACTTAGTGGACCTCACCCGTTTGCTGGACCTCACTCGTCTACTGGACCTCAACCGTCTACTGAACCGCACCGGTCTACTGGACCTCACCGGTCTACTGGACCTCACCCGTTTACTGGACATCACCCGTTTACTGAACCTCACCCGTCTGCTGGACCTCACCCGTTTACTGGACCTCACCCGTTTACTGGATCTCACCCGTTGATATTTATTAGAGGAGATTTAAGGACATTTTATGGGTGATAACAGGTTGCCAAAGAGTGTTTTGTCTGCAGAGGGTAACCAAGACTTGGAAAAACGCTTTTTTTAGATAATGAAAACATCTCTTTGGCAGGTGCAAGAGTAGCGTGGAGAGGGATTGCTCATGATAACCGAAAAGTACCAAATGGTTGGTAAAGTATGATAATGATGAAAACAACAAAGAGAGACAGTAAACGCTATTCCATAATCCGACAAACAAACAATTTGTGCACTGTGTAGAAGATACATACGTCATTATGACATTCGACACGTAGTACACAACCACATTTACTTTTTATGAGACAACGAACGGTCGGAATTATATTCAATTGAATGTATATTACCTTGAAAGCGTTCGACATAATTGAAGCTCAATCCCTAACCGTTTGAATTACATGTAATGGACGCCAAGGTTAATGTTTACTTCCTACTAAATGCCGAAAATATTCAGAACTTGCAGAATTCGGTCATTTGAGTGGAACGCTTAGCGTTAAACATGTCTATCTCGTGACTCACATCGAAATTAGGATTAAAACCAGCTCAGTGTCCAGCACTGAGGATCTGCAAGATGCTCAAAAGACTATAAAGGTCAATAGTCTTCGGCCTTGAAAGTATGAAATAATTACATCAAACCCATCAAACTGTTGCTTCAGTTCTGTTCAATTTGAAAATCATTTTTTTCTTTGAGTATTTGGAAATAAAACAAACATTTTTGTGTAAACAGATGCCGGATCAGGACAATAAAAACGTTATGACATTGTTTGTTTTTCAATTCTGTAATTGAGAGTTTTATTCCTCTACGAAATAAATGCTTCGTTTATAATAAATTTGGTTTAATTCTAAAATTTAACATGCAAACGAAATTATGTTCAAGTCTTTAAGAACTGATTGAAATAATTGCGAAGAAAATTGGCAAACATTATCAATATTTTTCGTTTGTATTCAGGCAGTGATTGACATTGCAATGTTCGGTGTCTAGTCGAAGGCAGACAAATCTGACCGAACTGAGGTTCAATTATTTAATTAGTTTGTGGTAGTCAAAATGTCTAAATTTTATTCTGTCTGACTGGAAAATCACAGTTTTATGAAAAACCCGATGACCTCAAGGTGGTTTTATCCCTTATTGGACCCGTACGAAGTACAAAGGTCCTATACGTCTACTGAAGACATTTTATTGTAACATGGGGTAGATAGGAGTGGGAGTGAGAGTGAGTAAGTGAGTGAGAGTGAGGATGCGATGCATTGAAAATCGTCTAGAGATGACAAATCAGCGAAAAAAATGTCCGTCCTGTCGTTTTTCTCTAAACGGCTGCATCGATCACCCCAAACTTTTTTCTCCCTGAAAGGTACTATGTCCCATGATTCAAAGATAAGCAAAATCGGTCAAGTGGTTCCGGAGATATGGTCGAAAAAGTGAAACTTTTTCGCAAATATCTCAGCAAGTATAGCACGAAAATTGTTCATTTTAGTGTCGAATGAAAGCATTTGATCTCTCAAAACAGGAAAAAAGTATTTTTGTGAAAATTGGATCAATGTTCGAAATAAAAATGGACGAAATTGAGTTTCTTGGCTATATACGAAAGCAGATGGTTTTTCGTCTGTATTTTCTCAACTATGCAATATGAAGATTTACTGTCAAAGGCAAAGTTGTAGAGAAAAAAATTTTAAAGAACACGTGTTTCTTGGTTTTAGGGAAAAATGATAGTTAGAAAGTTCTTTCTAAAGGCGAAGTTTTAGAGAATAAAATTTTAGAGAACACGTGTATCAGGGTTTTGGAAGAAAATTGCCCAATCCTGGGATATGACCATTTTCAGAATTGGTAGGAATGACTCATATCTCTAGCAATATAGCAGTTAGAAAGTATCTTTCAAAGGCAACAGGGAAAATGACCTAATCTCGAAACACATCCACTTCTACAATTGCAGTACTTCGGGAGGGTTCTCGTCATGATGTGAATTTTGAGGACTGCTCCCTATAGGGAAATGATAGTATCCCGGTCCCGCAACACTTACCGTGTAGAGAGATCGATAAGCATTGCGCTCAGTAAGCTCGCGCTAATTGGGCCTATTCCAATTCGTCGCCCGTTAATATGCAACTAATTTCAGAGCCTCCCTTCTTCCCATCACAGTACGCTATCACTTTCAAAAAGACCGATCACTTTTCAATATTTCAATTAGCGTTTATTTTGTTGTAACAGATCTGAACTGTCAAGTGTCACAATCTTGTTCGATTACAATTTTAAGTTTATATCACAATTCGATTATGACGTTTATGACATTTAAAATGTTCTTAAGAGCTCCGTGCCTCGAAATGCAAAATACTATTTCACTATTCGCGGTTGTTGGGGTTGACAGATAGTTTATTAAATTGAACGTTGGTTACAGAAATCAAAGACGATTGTATGGTTTCGTCCAACTATTCAACAATGTTATTTTTCTACACTTTAATTATCATCTTTAACAACTAATTAGTGCATGAATCCCGCAAAGAATACAAACGCGAATTATGTTAAAAATAGATATAATTTCGAACGCGTGCATCATCACACAATCGATTAAAAATAGAACCACCGCGTGTTCATTCATTGTGATTCGTGTAATTTAAATTTCATTTGCAATGCCATACATTTTCACTAATACCGAAAGAAGAATGGTAAACCAAGAGATCTTTTTTTTTATCATTTTCAATTTCAAGTCCAGCATTAGGCAGACTGACGCTTCGCCCAATATTGAAAAAATATTAATCTGCGAATTAAAATAATAAAAAAATCCCAGGTATAGGTTCCGGATTACAGTAAAAATAAAATCGTCTGGTTGGTTGATAAAATTTCTATAATAATTGTGACTCGAATTGTCGAAATGCTGAGTAACAATTGTATACAAGGTACGTAATGTACGTTTTGTTTAATTTATCAAACTGTAATAAACTGTAACTGTAATAAAATTTAAGAGTTTACAGCCCTTATATTTCCATAAACAAATTAAGAGAAAAGCACGAAAAGTGCGTCTTTTGTACAGTGATTTATAAACGGTTGAACGGAACATTTCAGTCATGTAACCGTTCTTTTGATTTATAACACCAATACTATTTTTATGAGTTTCATACATTTTTGAAACGATCGGTCCGAGCAAAGAGAAAAGATTTTCTTTAACCGGCATTCATATTTCAGGGTCAAAATCGAGGGTAATTTTGTAAGTTTTCTCTCGAACAGCAACAAAGGTGCACCGCGGAGGCGTAAACTAGGGTGGGTCGAAAAAAAAAGTTTTTTTTTTATCAAAACGCCCACGTGGGAAATGTGTTCAGGACCCCCTAGGAAAATTTCGTGAAAGAACTTTTTTTTTAAAATGCATTTATATATTGTCGCCTAACGAATTTCACGTTTTGGCAGAGATGGCTCTAATTTAGCCTATTTGAAGACCAACATTTACGAATCGTTATTATTTCAATCAATAAAATATTGTACATTTTTGTAACGATTTGCCTTTTTAATCCTTGATCCTGCTAATAAAAAAATTTCGAACATGGCGACCGTGACAGGACAAGGTCAATAAATTGGGATTATTTTGAAGTGATTGAATCCGAAAGACAAATGCTGTTGGATAATTTGAAGAAATCACGCCAAGCGTGAAGCTAATTGCATTTGTGAATAAAGTGAAGACAGGAAAATTATCTAAAACAGAATTGAGAGCATCCATAGATGTTATTGAAAGAAATGCAGAAAGGATTGCTGAAGTAGATAAACAAATTTGGTTTTTAACATTCGAAGACATTGAAACATGCAAGAATGGTTGGTCTTATCTAAGTGCATCGCAGATCTGCCGAGATGTGTTGAAGAACGTGTTGTCTAATGGAGGAACGACAACGATGAACGTCGAAAACATCATATCCGTAACTAAAGAAAGGAGTTCCATAGAATGTAACTTTACTTACCCTGAATTAAAGAAATTGGAGGAATTCATTGAAAAATTGAATGGAGATGAATCGGTTTGGAGAACTAAAAGATCCAAGCAAAATGAATTCATCAAAGTCAATCAAGAAGAATCTAAGGATTGGAAGGAATCATCGGAATGTGAAAAATCAACCGATAAGGAGTTGAACGCAAACGATGAAATAGAACGGTCTGATGAGAAAATTGGTCAAAGAGACAGAGTTGTTGAAGAAAGTGATCGTAGGATCCAGCTCGAAGAGTCAATCAGCAGAGAGACCATGATAGGCAGTGACAATGAATTAACCGCTGTAAATAAATCGGAAAGTTGTGACGTTGAAACCGGAAACCTCAAATAATCAAAATAAGTCGCTGTTTCTATGGTGGGAGAGAGAAACATCTGAAAATGAATTCAAACAAAGCAAAGAATCGAATTGGCGGAAAGGGTCCGTATGGCTTAAATTACCTCCAGATTTGTGTCCAACAGTACAAACACGAAAATATGAAAATTTGGCAATCCAATTGGATTACGTAAACTGGATTATGATTAAGATCTATTAAAATATGGATTTTTCGAATAGTGTGTGATATACTTAGAAATTCCGGATATCACAGGTGGGAGTGTGCGAAAATATAGGAGTAAAATACACCAAGTGTGCCATTCTTATAAGAACATCGTAGAAGCTTTTGATTCTAATAGGAAAATCATTCATTCGATCATAGTTATTTGTGCAATAAGCATCAATTTCTCAATAAACACAATTTGTCCTATTTTTATAAATTGTTGTTTATTACATTCACACCAGGTATCAAAATACTACACATGTTAAATTCAATCAAAGACATAGAAGAACAACTCCCACCTTCAATTTATGAAATACCTTGAAACCTGTCCATCAACATATATTGGTGAGACAGAAAGACCTTTCGCAATACGGAAAGAGGAGCACGAAGGATACGTTAGACGCCGTGAATGCAATCAATCAGCTATTGCAAAACATCTAAAAAAAAACAAAAATCACAATATAAACTGGAAAAATTCAAGAATAATCGCTCACGTACCAAACTACAGACTCCGTAAAATAAAAGAAGGTCTTTTCATACAACAAGCCAACTATCCTACAATGAACACAGATAAAGGATTCCAATTAAGTAGCTCATGGCAACCAATCATTCCAAAATTATCAAAAGTCAAAATTATAAATTATTCTTTAGTAAGCTCTGATGATGACAACAACTAGTTGTCGAAAGCTCAGCAAATAAAACTAAAAAATCAAAACAAAAACCACTAATTCCAATTATTTCAATTCACAATGTAAGAAATAAAAAAAAATTTCCAAGTGGAAATTATTGTAAATAGTCATAGCAGTCAGCGCTGATGACTCGTTCATAAAAATTTTTTTTATGAGTTTGGCTAGGTAGGTTTGCGTTCCCGAATTTTACTTTTTCTTAGCTTCCACATCAGATACTTCTAAACCGATCTTCAATCTGATTTCTGTTCTGGATTCTTCACTAAATTCTTCGTTGATGCAAGGATTTTTCAAAATTTTTCCGGTCTACTTACGACTTTTCCATGAAGAGATTGTAAAAACGTTTCTGAGAAAAAGTAGAATTCGGGAACGCAAACCTACCTAGCCAAACTCATAACAATAATATTTTATGAAACAAATCATCAGCGCTGACTGCTATGACTATTTACAACAATTTCCACTTGGCAAAAGTTTTTTTTATTTCTTACATTGTTAAATGTTGGTCTTCAAATAGGCTAAAAAAGAGCCATCTCTCCCAAAACGTGAAATTCGTTAGGCGACAATATATAAATGCATTAAAAAAAAGTCTTCCACGAAAACATCCCAATCAGCGAAGCTTTCTTATCGACTTTTGCTTATAGCTTCGTCAATAAATTTGGTCCTTTCAAGCAATGCAAAATTCTAGCAGTTTCTGTAATTGGTCGCATAATTACATAAGTACAACACTTTTGGTTAAACTTTTTTTTAAGCCAAATTACATCATCCGCTCGCGCGAACTTGAACATGGGCAAGTCCGTCTCTCCTCTTTCAAAGCAGACTATCTCTATCCGGTTCTTTATGATGGTGTGGGGCTTAATCCTCTCCTCCCAATCAACGCTGGCTAGGGGTCTAAACATGGTAGGGAAGCAAAGCCTAAAGTGTGTAAAAGCTAATCGTAACAAAGCTCGCGGTAACAGTGGAGACATGAAGAACAAATGAAGAAACGCTCAAAATATACTTCATGTGGGCTTTTTAAATCGCTTAAGAGCACGCTGCAAAAATGTTAACTGTCAAATTTGCGATGTTTTTTGAACAATACTTCTAAATTATAGCTCATGTACTGTGAGAGGATGACTGTTACACGAATTATAGATGAGCCAGAATTCAAAAAGTTTGAGTATGAAGGTTGAAAGTTGCTTTGAAAAATCATCGCATTCCAAGTTCATTTGCAATGCTATTACAGAACAAATTTGTACCTTCATACTTAAACTTTTTGAATTCTGATTCATCTATTATTTAGGTAAGAGTCATCCTCTCACAGTACATGAGCTATAATTTTGAATAAATTGATATTTACGCAGGATAATGTTTTAAAAAAACATCGCAAACTTGACAGCTCATATTTTTGCGACATGTTTTTAATATGTTTTATAAGGGCTCTTTAAGGCGCTCAATTTGCTTCATGTGGGCTCTTAAAAACGCTCAGAATGCTTCATGTAAGCTTTTTAAAGCGCCGATTTTGCTTTATGTGGAACCAAGGTACGATATCATCCTCCAATTTCAATTTCAAGATCAAAAATGTAAGACAATGGGACACGAGCATAAGATGTTCTATACAGAAGCAAGGCATATCATTTTTATCTTACACGTACATTTGTTCGCGGATGACAATCCAGTAATACGCAAGTAACTATATATTTTATCCTCCAATTTTGTTGTGTGGAGTAACACCCAAGTTAGCTTTCCAATTTGCGATGTTTTTTTAAGAACAGAATCCTGCATAAATAACAAGTTATTCAAAATTACAGCTCATGTACTGTGAGAGGATGACTCTTACACGAATAATAGATGAAGGTCGAAAGTTGTTCTGAAAAATAATCGCATTCTAAGTTCATTTGCGATGTCATTACAACACAGATTTGTACCTTCATACTTACGCTTTTTGAATTCTGATTCATATATTATTCGTGTAAGAGTCATCGTCTAACCGAACATGAGCTATAATTTTGAACAATTTGTTATTTACGCAGGATTCTGCTCTAAAAAAACATCGAAAATTTGACAGTTCACATTTTTGCGACGTGCTCGTAAGCTAGTTCCCCGAAAAAGTACATATACGATGCTTAACATGTGCGCATGCTCGCTGCATGTGGTAACTTTAGTGTCACATGTTGCGAATGTAATTTATGAATTTAAATTTTGTGGGAATATATAAAACGCGCGTTCTGATAAATACTTCACTGTAATTTAGTCAAAATATTAAATTTGATGTTTCTGAATAACTATTTTAGAACGGAAGTAGGTGTTTGATTGCTCAAAATTTAATTGAAAAATACACGTCAAACATTATGATGGCCAACGTATTAGTATGCAAAATGGAAATGAAAGAAAGTGTAAGAAGAAATTACGTGAACATTGTTAGGAACCGTATGGGTTGATGTCCAAAATTCCATCAAAACTTAACTTCCCTGTGTGAACGTATATCTCAGGATGCTATAAATTCCAAACGTAAAAATATCTAACATTTTAACCCGAATATACGAAATGTTGAGTCATTCAGTGTACACAAATGAAAAATTCTAAATTTCACAAACATTTTCATAAAACAAAATTATCGTTTTTAGGCAACAATTTACATAGTTTCGTAATGTTGTAAAGGTCGTTAACTACTGACCTTGAGATCGTGGCACACGAGTTTCGTCAATTAAAAAATGTGCCTGTCAAACTAAAACGTGTACACATCATACACACACTGTCTAAACAACAATAATCTTCAACACATATTCGATTTTCACGAATTGATGATTACTGCGAAAATTTGCAATGAATGACAGACATTATTATTATAAAAACTGGGTCAAAAAAGTCATAAAAATTACTTCCGCAGCCAAATAAAATCACACTCTGTTACATACCTCCGCATATTTGTGGGACAAGCCCACATCTCTCAAAGCTGCTGACAAATCAGCAATGTCAATCCTTCCGTTGCCGTCTCTATCCAATGTCTTGAACAATTTTTCAAGGCGTTCTTCATCAGCTGTCGGTAGCTCATGAACATAATGAATAGGAGCCAGTCCTTTGGTAGGAGTTTCATTACTAGGGACACCATCCTTCAGAGAGTGTTTGTTGGTGTCCGATGTAATCATGGTTTTCGATATTTCTAACGCTTAAGTTGACATAAAACTTTTTTTTGCAAAGTTACATTTTCACAGAATAAATGACTTAACGTAGAAAATCGATTCCGAATGACTTCTGATCGTTGGTTCGCGTAGTTTGCAATTTTTATGCTCAATAGATCTGGGTAAACTAAACTTTACTTTCTCAACCAAGAAATGTCAGGACATTCCTTACACTGTTAAAAACATTCAACATAATAACAGTGACATCTGTTGCCATGCAAAGAAAACACAAGTAGAAACATTTTGAATTCAATATTCATATTCGTTGAACGGCGCAATTTCAGTACAAATATTGTGAATTTAACAAAAAAGTATGGACATGCACAAGTAAAATATGTCTAAAAATTAGTACAATAATGATGCCAATATGTAACAACTTTTCCTTTGTTTGGATGTTTGTGATCTTTGCATTGTGCAACAATTTGGTTTCATTCGTTCCACTTTTTTATTTGTTTCTAATGCTAAGTCTAATGCTTGGTTCTCGATAAAACAGTCCCCTCTAGCTTTCTTATAAAAGGTTGAGTTGTTTTTTAACCAACAGCTTTCACGTTCACGTCCGGTATTTGTCGTCGTTCTCAGAATCTTTCTTTCAATTAGTCGAATTCGTCCCGTTTGGGCAGATGGTGTGGAAGATTTTAGAACTCCACAGAAGGTGACGCAGAGTTTACTAGCTGCGATGTTAGATTTATAGATCGTCTTGTCGATGTACTTTTTCGCAGATGCATTTCTTGTGAACCACTGACTTAGGTAAAGTAGTGAATCGACTGTTTTTATCGTGCTGCCGACTTTGGCATTTGATCTGAGACATTTCAAAGTCTGAACTTAAGCGAAACGGAATGCAAAGCTGTCTCCCTTTGTTAGTTATGCTCATGTGGGGTTCACTGCAAGACACTATTCGTTACAATAGCGCCAGACTAAAGGCAAATGTTTCCATAGTTCGATCGGATCTTGGGTTTCTTAAGCAAGTACGAGTATCTAGTAACCATAGCCGTTAAAGTTGTCTCAGAAAACGACCAAGTGACTTTTAAGCCATTAACGCAACATAATTTTTAGATTTATCAGTTTGGGACGACCTACTGTTGGTCTTGAAACACAGATCCTGGAATCCTTTGTTCCTTATCTCGTTCATCATATAAATCATTATGTGAGCCTTCCTGTCGCTTCCAAGAACCGGTCCAAAATGACAGGTCCACATTTGATAGCCTCAGATGGTCTCACAGTAAAATTCCCAATTGCTTAATGCATCATTGCATAGTGCCTGGGGTATTGGTAGATGTGTCTCCACTTCGCTTGTTGTGGTAGCGGAGCCTACCCTAGCTAGCTCATCTGACCTTTCGTTTCCCTCCACGCCAGAGTGCCCAAGTACCAAACCAAGGTAATCTGATTACTCAGTCCCATATAGTTTAGATAACCCTTTTCCTTTTTCATCAGCTTGGTGGTCGAGGTGGGTGACATGAGCGCCCTAATCATCTCTTTACTGTCCGAACAGATAAAGATCTCTCTTCCCTGCGTCCCCGCCGGCAGTGATTCTTTAGCTCCCATGACAGCTGCGTAGACCTCTGCCTGGAGGACACTGGAAGTTTTGCCCAAATGGAACCAACAGCCATGTGCAGTGTCTGGATCGTATATTCCAGCCCCTGCGCTTCAAAACGCCTAGTGAGGTCAGTTACTGGCGCCATCCGGTCGTTTGGCATGTTAAAAATCGGGTCCGAAATAACGTCCCTAATTCTGCCATGCCCCAAACGGAAACACGGTGCCCATAAGCCTGACTGCTCTATCCTATCCAAAGGCGGTATCGCTAACAGCGTCTCCAAGGCCGCGGTGGCCGTGGTCTTCATAGCTCCAGTTATGCCTTTGTATCTCACTCAGTCTCTTCCTTGCTTTCTTCACGTCCATTCTTGGCCGCCATACTAGAGATCCAAAACGCCGTCAAGGCCGTTTGTGCCTTGTCTTCGGTATGATCGATCCAATTTAGTTTGCTATCCAGCGTGACCCAAAAGTATTTTACCCTTGGAGCGAGTTCTATAGGTCCACACTGAAGAGCCTCATCTTCCCCACCAGATCTGATCCTGTATTTCTGTTACTGAATGGCACAAGGTCTGTCTTAGTGGGGTTGACCCTTAGGCCCTTCTCCAAACACCAGTTCTCCACTATTTTCAGCGCAACTCTCATGTGATCTCCCAAGGTGCTTTCAAACTTCCCTCTAGCTAGAACCGTCAACGCAACAGAATACAAACTTACACACTGCCAGTTTATATAACTTGGGGACAGAAAGCATGGTGGGAAATTCGACTTTTTGGCAAAGCCGCTGACACCTATACAATGTTCAGACGGCAGTGAACCGTTGAGTCATAAATCAACCTGAGGACCTTCTTAGGTAGCAATCGAAGTCGCCTGATAACTTCTATCCACCTCGACACCTCGAAGCAAAGGTTCACGATATGGCCTTCCCACACTTAAAGAAAGAGGAGCGTTAATAAGTGTCACAATCAAAGCAACAATCGAAGATTGTAAAACCAACAATTTGACTATACATAAAAATTGCGTTTTCTGCAATTTCGAATAGTTGATTTGACGTTTCGAAATTGTAGAAAATGCAACTTTCACGTGTAGTCGAATTGTTGATCTAGCAATTTTCAATTGTTGCTTTCACGATGACACTTATTCACGCTCCTCTTTCGTTAAGTTCAGGTAGCAAACTCGTCAAGAGTAAGTCCCAAACATTTAACTGACGAGCAGGCCTCAATCGTGGCGCCGTTGAAGGATAGTGGAGGCTGACTGTCGACCCTAACATGGGGTTTGCGAAAATGGAATAATAATAATATTCAGCAATAACTTTCAAGTCCTCAGTCGGTCGGGTCGGCAACATTGTCAGAAACAACTGCAGAGGAAATGAACAAATTCATGTCGTCGGCAAATCCAGAAGGCGAGGGTTTCGCTGGGAGGTCAAAAAAGTCGTTGACGAAAATTATGAAAAGCAGAGGCGACAGAACACCGCCTTGTGGAACCCCAATCGTAACGTCGGTCATCGAACTACACACGCCATTGCAGTCGGTGTACTGTTTTCTGCCGCTGAGATAACTACGTACCAAATCATGAGCTACACCCCTGACACCTCTATATTCACGTTTAGCCAGCAGCAGATCATGCATGCCAAATGCCTTTGATCATCAATCTCCTTATTTATCATGCTGACCAACTCGAAGAGGGCAGTGTGCGTGCCGCTCCCTTCTCTGGCATTGCCTGGCATTGAAAAACTTACAGCCTTTAAAGAAGCTCACTAACGAGCGTAGCACAATTGTTTCCAGCACCTTGTTTACGCCCGGTAGAATAGAGATTGGACGGTAAAGTAAGCGTAGGTATGTACTGGGAGAGCGAATATCCTTAATTCAATCCTCCCATTTCTCATTGTTCTTAAAACTATAACCAACAAACGTGGAATCAGCTTGTAAGACTGCTTTCACGACCTGTACAGAACATATTTCACGAGGTGTCACTTATTCATACAATATTCAACGGAATTCATTATTGCCTAAACAATCGATTTGTAACTCAATTCGCCCATGTCACGTAAATTGGTCGATGATGCCGAATCCTGACAACCTGAAATTTGAAAAAAGGTATCTATAAAATGTAGGACGAAATTCAAAAGCACTGAAAAATCGGTGGTAAAATTTATTGATAGATTTCCATAAAAAACTCAGTCAACTCTCTGGTACGCTACGTTATGACTGATACAGGTGTGTCATATGCAATAAACCATGTCACTTACTCATCCAATATTCATTATTGCCGAGGAAGAAACAATCGATTTGTAACTCGATTCGGCCATGCAACGCAAATTTGTCGATGTTGCCGAATCCTATAACAAACTGAAAATTAAAAAACGGAATCTATACAATGTAGACGAAATTCAAAAACTCCAAAAAATTTTGTAAATTCGATGCAGATTTTTATAGTAAGTGACACCCTCGTGCAATAAACTTTTAGACAGCTACTAACAAACTTATCGTGTGAGGGTGTGTGAGGGTGAGTGATTTTAAATCGTTTAATGTCGCTGATAACAGTGTAACCGTGTCTCATTGTAAACTCCCCAAAACCACTTTCATTTTCGTGATATCGCTTTGTCTCAAATTAGTATTTTTTTCGATAGTCGTTAATTCCGAACTTTTTTTTTGAAAATGAGTAACCTAAGCGACGAGGAAAGAATCGAGTTAATTAAAAGCAATATTGGAACTTTCCCTGATTTTCCGCAAAGCGGGACTACATGTCGGTGAGTTTCTTTTACCAGTTTTGGACTTGAGTCGTCTCATACGAATTCTATTTGAGACCTTTATGTCATTCCGTTCATATTTCATGTTTCTTGTATTAGATCCGCAGATTTGTTTCAATTGAAACGACATTTTCATCTTCTTTCATTACTCGAAGTAAAAAATTACACTTTCAAATATTTCTATTCCACGGCATGTGCTCGTTTTTTTCTACTGTTTGTTCGCTTTGTAGGGAATAATAAAAGATTTCGCTAACAACAGCTTTGAGTTAACAGTTATTTGCATTCTTCTGTAGGTGAATTTTGAACAACGTTATCCATTCGTTAAAACGCGATTAACGTGCAAAAAACAGAGGTATGTTGAAGCCTTCTTGGGACGTTGACAATTTTTCAATTTTGAACAACACAACGTATGTATTTTAAGTATCTGCTGGCTTTTTATCTGCGATCAGGGTGTGTTAAAATAACGCGCCTCCAGTTTATTGATCTGTCATTTTGTATAAAGAGAAGCAGAGCTGTTCTAAGCTCTTGTTTTTCAGCGGTACGGTCTGATATCGAAACGCAGAGTGTATATGATTGCTGTCCTTGACTTGGGGACAGATTTCTTCACACTTACGTGTTCAAAGTTTTAGGATCTAAATAACGTTAGAACTTTATTCGTTATCTCGGAAACCACTTGACCGATTTTGCTCATCTTTGAACTTAAGTCATGGGTCATAGTATGTACCTTTCAGAGAAAAAAAAATTAGGGCGATCGGTGCAGCCGTTTAGAAAGAAATGACGGGATGGACAGACGGACGGACGGCTGATTCGTCATCTCTAGATGAATTTAAATGCATCCTCCTCACGCCCACCTAAATCTATGGGGTTACAATAAAATGTCGTGAACTATAGAACTATAGAACTCTTTTACATCGCGAGATTTACGGGTCCAAAAATAACGTGGTTCGCATTACTTTTCATCAGGCAATACACCGTGTCTAGAATCAGATTTCATCAGGCAAAATTACTGCTTTCGATGAGTAGCGACATCTACCTTTTTTAACATATATTCGTATGGTTCAACACAAAAGCTGAGTCGTATTTATCCAGTTGCGCCACAACTCAGTAAAAAACAAATGACATCATCTCTAGTAGCCGTCTGTGGATGGCGTCATCGAAGCTGATTTCGGATCAATATAAGAGTAATGTACCCCTGTCGGTGGCGCCATCCATTTTTTCGTAGCTGAATATGATTCCACACACAACTAAATCTTCTTCCTCACTCTATTGTAACGTTATTCAGAACATGTTTACGTAACATAACGATGCATATTACGCTACGTAGGAACCCTGGAGAAATCTACAATCCTTCTGTCTATCAACACAATAACTCGAGTAAATCTTGACAATTTGGACCGATTTTCTACATATTTTTTCACTGTAGTATGGAAGTTTGCGTCACTATTTGCAGAAGTTTTGCAATGTTTCCTCGCCGGCTCTCTCCGCTGCTCTAATTATAATAAATTCTCACGCGAGAAGGAAAAGTGAGAAACGCGTTCTTGCTTGTTGCTTGCTAGCTCTTTACTGTTTCAAAAACAAATCAACAACAAGAAGCACGCACCTCTCCGAAACACCTAGCAAAACGTAAGAGACCATCGATATAGTAAGTACGTTTTATAGGAGAGAGATCGATATTAGGGCGATATTTTGGTTTGAATTTTCATACATTTTTGAATAGGGGGCGGGATGGAGGGTCAAGATGTTGGATTATCAATTTGTTATAATCCTAGTAATCACTTATTTCGCGGTTCAGTAATCACTTTGTACATTTGGCATTCTTAATTGAATTGTTCTTTCGATAAGACACGTTCGTCTGAAAGTCCCCGAATCCTCAAATCTGACACAACATTCTTTATTTTTGTCGTTACGTACGTTATGGATGACCCCTCATAATGACTTGAAGCTTACATCGTTTAAATTTTCAGAGATATTTTTTCTGCTTTGAAATCTGGTGAAGTTTGCTCTGCCTTAAAACATTTGCTAGTAAACTACATAAGGAAAAATCATCCAGATGTTGAAGTAATCGTTGCCGTGGGGGAGAAAGGTTTCCTCTTCAGTTTAATGCTGGCTGCTGAATTGGGAGTGGCTTGTGTTCCCATTCGTAGAAAGGGTAAACTACCTGGCAAGTGTTTTTTGTATTATTATGTAATCGGCTTCGAAAGTGTAAGTTGAAATGATTTCTATTGATCAAAGTATTAGCAACTTAAATTCTAGAACGAGTATGAAATTCAAAAGGAAAGCATCAAACGTGGACAGAAAGTAATTCTTGTCGATGATTTATTAGCAACTGGAGGTAAAAGGTTTCCAAGTAGATACGCATCCCTAATAAATATATTTTTTTAAACTAGAAAGTTTGTGTGCTGCTACAACGCTGTTACAAATTACTGGAGGAGTTCTGAAGGAGTGCATAGTTTTGATGGAATTAACAGAGCTGAATGGGAGAAGGAGGATTCGTGATACCAATGTTCATTCCTTTATTCAATATTAATTTTGTTGTTGCAGCCTTTTTACATTCCACTTGATTTGCATTTTTATACGGAACTCATTTTGCACTTGCGTCTAACGCAATGTGTTATTTGTTTGAATAGAAATTTATATTGAAATTTATGCAAAGTTTTTTATTTTGAAAGTACCTGTACCTTGTAAGGTCAAGTGCGTCCTCGTGAAATATCTCTCAATCGTCAAAAATGTTTGAAGGGAAACAATGAGGTGGACGAGGGCTCGTGGATGTAATTTCAAACGGAAAAACTGGGAGGGGGGGAAATCTTTTGAGCTTACATATTTTCAAAGAGACATTTTTTCTGTTGATGGGAAATTAGTATATGGAACTCGAAGAGCGAAGACAAATAGGCAATGAAGTGGCTGCTGACATCTCTCGTGTAACCAACGTCATTATTGTCAAAGGAGGAATCCTAAAACTACTACTAGCGTTACAGTGAAGAATATACTTCTATCAATGTGCAGTGAGATTACAAAAACAAATAAAGCATGACATCGGATATAGTAAAGTAGCGATAGAGTGAAGTCAAAGAAGTTGATTCCCTTGGTGCAGCTGATTGCAGTGAGGAGCAGCTAGATGCAGTGAGGTGCAGCTATGTGCATTAAGATGCAATGAGGCGCGGTGAGGTGCAACTATGTGCAGTAAGATGCACAGTAAGATGCAGCTAGGTGTAGTGAGGTGATGGATTGGGAAAAATGCTAGAAGCCGCGATTCTGAATAGACTAAGAAAATACACAGAGGGCGAGCACGGACTGTTAGACGAACAATTCGGATTTCGAAAAGGGAGATGGGTGATTCAGGCCACTAAAAAAGTTATAGAGATTGTCGACCAGGCGCAGAAGCAAAGAATACGGGGTAAACGCTTCTGTGCTGTAACGACGATAGATATCGGAAATGCCTTTAATAGCGCAAGCTGGATGGAGATAGCAAAGGCGTTGCATGCCATGAGAGTCCCCGATTACCTCTGCAGGATGCTGAAAAGGTATTTCGAACGAAGAGTGCTAACGAACGATACTAATGAAGGGAAAAAGACAGTAGAAATCGCAGCTGGAGTACCACAGGTATCCATATTAGGTCCAACGCTGTGGAATGTAATGTATGGCACAGCGCTGCGGCTGAAACTGCCAAGATGCCCTAAGACGATTGCTTCTGCCGACGACTTGATCCTCACGGTATTCGGAACGTCGAAGATGGAAGTGAAGGTAGTTACGATGAAGACTCTAGAAACTGTCGTAAACTGGATGACAACGGCAAAACTGAAGCTGGCCCACCAGAAAACCGAGATCATGCTAGTCAGTAACTGCAAAAAAACTGAAGTATCGTTTGATGGGGAAGAAATCACACCCAATCGCCAATTAAAATACTTTGGAGTTATGCTGGACGACCGCAGAAATTTTAATAGTCATGTGGAATACACGTGCGAAAAGGCAATAAAAGGCATCGCAGCACTGGTCGAAAACATATCGGAGATTTGTCGCGATGAGGAGGTGTGGAAAGTAGCGGATAATGTAGTTGCAAAAATAGCGGGGAAGCTGCAAAGCGCATGGAGAGACGATCAAAGAAGACTGCCAGTTGATCTGAGAGAGTAAGTGCGAAAGCACAGCTCCTCCCAGAAGTAATGCTGTGAGACGGTTCCGGGGAGAAGAGAGCATGGAGAGTAAGGAAGGGGGCTTTAGTTGGTAGGTCATTAAAGAATGAAATCTAGCACTACCTTGGTCCAGGAGGACCGGGTGTCTATGAAGATTTCCTCACCCTTATAAAAAAAGGTGTAGTGAGGGGCAGCTAGGTACAGTGAGATGCACAGACGGGCGGAAGAATGGACGGACAAGAAGGGTGAAAACATAAAGTATAGCTACTTAATGAAGGGTTACGCCCCTCTCCCTAACTTGACGTGATTGCATCATTACCATCATTGAGTACTTTCTAGGATCGTTGGGGTTGCTGGATTGACGATTATTCCCCAAAACTTGCTATTCTGTCTCATTAGAATAAAACTTTTATTCTATAGGTCAGTTTACTTGAAAAAAAATGTGAATTTTTAACGATTTTCGCGTTTTTAAGAGTTTTTGCTTAGTTGCACTCATAAACAGTTTTGATCAGAATTCAAAAAGAAACGTTTCACACCTAGAGGGCCAAGAATCTTAACCTTTTTGTTTATTGCGCACCCCTAGCTATACAGGTGCACCGTATTTCGCTGCTGAGTAAACGAGTTTCCATTGGTGATTAACCCTCGCGAAATTTGGTAACCACTTAATGACTCAGCTTTATCGATGTGAATATATTTCCATAAAAATCGAAATCAATCAACTCAAAACTCTTGTACAATACGACTTTCTAAGTGAGTGATTCAAATCTCGATAAAACAGTGTGCAGTGTAACGAACGGTGTAACTGTGTTTTAGTGTAAACCCTACAAAAACCACTTTGCGTATTCTGACAGCTGATTTTGTACAATAATATTATCGCATTGCATTGTATCAAGTTTAGTATTTATTTCTCAATAGTGCACGTTAAGTCCTAACTTTTTAATTTGAAAATGAGTAACCTAAGCGACGAGGAAAGAATCGAGTTAATTAAAAGCAATATTGGAACTTTCCCTGATTTTCCGAAAAAAGGGATTATATTTCGGTGAGTTTTTTTTATCAGTTTTTGATTCGAATCGTCTCATATGAATTCTATCTAAGACTACTATTATCTGTATGTCATTCTGCTGATATTCCACGTTTCTTGTATTAGATCGCAGACTTGTTTGTTTTAGTGGTCTTTCAATGTATCAAATGACAGAGCTGAACGAATCGAAACGAAATGTTAATTCAACATCTTCTTTCATTACTTGAAGGTTATCATGAAAGTAAAGAGTAAAAAATTACTTTTTAAAATTTGTCTATTCAACGACATGTGCCAGTTTTTTTTTCTATTGTTCGCTTTGAATACTAAAAATTTTTGCTAATACAGCTTTGAGTTAACAGTTATTTGCATTCTTTGTGCAGGTAAATTTGAAAGAACGTCATCCATTCGTTTAAAGTGGTAAATGTCCAAAAAGTAAGGGCATTTTGAAGCTTTCACAAAGTTCACTTTCTTGGGATGTTGACAATTTTATATTGTATTTTACATCAGCATCTCCTAGCTTTTTACCTGCTATTAGGGTGTGTTGAAATAACGCGCCAAGTTTATTGATCTTTCATGTTGTATAAAGAGAAGCAGAGCTTTCCTAAGCGCGGTTTATTTCAGTGTGGCATGGTCTGATATTGAAATGTAGAATGCATATTATTGCTGCCCCTAACTTGGGTCAGAGACTTATATTTAATTTTTAGACCTGTTCGAAGATATTGTAAAATAGTTATTTGGATTACAAGGGATGAAAGTACGAAAATTCAACCCTGTGCGAGAATTGCGCCGAAGGCAAGGGCTGCAAGCGCACAGGTTGAATTTTCATACATCATCCCTTGTAATTCACATAATTTTTCATCACGAGAACAACGAAAACTGTAATTTTCATGCTTTCTAGCAGGGACGAAAAGAAAAATGTAATCTCACGGGGCGAAAGCTTTCGCCTTCGCCCCTTGAGCTTACATTTTTCAACTTTCGTCCCTGCTAGTAAGCATGAAAAACTTAATACGCAACACGACAAAGCACTTTCGGCCTGCTCCCTTGTTGCGTAATAGTTATTTGTGTGTCTGTTTTATACGATGGATTTTAGGCAATTTCGCGAGTTGTAGACCGTACGAAGTGAGGTCTACAAGCGAAATTGCCTAAAATCCATCGTATAAAACAGACACACAAATAACTATTACATGCGACGGGGCCGAAAATAAGGCCATTTTTTTTGAATTTTTTTGGGATTTCACCCCGTCTGTCAACAAGTGAGAAGTCACCGGTTGTGTCCGCTGCTTCAATTATAATAGATTCTCACGCAAGAAGGAAAATGTGAGATTAGTGAGATACGCGTTCTTGCTTGTTGAAAATCGTTGCTCTTATCTGTTTTAAAAAAATTAGCAACGAAATTTTCAGAACAATTTACAACGGCTAAGAGGGTGCCTGTGGCTTGTAGCTTTCTTAACTTTCTGTAGTACACTTAACTTAACTGTAGTACACACTTTTTAAAAAAATGTGTTTTTTGGAAAGCATTGCACAGCTGCAAAACATGTCAATTGGTACCTTAAACTCAATATTTTCTAGGTGTATGCTATTGGCACACGCGTGCCATTAGCCAGTCCCCAGTCCTCATCGAAGTATGTTATTTACACGCGCTACTAACAAAATGTAGGAAATTTTCTATATAAATATGAACGATTTCGGAAAAATATTGGCACTAAAACAGCAAAGTAAATTTGATATTTTTTGTTATTGATACAGTGGAGGACAAAATCTATTGTCAAAAAACTTAGGGGGGCGTCCAAACATAACACCACTGAGCCCGGATTTTCTCTGGTTGTGCTCCTAAGGAGGCATTCATAAACTATGTCACGCCAGGACAATACCTTTCACCCAAAGTGAGGTAACGCCTTGGCTTACAGCTGCTAGTCGGTTAGGTCTATCCGTTGATTGTGTGATGTGATGATTTCTATCGGGCTTCAATTAAATTTTGCAGTTTGAAATTTTGGGCGCGGCCAGTCTTAGTTTTCGGAATGTTTTATGTTATTTGCGAAATATCTTATTTAGGTCGTGTGACGTAACGCTTCGCCAGACCTCCCCCCCCCCCTAACGACTGTCACAATCTGTCAAGCAAGACCAACACCCCCTTCCCCTCTTGCGTGACATAACTTATGAATGACACATAATTACAATCTGTCCTTTTCGCGATTTGGCTCCATCGATCGGAGAAAATCCTAGTTAAGTCCCTAGTGATACACCCTATATTTTGCCCTGCACCCATTAGCTATAGGTCGTGATTAACCTAAAAAAAATATGACGAAAAATATCTGGAATTTTCATAGCTGTATATCCGGACAGTTTGTGAAGTATAGTAAGTACTCCAGATCTCAGCGCCATATTCAGCTATGAAAAAATTGCTGACGAAAGCGGTGAACATGAGAACTATATTATGACCTATAACAAAACTCTGTGTCTTTGTGTAGAGGGCATCGAAAGGATGATTTTTGCCTATGGAACTATGGATCTGAGGCCTACCCTTAGGTCTCCAGGTTTGAGATTCGCCGTACAAAACTTCAGTACTTGAAATTTATTTGCAGCCAATATGAAGTTAAAAGTCAAAATTCAATGTAAAATTGGCATTGCTTCAAATCTCTTTCTCTTTACAAAATTTAACTAAACTAGTGAAAAAAACCCTTGACCTGTTCCGATCTATAATTAATAGTTTGCGACTTTTAAGATTTATATTGACTTCGTACGGGTCAGGCGTAGCCCTATGTTTGACAACTTTCATGTTTTTGAGGAGAAACATAAAATTCGCGTGCCAATACATAGATTTTTCGAATTGTTAAACATACTAAATCTGTTTTACTCATCATAGTTACAAAATCAACACGAAACTCTGTTCACTACTTTCTGTAAAAATTATAACACTGTTCACTTTGGATCAAATAAATGAAGACTTCGGGAGAAAAACGAGATAAAGCAATTGAAAGTGAACCTGCTCCCATGTATAATATATGAGAGTACGTTCACTTTCAATTGCTTTATCTTGTTGCTTTATTTTGGAAGCACTGTAGCTACGGGATTAGCACTTTTCCCAAATCTTTCAATCTTTAAATCAAATATTTAGAAATGTTTATATATGATACATGATATGACGTATCATTGCCTTGATTGACTCACATCCACACTTCTATTGCTCCTACTGTTGTCCTCCAGTCGTGGTGAAAGTACACATATATTCTCCTTTACATATGAGAGTGGCTTTGAATTTTCGTTACGTGCATCGAATACCGAAACTACCCAATTTGTGAAATTTAGGACGTTGCACAATTCATAAGTTCTCTCGGTGGATGTCCAGAGCGTTCACCACTGAACCACGCATCCCATAGCCGCAGTATAATAAAGAGACTATTGGCAGCCGGTGCTCTTAGCCTTTTCGAATTTTTATATAATTCCGATCCAATTCATTCCATCTCAGGGGACATTCACAAACTCTAAATGTTTTCGACCTTCGCTCCCCCAAGTCAACTCATGTCTCATATTCCTCGTCCTCTTTCGTCCTTTTTTCGACGACGCCCCAAGTGCTGATTGGATTTGTGAATGTCTCCTTATTGCTTGGCAATGATCACCATCATCATACTTTATACCTTTCGATGTGAGGTCTTCATGTTGCAGTCTCTTAGTGATCAGCCACTCCCTCCACAGTTAAGCCCCAATCTGAGTTATTATTTGAATCTTAACCGAACACTTAGAGGTTATTCAAATAGTGCGCACGTTAAAAACGACGGATTTTAGAACCCCTCTCGCTTCTTGTACGCAAAAATACATGAAAAACAATTGAAATGTAACGAGCGCACGCTTTTCTCAAATCCTCTCCCCACAAAAAGGCGTGCGCACTATTTGAATGGTCCCTTACAGCCTGCATTCAAGATTTTTTATATCGTTTGTTTCAAATATCGTTTATTTCTTAGAATACATAAATTTGTCATTAAAGTAAATTTTCTTAATATGAAAGTCTTAAAGTCATTAAAGTAAATTTTCTTAATATGAAAGTCTTATTTTACGAAGCATTCATAGCGATTGTAGCAAACTTTCTCTTAAATTTGTTTTCGAAATCTGTAGATATTGGTCTCATCAAGTTTCTGATAACCTTGTCGACAACACGAGTATCAACTTCGGCAAGACTAAGTGATATGTTTTCTAAAACAATGTTCTTCTGCCTTTCAGTAAGAGAATTCCAATACAACTTGCACTGTGAAAAGTTATCCTCGTTTTTTAAGTCTATTCGATCTACGCGGAGAGAGTCAACATCAAATGGTAATTCGTTGTAATAGTCGTTATTGTTATTTGTTGGACCGTGGTAGGTGTTTGGAAAGTAATTTGGTCCATTTCCACCGTTCGAGCCAACATTCATAAAGCCATCTCTTTCATAATTCTTTGCTCCAAATGGACATCTATTTACTGGAATTTGTTCATGATTCACTCCTAATCTATAGATCTGAGCATCACGATAGGCAAACATTCTTGCAATGAGTAAACGGTCAGGTGTGGGTTCGATTCCAGGTACCATACGAGTTGGACAGAAAGCTGCTTGTTCCACATCGTTGAAGTAGTTGTGAGGATTTCGATTTAAGACCAATTTGCCAACTGGTATTAATGGAAACTCTGTCGTGTTCCAGTATTTGGTCGCATCAAATGGACTGAAAGGAAGTGTTTGCGCCTGTTTCGGAGTGAGGACTTGAATGTTTAGAGTCCATGTGGGGTATTTGTGCAATGCTATGCTGTCGTACAGCTCTTTGGTCAAATATTCCGGAAAAAATCCAGCTGTTGTAAGAGCTTCGGTGGCATTGAAGTAACTTTTGTCGGTAGCATCTGACGTGAACGTAAATTTTGCAAAAGTTGGCTTGTTGTCCTTATTCACTAATTTAAATGTGTGGATACCAAAACCGTCGATGAATCTGTAGGACTTGACGTAGGCTGTTTCGGAAAAGAAGAACAAAATAAAGAGCATCGTTTCGGCCCTTTCTGAGGCTATATCCCAAAACGCTGTGAGGTCTTGTAAATGCGTTTGCGGATTTTTCATTCTTGCATGCAACAAATCGGGCAAAATCGTAGCGTCCCTATGTCCAAAGACGTCGATATTAAGTCCTACGAAATCATGGTTTCCGTCTTCAGTGTAGAACTTTACAGCAAAACCTTTCGCATCAACAGTAGTGTCAGATGATCCAATCTCTCCGACTTGAGTAGAAAATCGGGCAACAACATCAGTTTTTTTGCCCGGCTGGAGAAACAGCGCCTTCGTGTACTTGCTTATATCCTTGGTGACTTGGAAGTAACCAAAAGCACCTGTAAAACATTCATGTAACATTTGTCATGCAATATGTAATATGGTGGTCTATTATTTATAAGTGAAATGCTTACGTTATCTACGCTATGTTGGCACAAAATATTGTTACATTGGGTGCGATGCAAATATTTCGTGTACATTCGGTCTAACAAACGATTGTGCGGATTTCTTCTTCGCATTTCGGTTGAATAGCTGTTTGCATGCGCAGAACAAACGTGCACAATCAGAAATAGAGATGAGCGGGTCGACCATTTTTCGAAACCCGACCCGATAAAATTTTTCGAAACCCGAAACCCGAATTGTTTGAAAACCCGACCCGATTAAAATTTTCGAAACCCGAAAACCGAACTGTTTCAAAACCCGACCGGGACCGAACCCGACCCGATAAAAATTGAAACCCGAAACCCGAACTGTTTCAAAACCCGACCCGGACCGAACCCGACCCGATAAAATTTTTCGAAACCCGAAACCCGAACTGTTTCAAAACTCGGCCCGGACCGAACCAGACACTCAAGTTTTTCGAAACTCACAACCCAAATTACTTCGAAACAAAAATTATTTCAAGGCCCGACGTCTGCATTCTTCAGAGATGAGCGGGTCGACCATTTTTCGAAACCCGACCCGGACCGAACCCGACCCGATAAAATTTTTCGAAACCCGAAACCCAAATTGTTTCAAAACCCGACCCGGACCGAACCCGACCCGATTAAAATTTTCGAAACCAGAAACCCGAACAGTTTCAAAACCCGACCCGGACCGAACCCGACCCGATAAAAATTGAAACCCGAAACCCGAACTGTTTCAAAACCCGACCCGGACCGAACCCGACCCGATAAAACTTTTCGAAACCCGAAACCCGAACTGTTTCAAAACCCGGCCCGGACCGAACCAGACACTCAAGTTTTTCGAAACTCACAACCCAAATTACTTCGAAACAAAAATTATTTCAAGGCCCGACGTCGGCATTCTTCACGGACCTTAAACTAAAACAAAATTCGTGTAATGTAAGATGATAAAATTTAGACGAGTTTTGTAAAATATAAAAAGTCAATAAACGATCGGGACCGGAATAAAATAATACAACAACCCGACCCGGACCGAACCCGACCGGATAAAATTTTTCGAAACTCGAACTGTTTCCGAACCCGGCCCGTACCTAACCCGACCCGATTGAAATTTTCGAAACCCGAAACCCATGAATCCGAGAAAAACAATTCGGGTGCGGGTTCGGGTCGGTTTTTTCGAAGTTTCGGGCAACCCGCTCATCTCTAATCAGAAATATAAGCAATTTTGTCAAGTAGAACTTTCAAACAACGCTTACGCATTTATTCGCATCTTCACTAATCATAGTAGTACAACAATCCGCTACATACAATTTTATATAATTGCGGTTCAATGCGCTACTTGATCAGTGTAGTATAATGCAACTTGTCGTTGTTTGAACTTTCTTGTCCCTATCTCTTCCCACAATTGAATGAGAAAAGTATAGACCATCAGGAACCAGGAAAAGCACAATAATGTATTAGGTTCTCTCACCTGCACCCTTAGCGTGACCAATTCGTGGTGGGATTCGTTCCCGATTGAGAGATTGCAGTTTTTCAATGAGGAAAACATCTTGAAGTAAAGTCGGTCCCCATTTTCCGACAGTTTGTGTGGCTAACATGCTGGGAAAAACACGTCCAGAAGCAGTTGTTCCATAAGATTTCGGATCAAAAGGATTTTCTTTCGCGTAACAAACAAGTTGATTAACTGATGTGCATTGTGATCTTGTGAATTGTGCCTAATGTATCATTCCATTTGAAAAAAAATTATGAAAAAAATGGATGTATTCAAAATACCTGTTGAAGTGGCACAAGAGAAAAGACAGTAATAGCTATCAATAACATTTTGTTTTTGACTGCTTTCAGATGGATTCAAGGTAGATATATATACACCGTCCTCCAGATGCTGCCAATTTGATTATTTGTTCATCTGCCATTATAATAAGCGGCTCGCGCTGTTAACCTACCTACGTAAATAGCATTGCCCCTTAATTTTAAAAACAAAATTTGCACTCATCTGTTTTGCTTTTTTAAGCTAACAGTCGGATTGAATTTTCATAAGTAAATTGAAGCCAAAAATTAAAATTAGTTACTTTGTCTTCCTACATAAAGTCTGCAGTCTGTTTTTTGTTTATTTCATCAATACAAAATGACCCTTCATATACTAATGCGATGAATTGATCATTTATTTAATTTGTTTAAATTTCCAGAGATATTTTTACTGCTTTAACCTCTGGTGAAGTTTGCGTTGCTTTAAAACATTTGCTAGTAAACTACGTAAGGAAAAATCATCCAGATGTTGAGGTAATAGTTGGCTTGGACGCGAGAGGTTTCCTCTTCAGTTTAATGCTGGCTGCTGAGTTGGGAGTGGCTTGTGTTCCCATTCGTAAAAAGGGTAAACTACCTGGCAAGTGTCTTTCGTGTTCTTATGCATTGGAATACGGAACTGTAAGCCTGGAATGATTTTTATTGATCAAAATAATAACAACTTGATTTGCAGGATGAGTTTGAAATTCAAAAGGATAGCATTAAACCCGAACAGAAGGTTATTGTTGTCGATGATTTATTGGCAACTGGAGGTAAATGGTCTTTACAGTTTTCAAACTACGCATCCCTAAATAAATATTTTTTGACAAAAAATAGGAACTTTAGGTGCTGCTTTAAAGCTGTTGAAAATAACTGGAGCATATGTGAAGGAGTGCATAGTTGTGATGGAATTAACAGACCTGAATGGAAGAGGGAAGCTTCAGGAAACGAATGTTCATTCCTTTATTCAATATTAATTTTGTTGTTGCAGCCTTTTTACATTCCACTTGATTTGCATTTTTATACGGAACTCATTTTGCACTTGTGTCTAACGCAATGTGTTATTTGTTTGAATAGAAATTTATATTGAAATTTATGCAAAGTTTTTTATTTTAAAAGCACCTGAGATCTGTGACCTCCGAGAGACAAAACAGAGCTTTTCATTTTCGTAAAAATATTCCGATGACTTGTTTTGTTTCCTAGAAGAAAACCACTGTAGCTCAATTTACGGTTGAATTCGATATTACTCAAAAATATTCGTGAAATACTCGATGGAAATTTACTTCATGGCTTTACCGTTTTGTTTAGTTTTTCTGGCAAAATTTATTTTGTGCTCGGCTGGACCTAACTAAAATGTGTCAGAGGCGGCTAAGTCGTTGGCCTATTTTCGGTGGCTCTCATATCTGGTTCATGTTAGTTTTTCACAGGTCCATACCTATCATTTGAAACCTGGACCTGACGCTCGTAGAAAAGCTTGACTGATCTTCAGATTTATCTGCTCATAAAGGAGTAAACATTTTATGGAGTTAAAAAAACTGACGTCTTTAAAATTTTGAACTTTCGTATTTCACAGTGTTATACTAGAAGATGTCGAGAAGATGGTGAAGTTTTCGGCTGGCATCTCAAACTAGGTAAACATATATTTTCTTTCTATATAAAAGATATATATAAAACTTTGATCAAAATATAGCCAAACGTAGAGGTGAGCGGGTTGCCCGAAATTCGAAAAAAAGGCCGCCCGAACCCGAAATACTTTTCACGGGTTTGGGTTTCGGGCTTTCGGGTCTAGAAAATTCCGGTCGGTGGGGTTTCGGGTTTTAAAATCTCCGGTCGGGCGGGTTTCGGGTGTACTTTTTGTCGGGTTTACGATTCGGGATCGATAATCGAAGAAGTGTTAAGTGAGATTACCCCTGGCTACTCAGACGTTATTGTGGAAGTGATTTCAATGAAAATATTATAAGAGGTCCTAAAGGAGAATGCTTGAAATGCAAACAAGGTTCATGCTCAGCCTGTAGATTCTTGAATCTTTTGTCCAACATCTCACTTTCGTCAGTGGGAAAAGAACCGACAAATTTTCAGTCTGGATGCAAACCTACTCAAATAGACCTAATTCTAACTAACAAAGTACATAAGATTACACAATACCAGCAAATCTCTCCTGGCCTTTTTTTTCACGATCTCATGATAGCTACTTACGATATAGATTTCTCTTTGGATGAAACTCCTCCAAAACTATATCGGAATCTTAATGAAATCGACTTAGTTCGACTGGGCGAGGACTACCTTACCTCTCCCTGGGATAACTTGTACTCTTCGACTAATATTGATGATTTGGTACATTGCCTTAGCTCGATTGTCCGATCTCAACTTGAAAAACACGCCCCTCTGAAGCAGCTTATTTTAAAGGAATCAACAAATTCCCCAAACAAATGGTTTACTTCAGAGATTTCGGATGCGATACTAGAGCGCCAAATAGCCGCGTACCATTATAGTCGCGAGAGAACGGCATCAAATAAGACACATTATAACAAGTTGCGAAATAAGGTTAACAGTATGATTAAGAAAGCGAAATCATCACACTGTCGGCCAATGCTAGACCCTTCCCTAGGTTCAAATGTGCTGTGGCGTAATCTAAAAGAGCTGGGGGTGGTCAAATCTAAAGGAAAATCAATGCCGAGGTTCACAGCGGAAGAATTTAACTCGTTTTTAATCGAGGAGGACAGTAACAAAATAAATAACAACAAGCTGATCGACTCTGATAGAGATGATACTTCTCCGGATTATGCTTCGAATAATAGCCCTCAGTTCTCTTTTCGAGCAGTGACTGAAGACGAAGTCGTTCTATCAGTATATGACATCGAATCGGATGCAATCGGTCTGGACGATATACCGTTGAGATTTGTAAAATTATCTCTTCCTTTCACTCTATCGCGTCTCACTTACCTCTGCAATCAGATTCTAACACGTTCATGCTATCCGATGAGCTGGAAATTATCTAAAATTCTTCACAAAAAAACCAGGGGCTTCGAATGCAAGGATTTTCGAGCCATACATTTAATACCGGTTCTCTCTAAAACACTGGAAAACATGATGTCAAAACAGATTACTGAGTTCGTCTCTGATGGGAAAATTATCTACAATCAGTCTGGCTTTAGATTCGGCCACAGCACTACGTCTGCCCTCGCTCATATCACGGACTTTGTGGTTAGATGCTTCAATCGACCGCAATTGGCATTTCTTCTTTTGCTAGATTTTAGTAAAGCGTTTGATAAAGTCAATCATACGCTGCTCCTTGTGAAGCTGAGGGAAAAATTCTCCTTTAGTCCATCAGCAATCACCCTACTCTCGAGTTTCCTAAACGGTCGATCGCAATGTGTACAGATTGGTGAACACGTCTCCTCGTTAACTCCTACTTACGAAGGGGTACCACAAGGCTCGACACTATCACCACTATTGTTTATTCTATTCATAAATGATATACCAGAAATACTACAGCACACGGAACCGCACATGTATGCGGACGACCTACAGAGCTTTGTAGGCTCAGATCGTGACGAGATTTCTATATGCTCCAACGTGAATAAGATGAACACTGACTTAATGCAAATTAGTAAATGGGCTGTGAAGAATGGTCTTCCCCTTAATGTCGGCAAATCCCAAGCGATAGTCTTCCACAACAGTATCCTGACGACTGACATTCCGTACTTCATGCTTGACGGTGAAGTTATACCGACGAGTGGAACAGTAACCAATCTCGGGCTTAAAATGAGCGACGATTTATCATGGGAAGCTCAATGCAGGCATATCTCTGCGAGAGTTTACGCCGGACTAAGGTTGTTGTGGTCCCACTCTTCGTATCTCTCTCGACCTGTAAGAATTGCATTAGTAAAGACTCTTCTCGTCCCTCATTTTCTTTATTGCTGCGAAGTTTTTGTCTATGGTTTGGATGACTTATGCAAGCGAATACTCCGTAAAGCATTCAACTCCTGCGTCAGATTTGCTTTCGGTCTAAGGAGGAGGGACGATCTGGACGACCATAGGAAAGCAATTCTTGGTTGTGGAATAATTGAGTTTATGGAGGCCCGAGCTCTTCAATTTATACATAAAACTATACTTACGGGGAGACCCGCCTATATCTCGCAAAAGATAGAACCCGGATTTTCTAGTAGAACACGCATATTTAAAGTACATAGCGCAAACACGTCGACCACATACAAATCACTCCTGTTCCATGGATTAGTGAGGTATAACTCACTTCCATGCAGGGTCAAAGAATCACACACAATAGGAGAGTTCAGTAGCAAATATATCGAATTCATTCGCGGCGTTCAGTGATTATGAAATGTCAGAAAATGCTCATCGGGCTGGGTGGGGTGTTTAACGGTTTTGGATACGGAATCTGTTTTCTCCTTTTTTTTTTGGATTTTCTATGATTATCATTTCATGTTCATATTATCCTTCATTTTTTTCTATTCAGAATCACAGCATGCATTAAGCATATTAGTTCTATGTTATTTTCTTACTAATTTTTAGTTGAATATAATTAGCAACTTTGTAAATTTCACCAATGTATATACAAAAAAAAGTCGAACGACTTTAAATATGCATTAAATAAACGTTATTATAATGCTACAAAATTTTTTTTTGAAAATGATGCACCCTAATTCAAATCACATCGACTACAAAACAATGATGTATTAGAGGTGAGCGGGTTGACCGAAATTCGAAAAAAAGCCCGCCAGAACCCGAACTACTTTTCACGGGTTTGGGTTTCGGGCTTTCGGGTTTTGAAAATCCCGGTCGGTCGGGCTTCGGGTTTTAATTTCGGATCGGGTTCGCTCCGGGCCGGGCTTCCAAAAAAGGTCGGCCCGCACATCTCTAGCCAAACGTCACATCACTCTAAAAGTCGCCAAAATAGTAATTTTTGTCGCAAAACATTGAGCTTGACATCATTTGAAAGATAATGAATTGACCTATAATATAAAATAGTTTCGGAGATCTGCCCCTAATTGGATGTCTCATGGAAGGAGAAAACCGTCCAAAATGGCGGAAAAGTGACTTTCTCGTTTTTAAAGGAAGAAGCTTTTCGCAGCCATTTGTAAGCCTTGGCCTGCTCGAGGATTCTGACCCAACTCTGCCTGTCGTTTGCCGCGTATTGCCAATTCCTTACTCCGAGCGTCCGAAGATCTTGTTCGACACAATCAAACCATCTCATTTTCGGGCGACCAACTCCTCTTCGCCCTTCTGGATCGTTACGGAAAAATTTTGAAGGGGCTCTGCTTTGATCCATGCGTGCTAAATGCCCCGCTCACCTCAACCTTTGGACTTTCACCATCGCCACTCTATCCGGGTCGCCAAAATCACGTTCCAATTCAAAGTTATCGCCGTCGCCACCTCTCCCCCTCGCGCATCGCTCCAAATTTAGTGCGGAGTACCTTTCGTTCAAACGTTAGGATCAACTGTTCATCATTTTTATTCATCGTCCAAGATTCGCATCCGTAGATCAATACTGGACGAATAAGCGTTTTATAAATATTGCACTTCGTTTTCTTCGATATTGACTTTGATCGTAACTGTTTGATTAGACCAAAATTGCGTCTGCTTGCCACCATGATACGTCTGTGAGTTTCGGGTGCATTGTCACCATCTGACCGTATCAGCCTCTAAGATAAATAAACTCATCCACCATCTCGAGATTGTACTCTCCAATGCGTATTTTGTCTCCCTTCGGCTCGGTCTTCTCTTCATGTACTTGATTTTAGATTCGTTTATCATCAAACCCATTTTCTCGGCTTGAATTTTCAAATTTGTGAAACTTACTACTGCTGCATGTGTACGACTGGCGAGATCGAAGTCATCTGTAAGGTGTAGAACTATAACTGTTCTATTCACTAGCGTTTTGTTGGTTTGGATACCAGCACATCTCATTGCGATTAAGTTAAAGAGTAAGCAAGATAGAGCGTCTCCTTGCTTCAATCCTTCTCTAGCAGCATACACATCTCTGCCGTGCAAATCATAAAAACCTTGAGATGAAAGAGAGAAAAAATTTCGTACGAAAAAATCCGTACAAAATCTTTTCTCTCTTTCATCGCAAGGTTTTTATGATTTGCCCGCCAGATCTGACATGTCGTTTTGCACCTAGCCAAGACTTTATGAGGGTTTGCTTTACCGGCCGGATCTACCAGTTTGCGAAGATTTTTTACTTCCTGATGCTGCTAGCTAGCTACTTCATTTTTGGGCAGGAGATAAAAGTTTTTGGACAACTATACGGTTTATGTGAGGATGCCTAGTGGATCATGGACGGGCGGTTGCGATGCGCCCGTGACGCAAGTCCACATATGAACAAAAAATTAGGAAATTTTTTTACGTAGACTGCGGAGCTATGTTATACAGCTAAGTTTTGACTTCCCCCCTTGTGACGTACACCCGGAAAATATTTTTCCCGGATTCTACGAAAAATTTTAAATTTTAAGTCGTAGTGTCTTTTGACTCATTAAAATCGGTTCAGTGATCACTTAGAAAATGATCATTTTCAATACAAAAGTGCATTTTCGTAGAATCCAAAGTTAATGAAAACATTCTACTTTAGTTAGTTTTACTGGTTTCCATTGGCACTTGTGGTGCGGTCGACCCAACAGAAGTGGAGTGGCTCTACGTGCTGAGTAACATCGCACCTCCCCACATCCAAAGACAGGAATCAGCCCTCAAAGAGTGCACTAAAATAGAATTAGACATGGAACTGCCGATCTCTAAAGACATAGAGTCTGCTCCCACCACGATCAGGTTACCGTCTAGGCACCCTTTTTGGCTCTTTTATCGCGAAAGAAATGATCTGCCTGACTTAAAAACTAGATGGAGGGAATGGTGGCTGGAAGCATCTGTCACAAACAAACAACTGATAGGTGATCCAACGGAGGAGGTGAAGGGCTACGATTTACCGAGAAAGCTGTGGGTGAGGTTAAATCGCTTCAGAACAGGACAAGGGTGTTGCGCATTTCTGATGCATAGATGGGGGTTTGCTGACTCACCATTATGTCAGTGTGGTCAACCCCAAACCATGGATCACATAATAAGTCAGTGCTGTATTAATCGTTTCACAGGAGGCATAATTGTATTAAACGAGACAACAACCGAGGCAATTAAATGGTTGGAAGAATTGAAAGTGGAGGTATAAATAGTTCAAGGATTAGCGTGTATCGAAATCAAAGCAAATTATTGTAGACCGTGGTTATATTGCGATGTATTGTAGATTGTGGATATTGTAGAAAATTTCTTAAGTCATTGGAATAAATAAATTGGCACTTGTATGAAAAACAACTGGAAGTAGTAGCCGCCGCGCTTCGGTTCGGCGGTGCGGCGGCTCAAAAAAAAACTTTTTCATGCTTGCGGTGAGAAAACTTGTGTTTTGTCCCCGCAAAAGCGGTGAGAAAGTTACATATTCTTGCCGGTGAGAAAATAGTTATTTTCTCACCGCTGTGACGTTACACTGAATCAACATTTTGTCTTGGAAACACTCGTTTTCTCACGCCCAAGCACAAAAAATATTGTGTTACACTTGTTGGAATTCACTATTTTCTCCCCACGTATGACAAAGTACTATTGATATGTTGTAGCAGAAGTTGACGGAATCATTTTCGCCCACGCAGCGGTGGCGGCTCAAAAAAATCTTATGTATGATTTGTCAAAAACAATTTTCTTACTTCCAAAATATAAATAAATCTGAAAGCGCAGACAAATTATTACGTTGGGAAGATCCTGCATTTGTGGCACTTTTTTTAATCAAATTTGATATCAGTTGTTTTGGAAGAAGGGACGAGGACCTGCGTCACATTTCCCTTTTAAAAGGTGTTTTTGTTGTGATATATGATTCTTCAAACTACTAGTAGAGTCTTCTTCAGTACGGTTCTGGTTCCAGTGACTTACCAGTTGACGTGCCTCGAGCTTTTCTTCCTTTCTCTATACGCTTCGAAACTTGCTTGTTTCCGTCGACCCCGTTTAATGCACGTGGATCTAAAATCCTTATGTACTATCACTCACTACGCACTACACACTTTTCTCATAACTTACGATCAATTTGGTGTCATTGACTGTTGGATATATTTGGACATCATGTCATCACAGAAAATGTTTTATGTTATGACTCTAAGTGAGTTATAAAAATGGATCGTGAAATAGTAAATAAAACATGTTAAGTACATAATAAAAAGAATTTTTTATTTTTAAAAAAGAGAATAAAATGAAAAATATTTTTTTATTATTATTTCTTTTGTTGATTTGTTTCTCATAATGATTCATGTCATATATCGATAAAGGTAGTTTAGTTATGTAATCTTGGTTGGTATATAAGAAGAAGTATGTTAAACATAATAATAAATATAATCTAATATTCATTCGTAACTAAGTGGTCGTATAAAAAATGTGTTCATCTTCACTTGTGTGTGTATGTGTGTAAGTTCAATTAGTTCATTTCGCAAGATGTTGACAGGATTCATTCTTGGTCATTTTTGTAATGTGCCTTTTTGACCCTCGTATTCATTTTGAATTCATTTTCTATTTTTCTTTTCAATTTTCAATGTATTTTACAACTAATTTTTTTTCCATTTCCTTTTATTTTAAAGAGTTCATACATATCACATAAATATTAAACAATTACTAAACTCTAAAATTATAAATATCTTAATGTTATAAAAATACCTCAATTTTTTCTTTATTTTCAATATATAGATTTCGAATGATTTTACGTTAGAATAAAATTGTAATGATTTCACAAATAGTTTAAACTTTTCTTTTTGTAGATTGGGTCAGATCTGGTAAACGTATAGCGACAATTTAAGAAAAAGCAGACAAAAAATAAGTTGGTACGCCTGGAGCTAGATACCTTCAGGCGTACCAACTTATTTCTTTTCTGGAAAAAAAGCTATTTCGAACGTTTCTTTTTATACTTTTAAAATGATATTATACCACTGCGATGGTACAATTGCAATGATTGGAAAAGTTGGATGAATGAACTAATTACCGAAATAACACCATGCGTCAGACAAGTATAATGTTGAGTTCGACTCGTTAAACATACGCGGTTCTCGTATAATGTATGCATGCCACACGTACGAAACGATAAATTTTTATTTAGATTTTAAATCTTGTAAACCTTCATGGTTCTTTTCTTCAATCTACATAAGTCCATTTTTAATCTTCTTAGAGTATTAGTCACCTCTGTTTTTTCAAAATTTTGCCAACTTTTTGTGATTATTCCTTGGTCTTTTTTTTGCCCAACAAAGAATGAACTGAAATTTGCCGCTAACTTCATCTTGACTAAAAAAAGTTTATTCGTGTCGGGATGAACTATTAAGTGCAATATTATAACATTTCTGTTCATTTCCTTATTCTAGAAGCTTAAAACAATTGGATCATTTAATGCTACTGTCACAGCATTGCGAATTTCTTGAATGAAATGCATGCTGTCAAGCTGCTCATATCAAGTTGGTAGGAAATTTATACGATCATGAAATTCCCTATGCGTTGACAGAAGCCGATGTCGCAGCAAATATCGCCCAATTTATGTTCAATATTGGCGTTGATAAAAGTGGACACCTTTATGTGATCTGAATAAATGCAAATGTGAAAAAGCAATCGATAATCTTTTTAAAGCAACTAAACGAAAATATTCATTACGAAGAATAAATTGGGCATCGCTGAAATTTTTTCACATATGAGAAACATGGCACATCTTATGAACCTTAGAAATTCCGTTAGCATTTTTTTTGGAATTCTCATCTTCTATTTCGGATGTTCCCAAAAATGATTTCGTTGTTGACGACTCCTGTGGAATGATTCTTTGAATTTATGTCTCGCATTTTTGGACTTAAATGAACAAAATAATATCTTCGATTGTGTTATTGAAGTTCATTGCAAAGACATTTCACGTTTGACGGAGCAGCATGTATGGCGCTGCTGAAGTAGATTGTTGCGAATGCATTCAAAATCCATTACTGTCATCTCTTTTTTTTACCCTACCAAAATAATTGATTCGAAATCGCTTCGAAAGTCATTACTCGGTACAGAAAAAGTAATGGATTACTGTACTACTCGCTGCTGTGCCTTGTTATGACATTAACATGTCGGTTACAGTGACATTCATCTAGCTACATGATGTCAGACGTTTCCAGCGTCATATTTTATTGATATCATTAGGAAGAGACTCTATCTAACAATAGAGTGGTGGACACACCACAGAGTTCCTTTTTAATTTGCTTAGGACAATCGTAGGGATCTTAACGCCTTGAGCTGTGGCGTATTTTTTTCTTTTTTGCTTCAAAGACTTTCCATTTGTACTGATCGGTTCACTATTTTCTGCAACATAAAACGAAAACAAAAACAAAAACACTTGGAGATTACTATCGGTGAATACTTGAAACCTGTGATTTAGTACTTTCATGTTGCCTTAAATTAAAATGTGAAAAGTCAACGATAACGTGCATCGATAATTTTTGATAAATTTATTGCAAACAATCGCAATTAGCAAAATTCTGAATTCGAATGCCAATTTGAAATTTGAATGCAAAGAAATTGAATGAAAAATTACATCGAAAATTACGGAAAAAATCTCACAAATTTACAACACTTATTTATAAATTGATAATTTAAATCTCTTTAACGGGTAGATTGTCTATACACATTTTGTTTGTGGTTATTTGTTTGTTTGGTTTTAAAATGTTTTATTGTATTTTAAATTTAAATTTGGTTGTAAATAACATTTTGAATAAGTTTAAAGAAATTTTTACAACTGGAGAGAAGAAATATGTGGGGCAAATGAATGAGTTGACTAGATGGCGCTTCCTACTTTCTAAACTCTGTCGACATCAGCGCCATCTAACGAACTCTTTAGTGAAACTCTTTCATTCGAACGTTAACAGATTAAAGGAGTAGTATATTAGACACGCAATGTGATTTTTGACGAGAATTTTGGCATTGTCGTTATATCGAAGGAGAAAAATCCGATTGCAACCGCTATGAAACATTTCTCATATCAGATAGTTCAAACGCAACTTTTACTTATTAAATAGCGACAGTTACATCATGTTTTCATCCTTCCTTCTCGCCCGTCCGTCTGTGCATCCTTCTCCGGTGAATCATCGGTGATTTCACGGTGAATCATCTGTGATTCTCCTGTGAATCATCAGTGATTCACCGGTGAATCATCAGTGATTTTCTGGTGAATCATCAGTGATTTTCTGGTGAATCATCAGTGATTTCGCGGTAAATTATCGGTGATTCTCTGATGAATCATCGGTGATTTCACGGTGAATCATCAGTTATTCTTCTGTGAATCATCGGTGATTCACCGGTGAACTATCAGCGGTTTCCTGGTGAATCATCAGTGGATTCGCGATGATTCCACGGTGAATCATCGGTGATTATCCTGTCAATCACAGGTGATTCACCGATGAATCATCAGTGAATTTATGTTTAAATCATCAATGATTCCCTAATGAGTCATCAATGGTTCATCAATCATCATCAATTCACCTTCACCGATGACTTAGGACCAAAAGTAACTTCTTTGACTACACTCTATCCCTACTTTTCTATACCCATGACGATGGTTTATTAAGCAGTGTACTTAATGTTTTCAGCCTGTTTTCCTGTTACACCATCCGTCGGGTTGTGTGCCGTCACAATTATGACGTCACAAAAATGACGCTACAAATATGGCGTCACAAAAATAACGGGACAAAAACAACGTCACACGAACGGCGTTACGAAAATGACATCACAAATATAACTAAAAGTTACGACGTCAGAGATTTTGTTTCGCCTAATTTTTCAACAATACACTACCGCTACTTTTCTATAACCATGTCAAGGTTCATTAGCACATGTCAGGGTGTCACTCATTCATCCAATAATAATCCGCCGTTACAATCCGTCCGAATCATTTTATTTTACTAGGTCCGCAATGGATTCTTCTCAGAGATCGTTTCGTTACCGACGTTTTCACTATGTCAGTGGTTAATTGCACACAATCCTAGTGCCATCTATGATGTTACTAGGTGCGGAAACTAGTAGAGGCTTAGAGTGCTGGTTCGCCCCATCAATCAACGTAAATTAGGCGATGTTGTCGAATTCTACAAGCTGAGAGTTAAAAAGCGATAGACGAAATCCAAATAAAACAAAAGTCGGTGTAAACACGACGTAAGTTTCTATAGTAAGTGACACCCTCGTGGAACATTTAAGCGCAGATTATAGTGGACGTGCCATGCGATTTTTTTCGCATCCCACATTGTACGCTGACGAAATTAGAAATAAATAAAGCAGTAGGTCTTTTCAATCTGTCAGAGTGACGTTTTACACGTTCTACAAAAACAGCTTCTGGGGAATCACGCTCGAAAGATTTCCTATTACAGAAGATTTCAGTTGCAATTCAAAGAGGCAATGCGGCATGCATCCTGGCAACATTAGGGAAAAGTAGAGTAGATGAAATTTATTTATTGTAATTTGTTGTTCAAAAGATCGTTTTTTTACTGGCTGCGCCATTGTGAGCAGTCTTTTTTTTCGCTTAAATAAAAACATTGAAAAGTGAAAAAAAAAAAAATTTTTTTGAATTGAAAGATTATCTCCTTTTATCTTTCCTCGATTCTATTTTAGCATCAGAATTGTGGAAAAATAAAAGATTATCTGAATATTTCAAATTTTTCTTTTCGTTTGACGTTTAAAACGTCATTTTGACAGATGGAAAAGACCTACTTTTGATTCCAACAAACTGTGGATCGTATTCGCATGCAATTTTTCTTTTTGATAGTTTTGGCATGTGGTGAAAATTCAGTCAGTGTGTGAGGAGAAATGAAAAAATGCGTTCCCACGTCCAATGCAATCAGCGCTTCTTGAAGACGATTCTCACGTCTGATCATCATGTTCGGTTGCATCGCTAGCAAATGCTTTATTTTATTTGTTTTGATGTGAAAAGAAGTTTACAATTTAGCCAAAATAATAAAATCATGTGAAATATATCACGCGAAGTTATGTATGACTAAAATAAAAAATTCGCAGAACTGTGGAAGGTGGAACCCATCGCTTTGCGAAGTTCCACTTTTGACATTTCATGCAAAGTTTTTATGTTCGTCAATGTAAATCATTTATCACTGAATGACATGCACGGGATGTACCACACATTCATATTCTATGTGCAGTGAGTCAATTTGTTCGATCGATTTTATTCGCATCGAGTCCAATACAACTACTCCTTAAGTCCAGTAAAAAATGCAAATTTTTGGTAAGATACCTCAAGCGTAAGCGAATGGATATAATTTATTTGGTGGAAGCTGAGTTCAAGTAAATTCTATGGAATTATAAATACTTTAATTTATGACCAAAGAGAGAAGCGCAAAGAATTAGCCATCTCGTTTCCCACACTAATTTCCGCCTTTCTTCCTCAAGCTCATGAATAGGAAGTAAATCTTCGTTGAAATTATTAATGAATCAATTCTGATCCGATAAAGAAAGCGTAATCAGAAGGCGGTATAAAAAGTTCTAGCTTGTCGCAGACGTGGGGGTGAGTTCATTCACAACATAAGATATATCCTACAGTAAGCCCTCAATGGATACCTTCTTTCATCAAATTTTAAAACGTTCGCCGTTTTTCGTCCGGAATTTCTTCTTGCGAATGCTAAAATCCATATGCTGTGTTTGTGTAAGACTCCTGAGTCTATTGAGATCGAGAAATAGGAATTCGTAGATTCAGAGCTTCAAACGGCGAAATCGTTCGATGGTCAAAATATTCGCTAATGAAAAAGATGAGACAGAATTGATTGACGATCTCAGAGCATATTTGCAGCACTCGCGACGAGTGTCTTTCTCTAAATGAAAACTAAAAGATTAGAGAAACGTAACTTGAGATTTCAATCCGATTCATCGCACAGCCCTTACACAAAATGTCAACTATGAAATATTAAGAATCGGAATATTTTAAAGAATTTGATAAATGAATTAAATGAATGAAGATATGACCCATTCATTGACTAGGCTAGGCTTTTTAAAAAATAATATTTTCATTTCTTTTGTTTTTAGATTTAAAGCTTTGAAATTTATAAGTTTTTGTTTCATTTTCATTTATGGGATACGCGAAGGGGTAAACACACGAAAGGTTTGATTGACTTTTACGTGATTTGCTGCAAATCATCTTCTAAATGCGTTGACGACGATGCTCTTTGACAATTGCTCAGACAATCGATTGCTTGACATGTTTGCACACCCTCGCACATTACATCGACACTTAGAGAACGTCTTTCCTGTGCAGCAACGTGTTCCAAAGTCTTATCGATTGCTAGCAGACGCTTTTCTAGTTTCGTAGTCGCTAGGATGTCCACCTAATAAAGAAAAGAATTCTTTGAATTTTTTTCCCTAATGCGACTCGAGTGTAACGCACCTTGAGTGATTGGTTCAATGGTAAAATGGCTATGATGTACCACGCCCATGCCGGACCATCAGTAACAGTTTCCCAGTGCGCTTCCAACGTTGGCATGCATCCAAAACTTTTCAAAATCTCTTCTTTGGTATGTTCCGGCAAACTGTCGTACCACCTCACTGCTTTGTAGAATACGCTGGAGTGTAATTTTGTAACTGCCTGTAGTCTGTCGCGACTGATCTTCTCGTCGCTAATATATTCCACCTTTGCTGTGTCGTAGCCGTCCTTCTCATCTCTGTCCACTACTTTGAATCGACGACATCCTACCGTACTCAATATGGCACGACCATCACTCAACTGCACACAATCACGGATGTCCAACATAGTGCCATAGTCGGAATACCGCTGACACACATGTGGCTGAGCATGAGCAATCCCAAATTGTCGATCACCACTTTCGATAGCTCGTCGTATCATGAGTCGATATCGGGACTCGTACACTAAAATTATTTTGTCATTCATTGCGGAAAGAGAGAAACAAAATTTTTCTACTCACCAAACAGCGGACATGGAACATATGGAAATGACACTGTGCAGATGAACACCGGTACAAATTCCTCCTTTTCAATTTCCTGAAGTTTCCGTTTCTCATACGCTATTGGAATGAAACGTTGCATTGCAACTTCTATGAATTTTGTGACATATTTGCGAGATAGTGCATTCCGAACGATGTTCATGCTGTAGTCATCTTCGAATGACGTTTTACACAGTGGACAATGCGACGAATAGTACAAGCATCGGTCTAAGCAAACCTTTGGGTTGAGGAATAAAATCTTCAGTAAACGGGAATCGATTGAGAAAGAAAGTGCGAAATAAATTACCAGGCAGTATGTATGGCCACATGGAGTAACAACCGGTTTCCACAATGTTCGATAGCATAAGACGCAATCAAAATCAGTAACTTCCACTAGATCTACGAAAAGAAAAAGAAATTAAATGTAACGATTAGTTTGTCTCAAGATATCGAATTAAATTCTGAAAGCAAATCAGAGAATTGATAGGTTGGCACCACTGTGATGGGTAGAATGAGGATCTTGATCGAATGTGTCAAAAATCAATGTAAAACGGAGATTCTCTCAAAACTCTCATTCCACAGTGGTGCCAACTTATCAATTCTCTGACGAAAATATGACCAAGATCAGTTTTTGCCATAGAAGAAGAAAAGAGACTCATGCGCCGATCAAGTTTTCGTCTTAAATGAAAGGTTAGAAAGTTTTTTGTTTTCACCGATGGGCTTGGTGGCACAAAAATTTATTCGGCGCAATTCGTGCTCACAGCATTGAAATTTTCTTTTCTCCCAAGGGACATTTGTATATTATTTTTTTATCCTCCTATCGTAACACTCCGTAAAAAAAGTTCCACTTTTACTTACTTGGATTTACTTCCAGTGATGGATTTACTTTGAGTACATTTGAGGTGGAATCTATTTCTATTCGAGAAAAAAAATATCATGAAAAATTATCTCCCACTTTCTTTATCATCAAATCTCGCGCTTACTTTGAATTCTATAAATTTCTTGATGTATCCTATCTATTAATTCCCTAATCCTAGTATTTGGTCTTGGAATGATGACACTGTCAGTAACGCTATAGGTGTTTGCATTTTTCAATCGGCGCTCTGTCGAACGACGCTGACGAATTTTAGTAAAATTTGATTCTTCACTGCAACTGGAATTCTCTTCATCACAATCACTGGTTTCGGCCATGATTTTGCGATCATAGTGTCGTCGTTTTCGACGTCGACGTGTGTAAGGAGCTGTCAGTGGAAATGCTGGAGATTTACGAGTTGACGATAGCAACTGATGTAATAACTGAGAAAATGAGAAAAACGATTTATTTTCGAATGAATTTTAAATAAAATTGAATGCTACCTTGGCTACGTCTGGTAGTATAGAATGCGAACCACTTGATGATTTGTTCAGCCATGTTGAGAGACAGAACGCCAAAAGTGCTTCTTCAGTTTGACCCAAGCTGGATAACGCATACGCTCTACGTAAATGGGCCTGTAAAAGAATAAAAGAGGTTGAATTTTAATAACGATTAGAGGAATTTTGGGATATTTTCGTCTCAAGGCTGATTGCAAGCAGCGCTAAGAATCAAGGGAATCAAGTCAGGTCAACCTGTTCTAAACTCCGTGATTTGACTAATTGGATCTGACTTGAAAATATCCGAAGTCTGTTTCAATAAACTGACCTGACCTAAATTTTCGCTCGGAAAATCGATTCGAACCGTGCTCGCACTGGTCGTAAAATCTAAGTAAAAGAGTAAAAAGTAAAAGGCACTGCTTCGTGGTGGTTCTGAGTTCAGTTAATCACTTGTAAATCAAAGTAAATAATAGTAAATCACTTGTAAATCATACTAAATCAATTGTAAATCATAATAAATCAGTTGCAAATCATAGTAAATCACTTCTAAATCATAGTAAATCACTTCTAAATCATAGTAAGTCACTTCTAAATCATAGCAGATCAACAACAGATTAAAAATATGTGAACTTTTGGTTTGTTCACTTTATGAATTTAATAAAAATGCTTAGATACAACGTCTGTGATTTACATATTCGGAAATGAGTTTCGCAGGTCTCGACTCACATGTAGAACAATATGAATGGAGCTTCGACTCCAGAATTGGAAAGTCTGGAATTTGAAACGTATGTATGTTTCTTCTGGATTCCTTCATCTCAGGCAACAGTCTTCAGAAAAAAATCTGGAAGTGGAAGGAAAGACCACCGCCCTTTTCGGAGCATCTCCCAAGATCTGCAGCTGGAAGTTCGACGAAGACTGTTGCTTACGAAATCCACTGAGGAGCTGTTCATAAATAACGTCCACTTTTTTCAAAATTTCTGACCCCCTCCCACCCTCAGTCGCTTTTCACATTTATGCCCTTATAATTACGTCCAAGTCTATAAACCCGAAGGGGGTTTCAATTCAATTTTCTTTTAATTTTTATTTAATTGCAAGGGTTTTTTAGGTGGTCCTGCATAGAAATGAGTGGAAAGAAAGTAGTTTCTCTCTGTCGCTCTTTGTACCCTAATTCATTTCGACCATACTTTCAGGACCATCTCCCCCCAAAAATCTCTTCAGCTTCAATGTCCAAGTTGGTCTCCTTGTTTTGAATTATTGTCCCAATTATCCCAATTTTCGAAATTTGATGCGACGATGCCGTCCAATTTTTTTCTTCTTGATAAATTTTCCTTCTCCAATCGCTTTTGTCCAACTTCGCCACCCCCGGCCCTTTTTAACGGACGTTATTTACGAACAGCTACTTAGCTTCAAAAGAGAATTTTTATCGGAGAATATTTTAACGTAAAGTTAAAACTCTTTACCACGACACTCCCTGTCTTGTAGCGTAGATAATAAATTCATTTTCATTTTAAGTGTTACGTATCCATTAGAATAAAATTAAAATTGCAAACAAACGAAAAAAAAGGTTAATGCAGGAAGTGGCTAACGCAAATTAGTTTGTATTCTTAGCAGCAATATCAACAACTCATTGTTATTTTAATTATCGCAAAGTCAACTTTTCATAATTTATTTAATTTTTTTATGAAATCTAATAGCTTTAAAAGCCGCCAATATTTATTTCCCCAATACTAAAAATAGAACATCCGTGATCCGTTATGCATTTACTTTATTCAAATGCTATTTTGTAAGTTCATTGCGGCCGGCGGGAGGCAATATTGAAATATTAAACATGAATATCACGAACAAAAAAACTTGTTTGAAAATTAATTTTATGTTCAAATAAAGAGAATTATAGATTGTTGTGCACACACTTAAACGGCCAGACACATTTTTTTTTTCTTCTGTTTGCGTGCGTAATCGATACACAACAATACTATTTTCTATGCTATAAATAAAAAGTGAAAAAACAAAAACACGTTGAAAAAAAAAATAATGAACTGACCTTGTAGGAAGTTGGACGCCTTTTGAGTGCATTTTCTGCATCAGCTAATGAACTTTTGTAGTGACTGAGACGATACAAGACTTCAGAACGCAGAATAAGTCCTTGGTAGTTATTGGGACCTGTAAGACAAAAAAATATATTTTTCAGCATCTCATTCTACTGCGTTATCAATTCAGCTTTTGCGTTTCAAAAAATGTCTTAAAATAAAACATGTATATTCATACAAATATTAGTCATTTATTATTATATAGATATACTCTGACCAAGTCTATACATTAATATGCAGCAAACAACAATTTTCCCATGTGTTCTTTTTCAAAGATATTTTACGGTCAGAGGTGCGTTCAACTCGTTTGAAATAAAAGGAAATAAATTAATTTGAATAATGTTGATGACCTTAAAATTCAATTTTTTAAAATAATCATAACGATTCGACTGAGATCCTCTTCTCACCGAGAATTTGAGTCTCAGACAAGAATAAAGCCTTTCAAATTGACATTGTAAAGTGTAAAGTTTGTATACATATTACAACCGTTCATTATCAAGCTTTTTGAGTGAAACTTTATGGATGTATAATAAAGCTTTATCACTCTCCACTACCGACGCATTCGTCGTAGTTGTTTGGAATGAGTAAATATACACACAAAACAAATCAAACAGTGAAAGTGTTGGTGTCTGTTTACATGCTTTGTGTTTGTTTATTTTATGTTTGTAAATGTGTTTGTGAGTATCGTTTGATAGGCATTTTGAGAATGATATTCTAGAATTTATAGTTACATAATACTTAAGGTTTATGTAACTTTATCAAAACTTTACGTCACAAAATTAAAACTAATAAAATTAAATATAAACGAAGCACATCTTCAGACTGACAAATTAAACATTTTAGACGAAATGAAAAAAAAAAAAATTAGAAAAAATCAATAAACTTTAAATTAGATGGTTAGCGCAATAACAAAACTAGATTTCGTCTTGATGTAGCACGTATGGAATCGTAAAAGCGAAATGATGATAACATTAGATAACTTCCGGTGATATTTTAAGAACTTTCATCACCATTTTAAGAATTTGATTTTTGCTGTATTTATCTACATTTTGTCAACAATTGATGGTTTGCTGATGACATAACAGTTTAGGAAAACGCAGCTAATCTAACAACCGCAGATATTGGCAATGTAATTTATGGTTTACGTCCATCGTGGTTACATTAAAAATTTGTGATATGTATTCAAGATAGCGTGTTGCATAACATTTTAAATTGTTTTTTTTTCGAACATTCTTGTTAGATATTAGAAAACAGATCGACCAATGGGTAGACGTGAGAGCTGATTAAAAGTAGTCCGCCACTCGCCTAAAAAGTTAAATGGAATAGACTCATACACGTTACATGCATTATTTCTCTTACGTAGGTAGTAGCGGTTGTAACTCTTGTTACATAAAAGTTCAATACATGTTACAGTACGGTTGTTACAAAAAAAAGGTGTGGGACAACGCGCCGGTGCTGAACCGGTTCTAAATAAGGCTCTCAATCAGGTCAAAATCCCATACAAAATTCACCTGTCTGACCTGAATTTTTTACGACTGAATTCCTTCTATCTTTGCAAAATTTAAATTGAAACAGAAACACAGATCTAGCGATCGTTTGTTTCGTTACCTGATTAGGTAAATCTCGGAAACCTCTCAGTCCCAGTTAGGAACCTATCCAGAGCGGCAGGTCTCATGTTGATCACTGTTGCGGGTTGAACCACATGACCTCCTAGAGTCCTGAGCCTCAATGAGGAAAACTTTGGACATTCACATATAACATGAACGCTCGTCTCCTCACCGAGGCTACAGGTGCAGTTGAGATCATTAGAGAGTCCCATTTTAGCCAGATGCTTGCTCAATAGACAGTGCCAAGTGATCGCACCCACCACCCTCTTGATGCGTCCCCTTGTTTATTAATTCTCTAGTCCATTTCTCATTGGGCGCTTCCTGTGCGTTCCTCCATCATAGGCACTCCAATAGTTAGTGAATTCCGACCTCACCCAACTCTTAACCGCTTTCACACACGCCGAGTGTAGTATGGGTATAAAAGGCTCTGGCCCGCAACTTGGTGTTGCCGAGCCTTCCCTCGCAAGTTCATCTCCTCTCTTGTTACCCTCCATGCCAGATTGCCCGGGCACCCAGACCAGCGTTACACGATTTCTCACTCCCGTCCGGTTTAGGGTTTCGTTCAAATCTTTTATTAGCTTGGATGTCACAACTGGCGACATGAGCGCCTCAATCATCGCCTCACTATCAGTGCATGCTATAACATTCTCCCCACATTTCTCTTCCGAGACTGCCTCCCCCACTCCCATAAGTGCGGCAAAAGTCTCAGCCTGAAAGACATCGGTGAGTCTTCCTAGGTAAAACCATCTGTCCATCGATAGTTCCCTAGAGAATATTCCGGCTCCCGCGCCCTCTGCAGTTTTAGAACCGTCAGTGAAGCTCACGGTTCCTTCACCTGATAGGCAAATTGGCCAACCTTCCAGCCATTCTAACCTGCTGGGTACAATGACTTCAAAGCGTCTCACGAAGTCTGTCTCCGGTTTCATTCGGTCCCTCAAAGACCTCGTCAGTTATAATCTTCTTGATTTTCCCATGTCCCGAAATGAAGTTCGGAGTCCAGAGATCGTTCTGCGACAACCTATCCACCGTGGTAAAAGTTTTCGCCTTCAATGCCACGTGGATCGGTGGTAAATTAATCAGCGTCTCAATAGTCGATTTCATAGCTGCAGTAATACATATGCATACTAGCCTTTGAAAATCGTTGAGCTCTTTGACCGCCTTCTTTATTTCGAGCCTCGGCCACTACACCACGCAGCCATGGCTCATCATAGGCTTGATGACTGCTTCATACATCCATAATATGCCATTGTACGGCAGGCCCTAGTTTTGTCCAAACTAGCTCCTGCAAATCCAGAAAGCTCCTAGAGCCTAACGTACCTTGTCCGTGACGTGCTCGATCCATTTCAACTTGGAGTCGAGAATGACTCCCAAATATTTCACCCTCGCTCCGGGAACAATGTCTTTATGAAACAGTGAGAAGTTCATGACCTGACGTTCTTCTACATGTTACATCTTATGCTAGTTTGCAATGTTATGTCATCGTTACTGATCTGCTGATATGTACGATGCATTATTGTTGGAAGGTCGACATGTTTGTCACGCCATATTTTTCGAATGATGTGTTGTATGTCCAGTACAACGCCATCTATGGGCAAACGTTTTTCCCTCTTAATTAGTGTGCTTGGCGATATGTGTCAAGTTGTCGTTGGCATGCATTGTCTGTCTCTTGTGTATGTCTCATATGCTTGTAACGTCACATGTGATACCTTTCGTTGCTCCACAGCAGCAACTAGACAATCTTTGAAGCTTGGGTGAACCTAGGGAACTTAGGGACGTTGTATGTAGAATGTTCGATTTGTATAGAGAAAAATTCCTATAATTATTTACGCCGGGAATTGAACCCGGGTCTTCTCGGTGACAGTCCAGTGCGTTCAACACTGAACCATAGGTCTCATATGCATAAAGTGTGTGTGGACGACGCATACAATCGTGTGCTTTTGAATTTGCTTGCCGTCAAATTTCAACTGTTTTGCACTTTTACCTATACAAAAAAGAGAAAACTTTGAGAACAGAACAGCACGTAAATATAAAAGCTCACGACCGTATGAGATAAAAATGGGCAATTATTTGTAAAAATATTTCCAAAACTTCTCCAGTACAGAGATACCACACCCAGAATTTCGTTAATCAACTATGTGAAGTGATCGCTAATGTAGACGTTTGTATTGCTCGCTCGTGAAACTATTGCTTAATCAAGTACTCGCCACAACCTGACATCTGTTATCTTTTTTATATCTTAGAAAAGCCTTTTCCAAAAGCCATATACTAAATCTAACAGTTTGAAACTAACGCCTATACATCAATTCAAATGCTGGAACTCTTTATACTTTCTTGTATCTACAGTAAAAGACTAGATATCCAAAAAAATATGAAATCTTAATCAAGGGGTGACTTCAAGTCAAGAGAGAATGTGACGTGAAGAAAAAACAAATACAAAATTGAGTTTTGATTCAAAAGATTTGTAACATTTTTGGTAGCCGTTCCAACGAAATGACGTTGTGCTTCCAAACATCTCCACGGAAGTGAAACGTACCACTTCATTTGATTAATTTAGGAGCCGCAACAGCGACCTAAAATAAACGTTTTTGAGTACACACTAACGATATTTATCGTCAATAACCTAGATTCAAATATTTTCAGAGTTAATATACCACTTCATATAATGTAAGCCGAATTATTATCTTTATCGCTTAAAAGTTATGTAAACATTTCTTTAAATTATGAATCTATGAGTCCGATTTGTTTGTTGTCGCAAATCAAATACAAAGTAACATAGGAGAAGCACTACTTAGGAGCCGTTCACAAAATAACGTTTCACTAAAGGGGTGGGGAAGGTTGCAAGATATCAGAAATCGTTGTTTCACGTTGGCTCTCAAACAGTAGCACTCTCCACACATTTAAATTAGTGAATGAGGACAACAAGCCAACTTTTGCAAAATTTACTTTCACGTCAGATGCTACCAACAAAAGTTACTTCAATGCCACCGAAGCTGACACAGAGATCTGTATTGTATTGGTTCGACAAATAGATGTTTCAGGAACGCCCCCTTAGTGGTATGATGTGTATGTACTTCTCAATTATCTTAGACTTCCAAAAAAGTTGATATGTTTGGTATTACATCACCGAATTTGTGTATTTATATTCAATTTTATCAACGAAGAATTTCCTATATGAACTTTTTTACGTATACAATTTTTTGTCGCTAAACAGTAAATTTATAAACTCTTCATACTTTGTTTATGTTTATATTTTTTTTAATTAACTTGATATCTCTAATCATAAATAACTCTCGACTAGATTAAAAACTTAATTTTTTATTAATCGGTAATTTACTTTGAAAATGATGGATCGCTTGGATTTGTAGAAATATGTAGAACGATTCAATGGTGCTGGACATAATGTAGGTAACGAAGTATTATTCGCCTTTCGCAACATAAAAGAGCTGGCAGTAGGTCCACCAAATGTTATCAACTTTTAGTTCAGCTTAATTAAATTGATCGATTCATGAACATTTCGTAAATTGTATTTCAATTCGGAATTTGGGAGTCGTACTCAAGAACCTTTATTCTAATTGATCAAACAGAACAGTCACAACAAAACGCTTTCTTTGTACCCTCTTTCAGTAACCCAAAGAAGAGCTCAATTCCCTTCAGAATTTAACGGAACTGTCACTCGTCCGATAAATTTGATATTTGCCTCAAAACTGTGTGTGTGTGTGTGGCTCAAAAAAATTCGGTATACAGTGGAGGAATTTTACTTAGAAACTTTCCTGTATAACCGATAAAGTCTAAGCGATAGCGGTTTTCTCGAATAGTAATGGAACGATACCGTACATCATAAACAATAGAAATAACAACGCGCCGTACAGCATGAAATCTTAACTCAATCGATCTGTTGATTTGATGATCTCAGAAATATGGTTCTAAGTTTAAGAGTACATATATGTAGAAACGATAAGATCAATTAAAGACACGAATTGTCGGTAAAAATAAAATAATTTATTAGATTGCAAAAACGTGTAACTTTGACAACTGACCAAATCAGAATGATTTGTAAAATCTTTTACTCCATACAATGCAATTGTCATTTCAATTGACATAAAAATTAAATTCACTTTACCGATTACGCCTGTTCCTATATATATGAGAATATAAACACTAGAAGGAAGGACTGAGATCAGATTCGAGTTTTTGTTTCGGTTATCGAATCTTTCTATCTGCTTGATTTTGTTCCAAAAGTTTTACGCTCGAAAGAGAATTCCTTCGTCCAGGCTAAAGGCATCATTATATTGAGCGCGATGCGAATCGCATCGCGTAAGGTTTGTGTGAAATCTCAACTTGAAAAGAAACATTTTTTTTCTGTTGAGCTTTCACACAAAACTTACGACATGCGATCAGACATGACAGCCGAGAGATTTTTTGAGATCGCCTTGAGCTTCGGGCTTGGGGTGTAGATGACATTGTAGAGCCTTGGAGTCTTTACCAAACCATTAGATAATAATTAGAGGAAACATCTTATGAAAGTGTCAGCGATAGGTTTCATACAAAATCAAAAGCTCGTATGCCAAAACTCGAAAAAAACGATAACTTTTGATTTTGTATGAAGCCGATCGCTGACACTTTCACAAGAAACTAATTATTATCTAATGGTTTGCTAAAGACTCCTAAGCTCGACAAAGTTATCTACATCCCAAGCTGAAACTCAAGTCGACCTCAAAAAATCGCTCGACTGTCATGTCTGATCGGATCGCGAAAGCTCAACTTGACAGTGCGAAGTCGGTTTATTTCAAAGTTATGCTAATGGTGTACTCGTCAGCTTATGAACTTTGTCATGAAATACGTTCATGTAAGCTGACGTTGTAGTGGACAACACACTTTAATAGGAGCACATATGTTTCAAATCTACTTCGTCTGTGACTCTCAAACTTGAGATAAGACAAAATAAAAAATTCCGCGTCAATCCGAAAAATTACCTTGACATGCTTGAAACCTTTGTCTAGACATCTGGTAATAAACATGACGAAATTTCGATTCAATTTCGAAAAAACAAAACAATTTCTTACCATGAAGTCAATTAATTCTAAAACACAGACAGAACGAAACCCCATTTTTTATTTGAATTACACCAAAAGCATTAATAATCAATCCAGTATAATGGCTTTTCACGCTGATAAATGAATGAAATATTGAATTTATGAATAAAGAAATTCCATTTACAAAACTATTATAACTCAGAAAATAAATTTCCATTTTGATGGATTGAAGAAAATATGAATTCTAATGAAAAACCATGAAAATTACTCAGATCCGATGGTGCTAAACATTTATGCGTAATGTTGTTATATAAAGGTCATCACCCTCCCAACGCAATACGTTTATCATGTTTTTGAGACGTTAAAATGTGCTCATACGGTACGCTCCCAAAGTTTGCTGAGCTTGTATGTTTTGTGTCTCATAATTTTTGAGTAAACTTTTGCATATCGAGTATATAAGAAATCTAATACATGAACAATGCTGTCTGATAGGATGAACACAAGGCTAATATGTGAATGAAAGTTTATAATATTTACACTCTATACGAACCGTGTGTCGATGTATACCTACATTTCAACTACATATTCATAAAGCACAAATGTGTGCTCCAACAAACTTTGTTTTCGATGTGGATACATTTAGCTATACGGACACAAACAAACTACAACATTTGGATATTTCCAACCTAGCGACAAACTTCAATTAAATTTTTATTTTAATTTAATTAATTATACAACAATATTGTCAAGAGATATGTCACGGCAAAGATTGGAGACATTATCTCAAATGTTACGCAACATCTTCAAGTAGCAACCTTGAATTTAACCCCAATTTAAATTGCGCACAGTTTTTTTTAATCAATTCGTTATTACTATTTAACCCTGAACGCCCTAAAATGTGACTCCATTGTTCACACTCATGCTACCATATGTCACCGTTCGAACTTATTATAATAATTTTACTTTAACATGACAGCGTGTGGTAAATAGCTTACTCACTTCACTGTTTGAGACAATGGAAGCGTTTGCAACCCGCAGACATTTGAAATATACAGTGGAAGAACAAAAAATATGGAAATTAAACGAAATATTTACGTCACAAGGACAAGAGTCGAAAGTGTTTTTGCAAGTGAAGTATTAAATTTTTCATGCTTGCTAGCAGGGACGAAGAGAAAAATGTAATCACACGGGGCGAAAGCTTTCGCTTTCGTACCTTGAGCTTATATTTTTCAACTTTCGCCCATGCTAGCAAGCATGAAAAACTTAATACGCAACACGGCAAAGCACTTTCGGCCTGCTCCCTTGTTGCGTAAATAACTAATCCAAGCTTCATTTTAGAGCCGAAATTAAAAAAATGTCATTTTTGTTTGGACTATTTTACGGAATTTCAATTTCCAAAGTATCCTGAAAATTTCGAGCTTTTTTTTTACTCTTCAACATTGTAACGGATCTCTACTGATTCAAACTCGATTAAGAATTTTTATAGAGGTTAGAGCCGTGCGCCGGACAATTCCCATTGAGTGAATCACACTAGTTCGTGACCCGGCTTGTGAGAAATGCTTGTAATTCCGATTCCATCAACTAGAGAAATGTTCTAATGAAAACCTTACAAAAATCTCGCGTTTTACGTACACAAATCCACCGAACCGTTGTTTGATTATTTTTTTTAGAAACGGTTTCTCACGACAATTTCGTTAATGTTCTACTGCTAATCATTATATTTCGGCAGAGTTGACGCTAAAATGATCTCATTGTCTACACGAAGTGAATATAAATACACAATTTTAAACAAGCTTTTTATGGTATATATTTATATGACCGCAAACATTTTAAATTCATGTACCGGACGCATACAGAAAGGTCATTAAATGACCATTCTGAAATACATTTCAGAAATAACCATAACATTTGTGTTCGGACGAGAAGTGAATTTAAATTACTTAAAATAAAATATTCATTGATATAACACCCAGAGACTGTAATCTCTTTTGTTTATGGTAAACGTCAATGTTTTGCGTTAATCCATGCATCCATATTAAAAAGAGCTTATGAAAATAATGGAATTTGTACGCAACCCTTTCGTTTATTAACGACTTTCTATTGATTATTTATTATCAAACGTTTAACACTTAGTGATAACGTAAAAATGTGAATTCGGTTACATTCTCATATCCAATTTGGTCTTTGTTTGGCACATTTTGTACTCCAATATGAAAATTCTAATTATTGTTAACAACTGAGAGGTGACAATATCCTTATTTTGTCAATTCAAATCAACCATTTTAATGCGGCGGCAGCTTATGTCAAAGTATACGAGCATTCATGACGAAATTCATAATATGACAAGCAACGAAGAATGGTGTACTGGTCAGCTTATGCACTTTGTCATAAAATTTCTTTGACATAAGCCATCGTCCCCTTAAATGCGTGGATGAGGTGCGGTATTTATTTTTTCAATTTTTGAAGAAAAATCACATCTCTAGTAATTTTTTACTAAGTGTGGAAATCGAAAATTCTAATTAAGGAAATGATCCGACCCGAAAAAAGTGCAACTATTGTCACTATAAACTTCTCTTAAAAAAGTCCTCTGTTGCAATGTTACTACGTGGAAATTTTCTGAGCGATGATGAAATAAGGAGTTCAGGCACTGGACCGGTCTTTTGTCTAGTGCATGAACTGCTTATCTCATCGTCGTCTTGAACATTTTCATGGAGAAAAATTGCAATAAACAGAAGTTTGCATTTCAAGCTGGGCAGCCTGGTGCCAAAAAAGTTTCTAAGACAATGCTGGAGTAGAAAAGGAGTATGTTACTATGCACTCGCTTCCAACTCAGCACCAGGCTGCCTACTTGAAAAGTTTAAGTAACCATAAAGAACGCAGTCTGGTGCCAAAAATGTGTTAATTTCATCGAAACCGCAATTACGAATATTATACGTCACATTATTTTCAACGCGGCACCAGGCTACCTACTCAACAGCATAGAGAGCAGCAGCACCTTGGTGCCAAATTGAAATTTATATGATGTATACTGCTGTTAAAATGGCTTTAACAGACTTTCGGAACCACCCTGCCCTCTATCTAATAGTTTTGAAGTACGCAGCCTGATGCCGAATCGGAACCAAGTGAACATTCATGTACTCGTTTCATTACCCAACATTGTCAAAGGAATTTTTTTGACACTGGTCTGCCTTCCGGAATCTACCAGAGTTTCTTCACCTTATGTTTAAAATTTACTCTGCTCTGGACGAAGAATTTAACTCTTGTGTCTATTTTCTCACCTTGTCATAAAAACAACCACTTTGATTGAATAATTACGAAAAATATAGAGATTTCGCCACTTGAATCTCATAGTCTGTTAACTAATTATCAGAAGTGTATTCCAGTTGCGATTTTTATGTTGATATTTTTAAGTTTATCATTTTTCTTTGTGTGGCAGAAGAGCGTTTCGTAATAAACAGATAAGATGGTTTTACAAAGGAAGCTTAGTTGGGGGAAATTGTGGTGATTAATGTACTAACTAGACATGAATGACGCAGCGTTCATTTCATCATCAGAATTTGATATACGCACCTATGACAAACACGTACTGGTGTTGTTCTTAAACTAATTTTACTGAACGTGAGTAATGCGCGGCGCCATTTAAAATTTATGACATTCGTGCACTCATGCATTCCTATTAAAATTTCATTCGTTGAGCGATTTCTCGAAGAATTTATTACCTTTAAGCAGTGTTCTAACGGAACTACAAATCTAAACGAGTCTGAACTATTAACATCGCAACTGTGTAGTCCGTTTTTATTTGAAAAAAAAAAAACATTTTATTCCCTTCTACGCTGTGTATTCATCTGAAAATCAAATTCTATGAATACACTGCGCTGGTTCGCAGGTGTGAATATGAAAAACATTAAAAAGTTTTGCATGTGAAAAACATATCAGCTTCGCATGTTCTGTAGATTTTTTTTTGTGCATGCTGATGAACATGAATAATGTAACGAGAGAATCATAATACGGTGCTAGCGGATTTCAGAAATAGTATGCGCAAAAGTTGTTGTTTTTTCACATAAACTTATTTACTGGCTAAAAATCCAATTAAATACCCTATACACCATTACTTTAGCAATTAAAACGAAACATTTATAGGTAAAACGTGGCGCATGATACTGGAACCGTTACGACAGGACATTTATTTCGTTTCCACATCTATTTTCTTTACTCACGTATAGTAACATCGAAACATAGTGCTTTAATTCTTCTTTATGGTAAAGTAGCGTAGGTAAAAGTTAAAACGGAAACATTCTTGAATGTATGATTAATTCATGAACTTTCAACTGCAAAGAGTAAGAAATGTAACAAATGGAAGGAAATTGTCAGTTACAATCAATATCAATTTGCGGTTAACATAAAAAATTTAGGATATGCCAATTTCATAAGAAGAACAAAGCATTTTTTGTGCAAATTATCATGAATAATTTCATGTGTTTGAGCCGAAACTTTTTTAGATAGACAGCAGCGTGATCCAAAAAAAATTAGAGGTATGATGTGGTGCGCTTTAAGCTATCGACAAACTTAGAGGAACAAAAATGGAGTTAGCAGGTTTTGAAAAAACCCTCTTCTTATGAGATATGATTTATTTTATTCGAAAGCCAAGTTGGAACTATTTATTGGCACTACAGGTATGTACAATAAGAATGACCTCGCTATTTGGAATATCTATCTCTCTATCTCTATTTCTATAATTCTCCGACTTCTCACATTTCGCCATTTGAAAAAACATACGAAATGAGAGAAGTCGGAGAAGTCGGAGAAGTCACAGAAATAGAGAAAACGGGTCATTCTTATTGTGCATAGCTGTATTTAAAATTTAATTTTTGTCAAGTCTCGGAAGAAGGCCACTTGCAGTTTAAATCGGAAGAGCTGGAGCAGGTATCTGAATTCAAGAACATAGGAACTATTTTCTGAGAGGATAGCAAGTTAATTAGGGAATTTGATGAAAGGAGCAAAATGGAAAATGCGGGGGCTACTCAGTTGAGGTCGCATGTGCTCAACAAAAAAGAATTAGTTAAAGGAAAAGTTAATCGGAGGGAGCAGTGTGATAATCATATTAGGAACGACGACATTAGGGAAAATTTAGTGGTTTGGTCAGTTGAAGAGGAGGCAAGGGTAGTCGCCTGCCCTGGTTTGGGTAAGTTCAAAGGATGGGTAATAACAGGATACCCAAAAAGGTCTTGGATGCACAGGTCCCTGGTGATAGGCCCAGGGGTAGACCAAGGAAGTTCACTGAGCGAACAAATCATCTCCTTGGCGGGCAATAGAAGGGCATGGAGGGCAATAGTTCACCATCCTAGGATTGGGACTTAAGACCTCACGCCGAAAAGTATAAAGCTTGACCATGAATTTTTTCTTAATTTGTTAAGTTTTTTTCATAGTTTTGTCAAGTTTTTTTGTAGTTTTGTCAAGTTTTTTTTTGTAGTTTTGTCCAGTTGAAGCTGGAAACATTGGGAGTTTGGGGCGGAGCCCCCAACTGGCTTTAAACAATGGGCGGATGTGTCAAAATATATCGATACAACACTAATGCCACGCTAACGTAATAGTGCTACAACACTGTTATACATTACATCAATACAATTTGATCATATAACTTTTGCACAACAGCTAAACAGCTAATATAACATTTCCACATCAATTTTCTTATGATTTTACATAATTCATTAATCCCTTAAACAACAGTTTGACAAAATTTTACAGCATCCCAGAAAGTGAACTAAAAGAAACTCAAGTTCAACTATGTTTCATAGTGCCTTATTCGGAAACTTATATAGCTATTAAGGGGCGACACATGTGTGATCACACGTGTGTCGTTAGAGCAAACGTACGACCTGTTTGCGTATAGTAAACATTTCGTAAATATTTCTGAGCCATCGAAAATAAGACTTCTCAGATGACTTTACTGCCAGGTTTTGTAATTGTTTATAAGTTTGTAGCTTCGACTAGAGGGTAGTTGTTAAGAACTATAATTCCATCCGTCATCACAACAAAATTAAGAAGCGACAACTTACTAAATTTTTCATGTTTTTGGAATGTAAACATGAAAAACCATCTCGATGTTGTCAAGAATAACGCTCGACTCATACCATCGTCAAAATTTTGCCGACTAGTTCCTTACTGAAGCAGTTCGTAACGCAAGTCCCTATTCTTAAGAAACCGTTGTAAGTGTTTGACAATATGTTGGAAATAGTACGTTACATTGGCCCCTTATAAATTAATTTATTACACGAGGGGTATTCCACACGAATTAGGAAAACAAAAATTAGGAAAAAAAATTAGGACATCGAAAATTAGGAAAAAAATTTATTTGCGAAAAATAAGGAAAAACAAAAATCAGGAAAAACTAAAATTAGGAAAAACAAAAATCAGGAATGAATAAAATTAGGAAAAACCAAAATTAGAAATCAGGCATTCAGGAAATCAGGATTTATTCTAATGATAGAAGAGTATGGTAGTTTTGAGAAGAAAATAATTTTTGAGAGAATGCGCCGCAGGCCGTGATAAATCCTGAAAAATAAAAAAGCGGGGTCGGGGAGCGGCAGCCCCCACGTAGTGGGGTCAAGGGGGGAATATCCCCCCTTGCGGGGTCTTAGGGACAGAGGGGTGCGGGGAGCCCCATGCACGGAAGGCAGCCTGTAGGGCGTTATTAGCTCGCCGCAGGCGCGGGGATTTAGGGGGCAGAGCCCCCTACATACCAAAAATAAGATTTAGACCTCCTTAGGAATTGAAAACTTTGATGTTTTTCCGGATTTATTTCCTTCCTGATTTTCGTTTCTTCCTAATTTTGGTTTTTCCTAAATTTGGTTTTTTCCTGATTTTTGTTTTTCCTTATTTTAGGTTCCTAATTTTCATTTTCTGATTTTCATTTCCTGATGTTTGGTTCCTGATTTCTCGATTCCTGATTTTTGCTTTCCTAATTCAGGTGGCCATTCTACACGAGGACACAATTTTGTGACAATACAAAATTTGGCCAAACTCACGAGTGTTTTTTGAGCAATAAACTTTGGAAATTACAGTTTCCAAAGCGAGTTGTTCAAAATAACGAGTGAGTTTGCGAGATCACAGAATTGTTTCCAAAGTAATTATGTAGGAGGGTCCCATGCATAATGTTTTATTGCCTTCCCATCCGAAAGTTGAATTTTACATAAAAATTTACGAAAAATGTACTGAAATTGTGCCATCATGTAATGGATCATTTTCGCACGGGGCATATTGACGAGTGATGATCAACTTTCGCATGGGGTAGGTGGTAAAATATTTTATTGCCTACCCCATGCGAAAGTTGAGCATTGCAAAGCAATATGGGTCTGCGAAAATGATCCATTACATAGTTTATTTTGAGCAACTCTCTTTGGAAACTGTTATTTTGACTTGTGTGGTCAAAACTTTACACTCGGCAAAACAACAGTTTCCAAAGCTTGATGCTAGAAAAACACACGTGAGTTTGGCTCTTATCACAAAATTGTGTCCTCATGTAATAAATTACTTTCGCAGGGTCTAATGTAATGCACTGTTTTCAATTTTCGTCATCGCCTCGGGTAAGTTCTCTCGCGAGAAGAAGTTGTCACCTCTTTGTCACACTAATATCTTCTGAAGAATGTCGATGTTTATGTAAGAGTCTTTCTGAAATGAACTTTGACTGAACAAGGTGATATTTGGTGAACGGAACATTCCAATTAGCACAAAGCAAATAATTGTACAAAAAATAACAAATTTCACAAGTTCTTCAAAGTTAGTGCAATCAAGTAAATTTTTTTATAGTCATATTTCTTAACCTACGAACGTAACTATAACTACTTGCAGCAAATATAGAAACAAAAAAAAATATTAACCAACACTAACTTTCAATGTACAGTGCCATTTACCAATTTACAAACACAAATTTCAAAGAAACGAAAAAAAAAATCGTTGAAACGAGGTAACATAAAATTTTGAAATGCACTATTCTGAAATCAATCTCCCGCCAAACCCAAATCATTGCTCTGCGTATAATTGTAAAACTTAGCAGAAAATTGAAAATTCTTGTACGTTCCAACGGTTCCAACATAATATTACAGTGTTGCGAGATTTTTCTGCTTTCAATTAACTATTATTTCACATATAAATGTTTTAGACAATTTTTTTTTCTGCTGTGATATTTTCAAATATGGCCAGGTTATTATATAGCCAACTCGACTAGACGACCTCAATTGCTGTAATAATGAAAATGATCAAAAAGATTGATTCGAATGGTGTTGCATGGATTCATGCTTAGTATAATACGAATGTAAACATATAAAGTCGCGGACGGGGAATTGTGCAAAACGCGAATAAAACGGTTGGGTGGTTAAGTAATTATGTTGAGTACCTTTGTTTCAAACAAAAATATGGAACAAAGTAGAATTTACGTTATCTTTGCTCATGTAATTTTATGAGCGATAGTTGATGGTGTTATGTTTACAAATTACATGGTAAAGTGATGACAGACGGAGGTGTGGAAAATTTGGTGAGCAGAGCACAGGTTAAGACAGTTGTTTTTTGCTTGTGTAGTTTTTGCGTTACATAAAAAAATGACTCAAGTACTTTTTATAGTCGCATAGGAATTACGACTTTACCTAATCATTTTTTTAATTTCGATAATTCGCTTCCTACGAGATGCTAAAAGTGTGAGCCGAGACCCGGCCGATATAGTTTTTGAGGCTCGTATAGTAGTTGAGGTTTACTGTGACCGTGCGTGGAAATTATGCAGGATCCCAGGAACTTTTTGAAAAAAATTGGTGAATGATTCTTTGTATTTTGACAGGGAAATAGTACAATAAGAAATTTTTTTACCATACATCAATTGTCAATGGCAATTGGCAATGCCACCGGGAAGTCAAATCTACTGGGAAGTGGAAAAAGAAAGCCATCGGGAAGGCAACGCCACCGGGAAGGCACCGCCACCGAAAAGGCAATGCCACTGGGAAGTCATAAGCCCCGAGAAGCGTGAATTTAAACTACCTGGAAGTCAAAAGCACTGCAAAGCCATCGGGAAGGCAATGCCAACGGGAAGTCAAAAGCGCTGGGAATCTCAAGTGCCGGGAAGCGAGAAGTTAAAGCTAGCGGGAAGCGAGAAATCAAAGCCACCGGGAAGCGGGAAGTTGCCAATGGGAGGTGAAAGCTATTGTCATGTAGAAATCAGGATTGCTCATCGGGAGATCAAATCATTCGTCTTCGTTTTTAAGTATAATTTTTATGATATAAAATTCCATAATGTTTGTAAAAATCTGTCCGGATCATGAAGAACCGACTGCTGATCTATACTGAGTTCGCCCCTCTCTCGAGCAAACGTCTTCATTGAATGTTCATATTTTGAACATTTTCGCTTGCGGCGCTACACGGAATCAGACAATTAATACAATTCTAACTCACAATGGACCCTAAAATCAAAAATGTTCACCTGCGGCGCGGCACTTTACTCGTTGGATCGATACTGAAAATCCTTCTTGCATATTAAGGGACAAAATTCCAAAAAAAAATCTGTTGTAAGACCCTTTCCTACCAGCGACACCGGAAAATCCTATCAGCGACACCGGGAAATCCTACCAACGACATCGGGAAATCGTTGGCGCATTTTGGTTACCGAAAAATTTTGATTCGATTCCCGGAAAGAAAACATTATTTCCATGACCGACTGTGACAGATATTTTCGGCGCGCTAAGTAGTCGAATATGATGACATTTGAACAATGTGCTGCCAACAAGAAGGATCTCCGAAAAAAACGTCGAATTTTTCAGCATAGTCTAGTTGTCATGATGATGTTGGATCTCGCCGAGGAAAACCTCCGAATTTCAAACCGCCGAAAACATATGACGTCACAATTGCTATAAAATCCAAAAAGTCCGTAACTGCAAACTGGTCAGAGTTACCCCTCTATTTATCCTCTATTTGGAGGGGTAGCCAGAGTTCTGCAAACAAAATTTGCTGTCCTGACTGAGTTATGACCCTTTTATGGATACTATTTTTTTATAGCAAGTGTGACGTCATATGTGCACGATCCCTTAACGGAAGCTTTCCATGAAATTTCATGAAAGGAAAATTAGTTTACAGATCTCTTTATACAAAGGAAACTAAATTTCCTTTTGCGAAATGTCATGGAAAAGCTTCCGTGCAAGGAAAATGTTTTCGGTGGTTCGAAATTCGGAGATTTTTTAGGCGAAACTTCTTGGAGATAGAAATATCATTGTTTTTGGTGTTTTCCTAGTTTTCCTAATTGCCGCATTAACCCGAGAAACAAAAACCAACATTTGACTCATCACAGAAACATCGTCTTGACAACTTGACTATTCTTAAAAATTCGGCTTTTTTTTCGACGATTCTGGGCTGCAGTTACTTCACAATAATCCAAAGCAGGAATTTCCCTCTCGATTACCCGGGTGGTCCTGATGATAGCTATGCGAAATAGACAAAAAATCACACACACAACATCTTATGTGCTTATTAAAGAAAAAATCGTCCCGAAACGATTTAGCTACTTTTTGCGTCTCAACATAAAGCGCCATCATCTCTGAAAGTCATTTAACGATGTTTTTTATTTGAGTGTACGATACTGCGACCGACTGATACCAGTCTCTTATATAAAACCTCAAATTTGTTAAATTTACTTGGAACACCTTGAACCAAATTTGCATGAAAAAAACCAATTGGGTCAAACACAAAAAATCGACCACGAAATATTTTTTATTTCATTAGCAGCCGCATAACACACAACAAAAGCGTAACAGTTGGTATATTTAACAAGAAAGAAAGAAAAAGAAAATCACCTGGCTAGTATAGTGCGAATTTCATGGACAATGTAATCTTAAAATAACTGCAACAAAGCATCATTTTTCTCAATCAGAGATTTGCATTAAAATCCACAAAAATTGCATATTATGTCAGTGGCAAAATGGATGTACAATTTCTGTGTTGTATATTCGCTTTGCCATTTTAAAAATTATGAAATCAAAAGTGTTGATTATAAGCATTCGTAGGTATGAATTATGTATTGAATGTAGAGACAGGTTACATGGCGAGTATTGAATTTTGAAACTTCTGTAACACTTTATTGAATAATAAGTAATTTTAAGTTTCAGGTGCTAACTGTATGATTATGAGCATAAGCCAATTGGTATTTACATTCAGCGCCTACAGCCTCTTTGGCAACAAAGTTCATTAAAATCAATTCAAATTGCGCTGCAATCGGTAATAGGAGTGAAAAAAGTTAGTTTTGAAATTAGAACCGAAATCTTTATGAGGTCTTACAAAAAAGTTATGAAATCGTGTGAATGCAGGCTAGTTATTTGCATGTCCGCCTTTGGGCATTTATTTTCGAGCGTTGAGTAAAGCGAATGAATGCTACTTGTGAACGATGAGCAAAATATCATCCACAAATGACGATATCGAAAATTGAATCTTGTAATGTAACGAAATCACAAATTCAAACCTTTCTCATCACTATCATTGAATTGAATTGATTCATGAACAAACTTTACAGATCATTAAATGTCTTCCAGTGTGAGGTACTTATTGTGCAATCGTTAAATTATGATGCTATGACACTATGCTATCATCCGCCAAAGAGATGATTTGATCATTTAATGAGAGCCTCCTAACTTTAAAACCCAATTTAATTGAATCGATAGAGCATGTCTGTAGTCTACCACTTGACCGTGTCGTTTACTCCGAGCTTAGGAGACAAGATTTTTTTTGCATTGCATCCTGTTACAGTGAAACTTCTATTTCTTCCTTAATATAATTATCCCATTACTCCTAATGATTGATCTTTGCTCTGATCATAGGAACCCTCGTATCTGAAACTTCAAAAGTCATAAACTAAATTCTAACAATCTACCCCATTAGGCACTTTCGAAAAAAAAGGTTTTCTCAAGTCGATTTCGTAACCCCACAAAAAATATTGTTTGGCCTCAAAAAATCCAAAAATATTTTTGGACCCGTACGAGGTCCAAAGGTCCAATAAGTATACTACACTTTAAAGTAACATGGGGTAGATCGAGGCTCACTCCGGCCTGCATTGGTTATCGTCTAAAGGTGACGAATCAGCGAAAAAAATGTCCGTTTGAAAGTACTCTCATCGTTTTTGTTAAGGCTGCACCGATCACCCTAAACTTTTTTCCCCTGAATGCTACATTTGTCCAATTTTTCAAGTTCCAAGATGAGCAAAATCGGTTAAGTGGTTCCGGAGATATGGTTTTTCGAGGGTCGGTGAAACTTTTTCGCAAATATCTCAGCACCTTATACGATTTTGTGGATTTTTGTGGAAATCGGGTTAGTGGTCTGGGCATTGGACCAATGGAATGGACAAAATTGAGTTTCTTTTCCATATACGAAAGCAGATGATTTTGAGTCTATATTTGGTCAACTATGCAATATGGAGATTTACTGTCGAAGGCAAAGTTGTAGAGAATAAAGTATCGGAGAAGACGTGTTTCAGGCTTTTAGGCAAAATCCGGGAATATGAATATTTCTAGAATTGGGTGTCTCAGGGCTTTCCTGAAAAATGTCCCAATCCTTGGGATTCAGTAACTTCCTGAATCAGTAGAGATGACTCATATATCTAGACCTAGCAGTTGGATAGATGCCTCCAAAAGAAAATTTGTTGAGTACAAAATTTTAGAGAACATACTTCTACAATTGCCGTACTTCGGGAGGTTTGTTGACATTACCTTGGGTAATTTCTTTAGGTCGTTGGAATTCTGTTCGGTTCGCCACATCTATTCGGTTCGCCACATCTATTCGGTTTGCCACATCTATTCTATACACGTGCGGGTATTTGGTTCTGTTTTTTAAATTTTTTTGAAGAAAATTGTCGGTGGGAAAACTCAAAAACTTCGTTTTTTTACAAATTTTGTACTTTAAAGCGTCGGCAGCGCCACCTATTTACCCCAATGTTTCCAAATTTTCCCGTAAAGGCTGATTTATTACTTTTCCAACGATACCCCACACGACAAATTTGATGGAGAAATGAGTTTCTTCCGATTGATTTTCCGCGTTGTCGTAAGAATGAATTTTCTTTTGGGAAAATACGAAATCAAAAATTCTGAATAAAACTCATATGACATAGTTGCACAAAAAAATTGTATGAAACTCATTTCTCTATCATTCATCGTGTGCGGCTTCATGGGCCTTTGCGGAAAAAAAATTTGGAAGCATTGGGCAATATAGGTGGCGCTGACGACGCTGTAAAGTATAAAATTTGAAGTTTTTAGATTTTTCACGCCGACAATTTTCTTTTTGAAAATTGTTGTGTCTGAAGTTTGACCAATTGACATTTGACTACCGGTTCTAGGCTATGGTCAACTAACAGATCTAGAACCTAACTTCGCTAGCTCATCAGCCATTACTCTTCTATCTATTTCGGATTGTCCAGGTACCACACCGAGGAAAATGTCTACAAGCGACGTAGGAATTGAACTTATAATATACGCCGCCGACGTATTTCATCCACCATGTGCCTATACGAACGCCGTGCACATATTATGTGAGCTAATAACACATTCGTTACGTATAGCATACTACACAAAACTTAAGTAAGGTTGATAATACATTCACCGCGTATATAACACGTCGACGGCATATATTATAAACGCAATTCTTATGTCACTTGCAGATGTTTTCCTCAGTGCAATGCCATAGAAACCTGATTTCTGAGGCCCAGGCTACTCAGGTTTTCCTTGAACTCTTTAATCGGTTTAGAAGTGGTAGCAATTGCTTCGATGTCAGAGAGTATCAAACTGTGGCACTTCAAAAAGACAAGATCATCTCTCCTCCCTAAAATAAGATGAATCGTTGCACATCTACTCGACTCATCGCCTAACAAATGAACACTCCTTAATTTTTCTCGACTTTTAAACTTAATTTGGCTGTGTTTTGCAATTAATTTAAAAAAAAAAACTTTTTCTTTCAAAAGCGGTCCTGTCGTTATTAATTTGTTTCAAAAAATGGCAACTATGCTACGTAATAAGACCTTTAAGAAATACGTTTTCATTGCCTTGTTTTATTATGACTACTTAATGAGAGATTAATGTGCGATGTCAATTCCATTTCCATGAAGTATGTTTGCTGTTAAAAGATATTTTAAGAATATTCGTACTCAATACACTACACGTTCATTCGGAATCGGTTCTGCTATGAAATATAATTTATAAAATCGGTTATTACACCTTCGAATAAAATAAATGAAATTAATTAAAGCAAAGGCGAAGTTGAAAAATGCAACTTTAAGTTTATAAACCGTCCACAGGAAAATAAATAAACAAAATACTTGGATCTGAGATGCAAATGGTAGGAACAGATTTATTTGCTGAAATTAATTTTCTACATAGTTTAATTCCTAATGAAAAGTGGTGGGTGAGATTTTAATTAAATATTTCAAACAAAGTAGAGTCAAAGATCTCTATGGAGGTAATTATTTTAAAATTTCGAAATAGAACATAGAATGGAAATATACGGCATATTCGTGCTGTGAGTCAATTAGCAGGGACTTAATTTCGTGAAAACGTTGGCATAGTGATTGGTGTATTGATGAGTGTACGTATAGACATGGAAGTAAGTGGATTATGCAGCTACTTCATAAAGGATTTGACATATCGTGTTACGAAAGAACAAGTTAATAACTTCTTGTTAGAGATCTGCCCACTGAAGTGTTAGTCATCTTGTTGCGATGTCGTAGCAACCTTAGGAGCTTCTTATACACTCTAATGAATAGTGAAAAGATCTCCAGATGTCTAAGTAAAATATCTTTGTTACTAAGAATCCCGTCTTTCCAATTCATTTGTGGATAAAAAAAATATTTGCCAACAATTTTATAAATTTTTCGGAATAAATTGTTCGTTTTGAAAAAAATGTTTGACTTTGCGGTTAATCGACAATACTCGTGTGAAGATTTTTTTAATTTATGCGATTTTTGCTCAGACTGAATTTAACAGTTGGTTCACAAACACACTCTTCATTCGTATCAAACAATATCAACATGAAAACTACAACAATCGAAACAGAACAAAACATACACGCGCCACGTGCGCATATAGAGGACGTCAACGTGGCAACGACACTGGTTTTACTGTGTTTTCTTTTATGTTGATTTATGGACGAAGTGTGGGTTTGTGATCCAGCTGATACATTCATCTTGAGCAAAGTCGCACAAATTGAAAACTGCATCTTCTGTACCTCTAATTACTATTCTACATGCCGTATTTCATGAAATAACGGAATGGCGTACATTCATTTTTGGCCTATAAACTCAGAGCATACGACGATGTGGGGCTGTGAGCTTTCTTGGGAAAGTTTTTATTTTCACAAGTACATCGAGTCCTTATCCTTTGGACTTTATGTTGGTAACAGTCTTTTTGACATAATATCAAACTCATTTTATGTCAAATCCAAGGTTATTATCTGCGATGAATCGCTAAAAAGTCACTCAAAATAAAGTCGTTCGGTGATCAACATAATAATTGCATAAACACAAACAAGATTCAATAATTCAAATTCACAACTCATATACATGGAAGAGATTAAACGGAATATTAAATGAATGTTGCGTGACACGTTCACAGCGTTATACTGTGAGTCATGAGTCACCCATTCGTCGCATCATTTAACTTTAAAACTTTTCATTAAATATTCCGGGCATGTGTCACATTTCACGAAGGGTATATAACTTCAATAATATAAAAACGAATTTTTAGTATATTACTGCATCGACGTGTATATAAGCGGTGTATACGCACGAGGAGCGAAGCTCCGAGTTTTAGTATAACCGCTTATATACACGTCTATTCAGAACGATGCTTTTATGTATAAGCTGGAGGTGTGTTAATTTAACCGTTCACGTTCTTAGGTGTTGTAGGCCAAAGTTGCCGAATCAATCGTCGAGCAACATGGTTTACAGAACATTGTTTAAACGTCAATTTTAAATTTTCGAATCGAGAACTTCATTGAGAATAGTGACATTCTAGGGGCGTGACAATCTTTTGTTATGATCTTTGCAAGTAATACTCATCGTGAAGTCAGCTGCCGTTACGACCAAAGCTAATTCATTGCAAACAAAATCAGATCAAAACAAAAGACTGTCACACCCCTGGTGACATTCTATTCAACAAGAGGCTAGCTGCAATTTTGACATTTCTATTCAAACTTCTTGCTTTGAAAATTGAGAACAATGACAATGTGAAGTTGGTGTTGATTCTAAAAGTGATCGTTGGCCTTTTACAACAATAAATTGTCATTCCGGTGTGTCAAGTGCAATCTGAAAATGTAAAAACGATGTCTTCCAAATACAACAGAAATTCAAAGACACGAACAAATCGGCGTAGTAACTGACACGCCCCTCACATATATTAACTGTCTGATTTTATCGCAAATATTCTCTTCAAATTATTTCATTCTACAGAAAATAAAATTCCCTCAACGCGTTCATCGAGATTTCATATACTTTTGTGGAAAAAGCGTTAAAAGAGAAATCTTTATATATTCCATCATCCCTTAAGGCAGCGTCAAAGCACTATAAACTGTTTTATCGTAGATTTTCCGTTGGAGTCTACAGCATAAACAATTTATTTTCTTTTTTGTTTGGAACAAATCAACTTTTTTAATACAACATTTCACACACAAAAACACGATGTAATGTCTGAAAGACGTATATGAACTGTAAAGAATAGATAAACATTATGATCGTCATGATGAGACACTCTGGTTGTAAAAAAAAAACTTTAACGAGAAAAGTAAGAAAAAGTTCTTTCCTTCAAAATGTTTTGCTTGTTAGTGAGTGAGCTATGTTTATAAACTGGAGGAACGTCAAAATGGTGAAAATATAATTTAATAAATCGCTACAACTAAAAACCTCGTCAACAATATTGATCATAAAATAAAATGGCATTTTACTGGAAAAGTTTTTCTATGTGAGTTCTGTCTACAAATTAGTTTTCATATGAAAATTATGGCGTAAATTTATCGATAGCAGATGTGCATTTTATGGCGATCCCATAAAATTCGCAAAATATACGAAAATAAATTAAACAAAACCGTCGATACATTTCCAATATTGAATTTGTGTTCCAATTTTTCCTCATCTCAAAGCTTCACAAAATAATTATGTCACTGTAATTAAAGAAAATTAAAAAAAACCGGTTGGAGCTATAAATAAGTGAACATCTGTTTTGAAACAGTTCATGAAAATGATAGAAGAAGCTTTTGTTTTGCCGGCAATTTTGGAAAAGAGAAAATGAAATTCTCAGGCGATAGGAGGGGCAGAAATTTACAAACGTGCAACCTCTTACTATTTCCTTTTTCTGAATTTGTAGAGAATTTCACTGATTTTCTGAATGCTGTGTTAGCCCGTGAGAGAATCCACCCGTGAGATAATCCACTCGTGAGAGAATCCTCCCGTGAGAGAATACACCCATGAGAGAATACGCCCGTGAGAAAATATTGTAGTAGAGAGTGTCATTAAATGACAAACCGTAAAGATTTGCCTGAGTATAAATAATTGTGAGAGAGTCGCGAGGAGCCGTTCACTTTTCTCGTACTGACTCTCTTACCACCATATTCTCTCACGGGCAGCCGTATTTTCTGAAGGAATTTGAAAGATTTCGCCCTCTATCTTTCAAATAATCGCGTCGTTGTTGAGAGAGTAACATTGAAACAGTTATAGATGAGTAAATATCGTAGCTTCAATTGCTTCTGGATCTTTAGAAAGACATGCGTCTGTTTTACTGTTGTCAAGACAAGTTGCTGATAATCAAAAATTTGGAGCGACGCTGAGTCCCTTGGCACTGATGTTATGATCCTTAGGCAGCATCTCGTTACTGCTAGAGTTAGGGGTCTGCTCTCCATATTGATCTTCTCGTATTGTCCTCAGTTCGATTTCGAAAGCATCGAACAGAGGTGAGTTTGTTACTTCACATTTCATGTTCTTTCAAAAACAGCCATCAACAGTTTTAGTTTTACAAATGTTTCTCGCGTACTAAGAGCATTTCCCACATCGAAAATTCCGCTTTCATCTACGTTCAGACCTCGAAAGTCCAGACTAAGGATACATTCACCAAAATAAAAACAAAACGACTCGTAAAATTGACAGAGATTCACTCAATTGAAACACCCTAGAAGCACCTTCGCAGACACTCAGTGGAAGCTATAATACAAGAGAACAAGGCACAGACGACGTGCGTCACTACATTTGGATTAGACTTTGTTAAATATTAATGTCAAAACCTCCATGTGTAACATGTCTTTCGTATAAAACTTACATTCCACTTGGGAAATATACTCACCGCAAGTTAACTTTATGTGTCTTATGCATAATATAAGGTAAAACCTCACGTTAACATTTACTATTTATAAATTAAATCCACACAGTAGGACAAAGATTTTCTCTGAATTTTCTGTAATGTCAACTCACGTCAATAAATTACTCCTTTCATTTATGTAGTGTGTCCCAATTAATTACTCTCCCGGGAAGGAACAAATTATGAAGAGATGGTAATGAGAAATTTAATCAAAAAATGCGATAACCTCAATGCGGCAAAGTTTTGCTACAGAACTGAAAATTTAATCAAAATGTACACCGAGAAATATGTGCGACGATTTTATGAGCATAGAATCGACCTAGTAAAGATTTCATTAAACTTTGGATATCAAAAATAGATCAAGCAACGAGAGGTGATTGATAATGCTTTTAGCTGTTATGCTGACCGAACTGAAATATTGTCGTCATGGTGTGTCATACGCATCATACGAGAAACGATTTTCTGACCGCTTTTGGTGTAGCAGGGACGCTATTATAGGCCATGTTTGAATTGAATTTCATTCATGTGGAAAGAAAATGCTATTTGGGGCTTTTTCTCATCGATAACGTTTTATTAAAAAGTTTATGACAACCCGAAAAGTGTTTTAAATTGAAGAAAGAGAGGGTGGCGGAAATTCTTTCAGTTGTCCATAATCAAAATATATTAAGTGTACGAATTTGAATATCCCAATAAAGTTTGTTGGCTGAGGTCCCATAGAAACTTTGCCGTTTAAATCTATGAGTTTTCTTCACTGCTACCATACCCTTCTGAGCTTTTAAAATTATATTTGAAAGAAACCAATTTTCTCAGTAGGTAAAAAGCCAAGAAAGTAAAAATAATAAATTCAGTTTCTATTCACTGTCAAGGCCAGACAACGAAAATGCATGAAGTGTACAATGAACTCAAAGTGTTTTTGTATACTTTTTTTTAGAGATAAATAAATATTTACGTAAGTATTTGTTGTGTGATGACTATTAAGTTGCACACAGAGTTCATTTTGGTAATGAAAGTTATGATTGCAAACAGATAAAATTTACAATTTCGTCAAAGACGCAATTGTTTTTGAAAAGAATTCCATTAGCAGGAAATCAATAATGCTAATAACGTTGTTGGTTTTATCGGTGAACATCGGTTTTATTATCAGAGAAAATGGCTTGCAGGTTACTTTTTTCATGGGAAATTATTATTTTTTTAGGTGGGAAAAGTTGTGGAACAGATAAAATCCCAAACGAAAAAAGAAAGTGAGGCAGAAAAGTTTTCCAGAGAGGATAAAACCCTCATGAAAAATAATTACTTACAATTTTAAATTTATCTTCAATCATCCAATGGTTTGCCTTTCGGCGAATCAATAAAACATTAACAGTAGATATTAGCGTAAAATGGCTAAAAATTTAAAGTCGGAAATGCGTAAAAATCATGGTCTTTTCATTAAGAGGGCATCTAACGAAAGGTATAACCTTGTCAAACTAAGTCAGCCTGGTGTTAGACCATCGAAGTCGGCACGAGGCTGCGTACTTGATACCTATTGAGAATAAAGAAGGTAGCCTGGTGCTGTACATCCCTTTTTACCAGGGACGTGACAGTCTTTTGTTTTAATATTTACAAGTAATACTCGACGTGAAGTTAGTTGCAGTTGCAAAAAATCAGCTGATTTTTGAACTTTTCAATAAAGTCAGCTGATTTTGGAAAATTTATGAATGAAATCAGCTGTTGCAATGAAGTTAGTTTCGGTCGTAATTGGAGCCAGCTTCGCGTCTAGTATTACTTGCAAATATATTTACAGAGGACTGTCACGCCTCTGGTTTTGACCAAAGTAGAGTGAGCTCTATGTGTTACATAGGTTTCAATTCGGCACCAGGCTGCTGCTGCCCCCTGCATTCAAAGTGTCATAACTCAAAAACACAGCCTCGTGCCGAGTTGAAACCTATGTCACGTATAGATCTCATTACCGCCTACACTTTGGTAAAAACCGTAAAAGCATTTGCTCCCTTCATCATTCCCAGGTACACGGCTCAAGTACGCAGCCAGGTGTCAAATTATAAACTAATGCAATGTAATGTACTCGCTACTTCCTACATTTTCAAATTTTCGGCACCAAGTGTCCTGGTTGTAAGTGTGGACCTATCTTCTAGCGAAAAGTTTGTTAAAAAAGCTAAGCAATCTTAAAACAACCAGACGAAAAAATTATGAGGAACTTTTTTGAAGTTGACAATTTTTCTTGATGGCGTACTTTGTTACAGTTTTTCTGAGAATGTTCGAAGCATCCAGCAATAATAGTTTGTTCATGCATTAGGTTGATCTTTACTCTAGTGCATGAACCTACTGGATCTTGAATCCGGTACGCAGCCAGGTGTCAAAAAGTGATGTTAGGAAGTGTTAGAGTCAATATCGAGTACTTTACAGAAAAATAATTGTCAATTTGATACCAGGCTGCACGCTTTGTCATGGTTCAAGTTCACAAAGAATGCAGCCTGGTGTCAAAAATTGAAGCATATCACCGTGAAGGCATTCACGAATGCTTGGAAAAACATCGATTTTATCGGGCGCGCTCAAACACAATAAGCTACTTCACGGAATAAAACTTCTTTACTTGCTGTCAATTATTTTGTTCGTATTAATGACGGTTGCAAAGAAAACTCACGAATAAAACTAAATGATTCCCTCATAGTCTCCAATATGTGAAAGCGTTTTATTCCAAGAAGTAGAGGAAAAGGTTTTACAGCCGGATTCATTATAGTCTGAGAAAAATGGAAACCGCCAGTTTCTAATTAACCACATTTTATCATACAAATCAGAGACTTATCGGAGACTTTCTACTTTTCTATGACTGTATGAAAATTTGAATTGCTGCCAAGTTCGTATGAAGAAATTCATAAATATGATAGATTTGATGAATTGACGAGTGAAATTTTGTATTTTATGCGCCCGCCGTACACTGACAAAAGAGACATCCAAATTTCACCTAGTATCTGCCACAGCTGTATTTTTTGTATGCGGTGCTGTGACGGATATTGTAGATTACATCGAGAAATGTTGATGCTGTTTTAGTCAGTGTATGTTTGTAGTGTATACAAAGGAGCAGTTGAGTTCATTTTTGAACAGTTGATCCGGGAGGAAAACGTTACTCTTTTTGTTTAACGATTTGTATTGCATGTCGTCGTTGCTTGATCTGAGGGGAAAGCTTTTTCGTTAGCTTTTTGTTTGATTTGTTACAACAAAGTGAAACGCTTTTTCATAGTAAGTGAACACGAAAATTCTTTTGATTCACTCAATTTTTACAGCTTTTACATAAGTCACAAAATAGCAAAACAGATGGAATGAGCTCTATGTTATCATAAGTAGTGCAAGATGTAACAAGATGTGAGTTTGTAAGTCAAGGCGAAGATAGAGCCACAAGTATATCAGTATACCAATTGATATTGACAAAGGTCATGACTAGAAGACATTTTTCAAAATAAAAAGTGGTAACGGAGTGCTTGAAGTTTAAGAAAGTTAACTCCCGAAACAAAAACTCCCTCTCACCTGTTGTAAACTGTGCGAAAAATTTGTGAATTAATTCTGTTCGAACAGTTTATAACAATATAGATGAGGCTATCCGACTTCAGAAATATTGATTTCGATTTACTCGATCACGTCGGGGTCACCATTTGAGGGTAATGGAAACGATAATAGTTTTATAACTAAAATTGTAACATTTATTGTATCGAATTGAACCGCGTGACAACGATGCGTCTCGGATGACGATTGTGTTTCGAATGCCTACAGAATGTAGAATCAAATGAACGTTGGCGGGTGGTGAGTTTGCATGCATGAACAAATGAATTAATGCAAACGAACCGCCGCACTGCTTTGTCGCACTATTTCCTTAACTTTTAAAATTGTCCTCACTTTTTACTTTGCAAAATGTATTTCGAGGCATGAATAATTGCATCATCTGAATATCAAATTGTATCCTAGGATCAATAATTGTAGCTATGGCCGGTCCTGGGCGAAGGTGAGGTGAGACGAGTACTTGAATTAAATACTGCCACAAAATGCGAACGAATAACATTTTTGACTTACTCCCGGATTCAAGAATCCATACTTATTAATATTACAGTCAAATGTTTTCCATTTCTTACTACACAAGGAATATACACTTGACGCGTAATTAAACATTTTTGCTCAAACTTTGTTTCATTTAATAATTTAATTTCATGCTGTAAATAATTCCGTTTGACAATCTTCAATGTACTCCAACTCAGAACACAAAAAATAATACGACAAGCGTATTTTTTTTATTTTAAATTAACAGAAAAGTGGAACAACGAACAAAAGAAGGAAAAGCTTCCTTCTGTATATTACAAGCACATTTGCGCCCTTACTTATTAAGGCAAAAAATTTTATGAAATGTCGGTTGAACATGAAGTAGCTGTTGTAGTTAACTCAACTTGTTTGATTTTATTTTTATTTCCTTCGAGTTGTTCGTGCTGAGGGGATCTGCAAAATTATTTACTTGTTGCTGGTTGCTGAGCAATTTTTGAACTAAAATATTTATTTCTTTTCGAATCGTATAATCGCATTTTGTTTCCAAGCATATGTTTATTGGAAATGTAGCTCATGAACAAGGGCAATGCTTGAAATCGAAAGTATAGATCAAAGTAGATCAAAGTCAGTGGAAGTTATCTAAATATTTAGTATATTTTTATAAAGTCACAAGAAACGTTAAAGAAAACTCATTTTTTTTTTGTGAAAAATGTTTAGAAAGTTTAACTTTGTGTATTTCATCATTTCTCCGCCGGATGTGAAATCTACCTTACAAAACTGAGGTTCAGAGTAAACATTAATTTGTTGCTTCTACGCGACTGTCATTCAAGTACTTTATATAATGTGCCAACCCCAGGCGGTGTTGAAGAAAGAACAGTATAAATTGAAGCAAAAATAAAATGCGTGAACATTTGGTACGTCCAATTAGGAGAAATAAGTAAATATTTTCTAGAGAAAAATTATCTTGCTTTTGGATGTGTTGGTGTGCGATGAAACTGATGTTACATGCCACACACCCATATACATTAAGTATTTTCACTTTGCTTCAGCTATGGTTAGTAAATGTTTACCACTGGCTATATAAATGTATACAATTGGTATTTATGTTACGTTATCAAAAGATGTGAAGCCCTTGGGGCTCAAACTTAAAGCTTGTGAAAATTCTTATAAGCTAACAGAAAAGTAACTCTACAGCAAAGGAATCAAAAAATTGTGTAACTTCGTTGTTAACGTCACTAGCTTAGATGGTCAAACAGTAACACAGAGACTTGATATGTGACTATTGGAATCAAAGGTCAGTCTATTCCACATGAAAAAAAAATCTAGTTATCTCTTTCTCTCGAGACCAATGTGGCAAAAAAGTGACGACTCTATCAATTTTAAGATTTGGAATAGACCGAATTTTGATCACAATAGACTCATATGTCGACTGAGTTCCTCAGATAGACTACAAATGAGCAAAGGTCATCATCATTTGACGTTTCGTCACCATATAAAATGCAAAGAAAGACCCCATGACAATTTGTTTCATCAGATTTTTTGACATTTGCGCGATAAAACGTGACAGCAATTTATGTGGCTCACAACCTTATAACGTAAGTCTGCTCTTATAGGGAACCCAGCCGCCATATCATGTCTCTGCAATTTTCTTTACTTTTCTATACAAGCGGAGAAACTTAGTATTCGTCCCCACGAACTACGACACGTTATTCGCGTGGTATTCGTCTCGTGTATGTACGACAAACAAATTTCGCGTATTCTTCGTTTGTGCTCGTAGAGAAGATTAAACGATTTCTATGTATTAGTTGTACTAATTCATTTGAGAAGCTGCTGGTGTTAACAATCTCAGTGTACGTATGTTATGCAAAATAAACTTACATATGGTAAAAAATACAAACTGAAAGCAACTGCACTTTTTTGTTTGTTCCCAAATGCAGTCAGTACACATGCGAATTTCTATTTTTCCAGAAAACGAATTTATGCAAAAACAAATGTGTTAATTTCTTGACCGTTTGTCGAGTGTGACAGATTTTTTTGTAAAACGTGTATTCTTTTTGCATTAAATAAACTCTAAGTCAACAAAGGTCGATTTCTTAAAAAAAAACCTCTCGTTTCTCGTGCTCTGCACTGGAAACGTAAATTCATTTAAATTTCGGTTTTCAGTGCATAAAATTCATAAAGTAGGTGAATTCGCACAACAAAGAAAACAAATTATTCAGACGGAATAAAGAACTTTTAAAATACAAAGAGAAACGTTAAAATTTGATACAAAATTGATGTATAAAACAAAAACTGCTTAAGCATAAGATTACATAATGGAAAAATATAACGCAGATTGCATAAAGTTTTTTTTTCAGGATTATTATGGGCACATGTTAAAATGCCAAGTATAAAGAGAACGAATACTGTTTTGTTTGTACGTAAGTTTTGTAAAAAAAAAATAAATAAAAAAGATACCAAGGCCACAACCAATATCGTGTTATCTAACAAAATGTTTCTGTAGGTTAAGAGACCTAACAGTTTTAAAATTCATTTCAACGTTACAGCTTAGACGATGTACTTCGTAATATGCAAAATTCAAATTTAGATAATGCAATTTGTTTTAATTGTATTTTCGCATAACGAACTCATTTATTTAGATTAAACATTTGGACTTTGAAATCAAGTCATTCGGTAATTAATAAACATCGTAATATTTTTCTGCACATGTTTCATTAGTGTTGTGTTGTCATTTTTTGATCAAATCAAATTACATTTGCTGACTTTTGATTTAAATTTTTTATTTTGTTTTAAAACATTCAATGATATTATGGAGTCATCTGTTTTATGTCGTATGAAAATTCTTTAGTTGCATCGATACTTGAGTCATTTTGAAATGGTTCTAAGAATATTACATAACAAAAATGTTATGTGTACCGTTCAAATGGGCAACATTGACTGGTAGGGCGACATTGACCGGAATTACAAGGAAAAAAATTTTTTGATTTGGTATGATTACCATACAAGATTTTATTTGAGTTCATTTCCTGACAGTGTAACACTTCGAAAAACTAGATTTGTGGTTGAGACAAGAGTTGGTTGTATATACGACAATTGTCGTAATCCCACTTCGCCTATAATTCACTGTTACGTTTATGAGGAACATTTCCTCATTCAACAGCTGCCCTCACAAAGAAAACCTGCGCCTTTAGGCACTTGTACTTCTGCGAATGGCAGAGTTATACATACCAGTTAGGGCGTCAACGGCTTATGCCTAAGTGTGGTGATTTTCATGACAGGATGCATAAGTTGGGAAACTAATGATATTTCTTGTTTGGCAGCTCAATTATAGCGTTATGAAAATCACTGCACTTTGACATATGCCGTTGACGCGCTAAGACCTTTCTACAAACTCTCATTGCAATTGTCGCTACACTTTCAATTATGAAATTTTCTACTTTTCAAGGGAAGTCATTAGCAGTTTTGCATATAAAAGATCTCGTCTCAGCGCTCGTTCGGTAATATAAAGAGAATGTGTGAAAAGAGATTTCCAAGAGGATCCTATCAGTAAAGTTGAAGTCACTCACAAAATACAAAGGGAAGGGAATGGCTTAAAAAATCGTCCGAAAATGTACGATGTGGAGGGCGGGTTCTCTTTCTACACTGAGGAAAATATGTACAAGCGATGTATTATATACGCCGTCAACGTATAATATACGCGGTGAATATATTATCTACCTTATTTACGTATTGTGTACTGTGCCACACAACACCCCCCATGACGAGAGTAATAAACATAACAAATTAAACGGAGGGTAAATTTAATCACTTTCTGAACAGAAATGGTACATTCAAGGCATATTTCATCCTACAGGATTAGCCATCCATTTTACATTTAACGTTTTTTCAAGGACCGACAATTTTTTTTTTGAATATTTTGGATTACCTAGCTCAATTTTGTATCGATGAAGTGTTATTCCAAACTTCTAGCCCATACATTTTTGAAGTCACTTCTTGATGTGTAGGTTACGTGGGTGAACCGAGGTTCAGCACCTAGGCCGCCTTTGGGCCTGTTGTCCTTAACCAATACTTGCAAACCACTACAAGTAGCATATATCTATAGAGTTTTCAGCGAAACGGGCTTGAATTTTTCATGAGAATGTTTCAGAATTGCACCCTAATGGCCAGAACAGACTTGCTTTTTGAAAGTTTCCAATATTTTTTCAAATTAAACTCGTTTCACAAATTAAAAAATTTTGCTTGCCCCCCATGGACGGTAAACAAGTCGGCGTCGCTGCTCACATAACACGTGCACAGTGTTCTTAATGCGTGCACAGTGTTCTTAATACGTGCACAGTGTTCGTAATATGTGCACGGTGTTCGTAATACGTGCACGATGTTCGTAATACGTGCACGGTGTTCGTAATACGTGCACAGTGTTCGTAATACGTGCACGGTGTTCGTAATACGTGCACGGTGTTCGTAATACGTGCACGGTGTTCGTAATACGTGCACGGTGTTCGTAATACGATAAAGAACGATGAACGATAAAGTGATTTGGTAAAAGTAACTGAGAAGAAAATCGCTTTTATATTGGCCTTAATGAGATAAGAATCTGAATGAAAGAGCTTAAAGCTTTTAGTCGAAAATCGGTCAAAGTTGCCCATTCTGACGGTAAAATGTTATTCAAGAGAAATTCAACTTACATTTGTCCAAGCTCTCATTGCAAGATTTTAATGCTTCGTCCAATGTGTTACGTTGCATGTAACTAACTGCTCGTTCATTCGACTCTGGCGACCACCATTTTTCCACCAATCGCAATACCAACACATCCTGCTTAAAACTATCACCAAATGTTGAAAAAACTTTACCACAAATTTTACATTCGGTTTGCCCATAGACACAATCACCACAAAATGTGTGACCGCAAACAGCGGTCACTGGACATTTGAGAATGTCTTCACATAATGCACAGCACAGAGGATCACAAAACACTGATCCATTGGTAACACTAATTGATTGTTGAACATTGCTAGCACTATTTTGATGAGATCGATTTTGTTGAGATAAAATGGATGCAGTTACACCATTTAACAACGCTAAACTTAAGTGATGTAATCGATCCAATGGCACTGTATATCCAAATTGTTGATGAATGTGGGCATATGCATCGAAGCTTAATTCAATTCGACCTGTACAAGCTAATGCATCACCGTATCCCATAAACATATCCAGAGTATTGTACGCATTGTCCTGTAGGCATTGCTTGTACAAATCCACAGCTATTGTATAATCACCTTTGGCAAACGCTTCTTTGGCTAAATCGGATAGTTTTGCCATTTTTTTTCATACGATATTCTTTTTATTAGAAAAATCAACACAAAATTTTTGATTACGTAAAATTGTGAGATATCAAAGTTTTCAAAAAAAAACAAATTTAATTTACTTTTCACAATTTTCTTCTCAATGAATCTTTTAATTTATTGTGTCAATGCCACATTAAGCACAAATAACGTTACAGAAAAAACTGTTTTATAACCATAATGATTGCATAAAAGCACTTAAATGTTTTCACCGAGGCTATTGTTTATGTACTGCAGTAATAAATCCATACAAATTAAAAAATATTGAGGTCTTATCAAAAAATTAGCCAAAAAATTCGTTCAATAATTCGTACGTCTATAGGCGAACTTATCAATACTGTTTATAGACATAAAAATGTGTTTCTCAAGAAAATTTACGCAAAAGTAAAGACACTGAAAAAAAAGTTCTTATGTGATCTGTTATTACATAAACATGAGGTGGTTACATATTACAAATTTTCACACAAATTTTCCTTAAAGAATAGCAACGCGTTTACTTTTTGATATCGTCGTGTTACTTGTTGTTTTGATGAGTTTTTCATTTAATTTTCTTCTTTTTTTAGCACTCGTACGATATTGTGAATCAGTGTTTTCTTCGAACAAATCGAACAAATCGCTTGAACATTACGTCGTAAGTCTTGTTACGTGCACTTATCGTTTTCAATATTTACTCATTTCATCAAAGAGTACAATCAATTATTATAAAACCGACGAATTTTTTAATTTTTTTCTACTACATAACATTCTTATGTAACACACGCGGCATCGAAATTTTCACAGATTATAATGTTTTTTTTTCTTCTCTCAAGCAGCTGGAAAATATCGCTTTTCATTAGAATTTTTTCATGGATTTTCCAGTGTGAATCACTTTGTCCATACACTTCAAAACACCAGCTAACAAAGTCAATTACAACTTTTCTTTTATAAGAATTTTATGATTTTGGTACTAACTTCGACACTATATGCTACACAATCTGATATACTGTCAAATATGTAACAAATAATAATAAAAAATAAAACTCAAAGATAGGCTCTGCACTCTAACTTTGGCCGCGTTCGACTTTCAACTAATGAATCAGAGAGTTTCAAACAAATATTGTTCAGACGATTCAAGGCTTGAATGTGTGCGCACTCTAACTTACACATACCCACGTCAAATCAATAATCATCGTAACACCATGTGTGAATATCCGCTCTCACAAAGAGCATGGTTCGTTTCAAACATGTTCTTCCAATGAGTTCTTCTTCTCTACATTTACAATTTTTATCTCTTCAGTATTCAATTTAACTTCACAAACACTCAAGCGGCAGCATGAGTACGTTTCGTGTATACAATGCGATTTTTGTATCAGTAATGCGATATCTTTGATTATTCTTAAGTTGATGATATTTTTAAGTTTTACTTCGTATGTACACAATGGTATATAACCACTTACAATGATTCTGTCATGTTTTTCGTTACATAAAGGTCAGACATAGGATTTTTTTTGCGATTTGCATTTTGGGTATATACTTAAAAAAACACGCGATCCAATTAGCAAGCAATGTAGACGTTTTTAATGAAATGAATGAAAATTTATGAAAATATTGACTCTCTGGTCGATGAATAGAAATTATTAATTAGCTTTTGTATTTTCCCGAAGAATCCAATTTATGTTTTCTGATTACAGCTACGAGAATTTAACTTTAAAACTTGAGACAATATCAGACAGAGGTAGAGGTGTGGAGTCCCGAGTAAAAAAACCATGCGATTTGAGACTGAAATTGAGACTGCTTTTGTGTATGGCACTGAGTATTGTATTTTCGAAAGTTTTAGACTGTTTTGAGACCGTCATAATCATTAAAATGATGAGTATGCTCATTTTTGCCTCAATTAATAGACAATTTTCTGGTGTTTGACTTTTTTGTCGGACTGTTTAAGACTGTAGAGTATGCTACTTTGAGACTGTTGAGTATGCTCATTTTGAGACTATTTGAGACTGTTGAGTATACTCATTTTGAGGCTATTTGAGACTGTTGAGTATACTGATTTTGAGACTGTTGAGTGTGCTCATTTTGAGACTATTTCAGACTGTTGAGTATGGTTATTTTGAGACTGTCGAGTATACTCATTTTGAGACTATTTGAAACTGTTGAGTATGCTTATTTTTAGACTATTTGAGACTGTTGAGTATACTCATTTTGAGACTATATCAGACTGTTGAGTATGTTCATTTTGATGCTATTTGAGATTCTTGAGTATGCTAATTTTGAATTGACGAAAAATATTTTTGTCGAAAATGAGTACAATCAACAGTCTCATTGGTCAAAAATTTTTTTTTCACCATTGAGCATGCTCAACAGTCTCAAAAGCCTCCATAAAATTGTGAAAAATATTTTTGTCGCAAATGAGTACACTCAACAGTCTCATTGGCTAAAAAAAATATTTTTCACATTTGAGCATACTCAAGAGTCTCAAAAGCCTCAACAAAATTGTGAAAAATATTTTTGTCGAAAATGAGTGCACTCTACAGTCTCATTGGCTAACAAAATATTTTTCACAATTGAGCATGCTCAACAGTCTCAAAAGCCTCAATGAAATTGTAAAAAATATTTTGGTTGAAAATGAGTACACTCAACAGTCTCATTGGCTAAAAAAAATATTTTTCACATTTGAGCATACTCAAGAGTCTCAAAAGCCTCAACAAAATTGTGAAAAATATTTTTGTCGAAAATGAGTGCACTCTACAGTCTCATTGGCTAACAAAATATTTTTCACAATTGAGCATGCTCAACAGTCTCAAAAGCCTCAATGAAATTGTAAAAAATATTTTGGTTGAAAATGAGTACACTCAACAGTCTCATTGGCTAAAAAAAATATTTTTCACATTTGAGCATACTCAAGAGTCTCAAAAGCCTCAACAAAATTGTGAAAAATATTTTTGTCGAAAATGAGTGCACTCTACAGTCTCATTGGCTAACAAAATATTTTTCACAATTGAGCATGCTCAACAGTCTCAAAAGCCTCAATAAAATTGTAAAAAATATTTTGGTTGAAAATGAGTACACTCAACAGTCTCATTGGTAAAAAAAAATATTTTCCACAATTGAGCATGCTCAACAGTCTCAAAAGCCTCAATAAAATTGTGAAAAATATTTTTGTCGAAAACGAGTACACTCAACAGTCTCATTGGATAAAAAAAATATTTTCACATTTGAGCATGCTCAACAGTCTCAAAAGCCTCAATAAAATTGTAAAAAATATTTTGGTTGAAAATGAGTACACTCAACAGTCTCATTGGCAAAAAAAAAATATTTTCCACAATTGAGCATGCTCAACAGTCTCAAAAGCCTCAATAAAATTGTGAAAAATATTTTTGTCGAAAACGAGTACACTCAACAGTCTCATTGGATAAAAAAAATATTTTCACATTTGAGCATGCTCAACAGTCTCAAAAGCCTCAATAAAATTGTAAAAAATATTTTGGTTGAAAATGAGTACACTCAACAGTCTCATTGGCAAAAAAAAAATATTTTCCACAATTGAGCATGCTCAACAGTCTCAAAAGCCTCAATAAAATTGTGAAAAATATTTTTGTCGAAAACGAGTACACTCAACAGTCTCATTGGATAAAAAAAAATATTTTCACATTTGAGCATGCTCATCAGTCTCAAAAGCCGCAATAAAATTGTGAAAAATATTTTTGTCGAAAATGAGTACACTCAACAGTCTCATTGGCTAAAAAAATATTTTTCACATTTGAGCATGCTCAACAGTCTCAAAAGCCTCAATAAAATTTTGTGTACACTCAACAGTCTCATTGGTTAAAAAAATATTTTTCACCATTGAGCATGCTCAACAGTCTCAAAAGCCTCAATAAAATTGTAAAAAATATTTTTGTCTTAATGCGATTGTGAAAAATATTTTTGTCGAAAATGAGTACACTCAACGGTCTCATCGGCTAAAAAAAAATATTTTTCACAATTGAGCATGCTCAACAAAAAAAGTCTTGAAATGAGCATGAGTAGAGCGATCTCAAATAGTCTAGGCGAGTGTGCTCAAGACCTCAGTCAGTCTAAATCTAAAAAAAAAATTAAAATGAGTATACTCACTGGTCTCATTGGCGCAGACGCGAAATATCCCCGGACAAAATAATAAACGACATAATAACCCCAGTTAACAGTGGGATCACTCCAAAAAGACTCATTCGCCAGGCCCAGTGAAGAAACACTTTGTCTACGCTTCACCAGCTGATCAGCTTTTTCACTTATATAACTCCCTTGTGTGCCAGCCCACTGCCAAAAATGCTATAGCATAAAAAGATTTTTGGCAGTGGGTTAGCCCACCCTTTTTTCTACTGAATATGCGAATCTTAAATACACTCAAAGTCTCGTTGCTTTTGCCTTGTATTTTGCATCCATTTAATATTTCCGAGGTTAATGGATGGCTGGGTGTACTTTCTGATTTATAGCAACAACAACCCGAATCAATTTCTGAATACAAGGTTAAGAGCCATTTGTTCCACTTGTGCACGCCAACAAACAATAAATATAACACGGGAATGGGCACACAATCATTTTCTTTGTTGTCTGCTGTAACACTGGACGACAATGTGTTATGCTGGTATAACTACAGTCATTGCCGTGTTTATGAACACAATTTAAGCGTTCCGTAAACAACATTCGCCGAAATTGTGGAACTCTAGATTCAGTTGAATCAAAATTCCATTCCCATTCTAGTAATTAGAAGTCTTGTTTGTATGTACCGATGCGATGACTTGATTACACTCTATTTTAATGTTTTCGTTTTGCACTAATACAGTTTGCTTTGGTTTCCACATCAATTTAATTCAATTAGTTTACTAAAAATAACATGAATCCAAATTGTATTGAATTCGTCATAAAGCCATAAGTACAAGTGGTCACAAAAAAAACTATAATTGGAGACTGTTCGGCAAACACTGTTGTTGTTGTTGCAGTGAGGTAAGCTGCGAGAAAATGTCGGAACGTGAACAAACAAATAAAATAACGTAGACGAATAACACTTGGAGCGTGCGTTTGTATCATGCTTTGTTTGAGAGAGTATTTTTGTTAGGAAATTATTAAACTTACCCATTCTCGCCAGTCATCCAAATGTAACTCCAATGTCGTTACTTTTCTCTCGCTCATCGGAGGTGTGTCAGAAAGAGACAACTATAGCAGGCTGTGGAGTTACATATGGATGACCGAGAGATTTGTCAGTTTAGGGTTACCACTTCTGTGCCACGAAACTCAGATCAGCTGATCCTTAGTTACTATCCCCGTTCATCTCTTAAGTCATTTGAACCCGCCCGTGCCCTCCAGAAACCTGTCTATGACCTATGAGTCTTAGCATTCTAATGTGCCTACACCAAAATGGACTGGAATTGATACTGGTGCCGAAGGAGAAATTACAAAGATCACTGAAAATTCCTCAGTTCATCGTATGAAGGAAAATAGACAGTAAAACAGCATATCAGAGTATATTAAAAATTAATATATAATGAGTAGCCAAACAACACTCCAATTGATGTTTCTTTATCACTACTTATTAGTCGCGGAACCAGGTCAGGTCAACCTGAAACCTGACATCAGGTACCTCAACCCGATTTGAGATGAAATCTAATTTTTTCAAATCTGACCTGACCTGAACCGTCCTGAAACTTGATAATGACGTGGCTCTAAAAAAATATATTTGACATTAATCTGTCACATCACGTCAGGTCACGTCAGTTTGATTGACCTGACCTGACGTGAACTTTCCCGTTTGACGATTTTTTGACCGCGATCAACCTGTTCCTACCCCTACTTTTTAGCAGGACCATTTGAATTCTCCACTCAATACACTCGTTCCCATTATTGAACACCTTATCATTTTTCAATTGTGAACGACTTACATGGTAAATGAATTCGTTCGAATTCCCGCACCTTCCCCAAATATTCGACATAATGACTTCGTGGCGCACTTTTTCGTAAGGTTGTAGTAATTACGTAACATAAGCTAAAAGACTTAAAAAACGAATGCAAACACATACTTAATTAGTAAAACTTATTAATATCGGCTCGTTTATATTTTGCACAGTCAAACTATCAAAAATTGTAAGCCATGACCCAAATTCATGCGATCGATGACGATGATGTATAAATATTGTGTGATGACATGATGCTGGTGATTGGAATATTACATATAAAGTATAGATTTCATCAAAGCTGACGTATTACTGGTTCTGCCTTTATTTATAGCTAAGTTTGTCTATTAAGGTTTGTGATTTCCTTCGCAAATTAATAAACATAATTCGAACAATATTTTGTTACGTCTACAGCTGGCACAAATATTTGTAGAGTAAATTTATACCTTGTTCGACGAAGATTCTATATTTACAGTTTCATAAATAAATTAATGGGAAATTCTGATGATTTTAATTTGCTTAATGAAGACTTGTTACATCAGATGATGAATTAAAAGTACTGAATGTCTGACTAGCATACATTGTATGACACGGTCGACCGATCCAACAAAAAGAAATTCAACAAAAGTTACTAATTTTCGGAGGCGCTGTACTCGTCTATTTTTATCACTTTGCCTTATACTAGCGAATAACTTGGCATCTTGTTGATAATTAACAGGTTAATTATTAGAGATTAAATATTTCTCTCGCTTTGCAAATTGTTCCTTGTGTTTAGCGCTTTTCTATTTGATTTGTGAAAGGACATTTGTTTCTATTTGTTCTATCACAAATATATCGTCGGCGAAAACTTTTATTTCCTCTTCAAATACGCGATTCTGACGTTGTAGAGATAATGATGTATAGTTTGTTGTAAAAGGTGTAGTATAAGTTGTGGTAAAAGCTGAGATTAAAGTTAAAATTTGAAGTAAAATTTGTAGTAAAAGTTGGAGTAGGAGTTGTAGTGAAAATTGTAGTGAGAGTTGTAGTAAAAGTTTTGGAGAGAGTTGAGTGTTGAGTTGATAGAGTTGTGGTAAAAGCTGTAGTAAAAGTTTTAGTAGAAGTTTTAGTAAAGGTTGTAGTAAACATTGTTGTAAAAGCTGTCGTAGGAGTGTTGTAATAAAAGTTGTATTAAATATTGTAATATGAGTTGTAGTCAAGTTGACGTTGAAGCTATAGTCAAGTTAAAGTGATAGCTGTAGCAAACTCTGCACTAACACTTGTACTAAAATTTGTAGTACACGTTGCAGTAAAAGATGTAGTAGTAGAAGTAGTTATAGGGTTTGGAACAGATGTTTTATTTCAGATTAATCTGAAAAATTTTTAATCTGAATCTGATCTGTAAATTTTATTTTTGATCTGAATTCGATCTAATCTGAATTTAACAGTTCTCAATTGGATCTGAAATCTGAGAGATATCTGAACAGATATCTGAATGGTATATCGATAGAGCTAAAACAATTTTTTGTGCTATTATAATAAAGATATTAAGACTACATTAAGGCGCATTAAGACTCAAGATCCAAAATTGAGTATCCGAGTGTGTGGGATGAAGTGCAAAGTGTGTGGGATGAAGTGAGAAGTAAGTGGTGTAAAATTAGAAGTGTGTAGTGTAAAATGAGAAGTGTGTAGTGTAAAATGAGAAGTGTGTAGTGTAAAATGGGAAGTGTGTGGGACAGGGCCTATTTTTGAGAAAAATTGCTTAAAATTTCTAAAAAAATTTCTGAAAAATTATAAAAATTTTGAAGCATAATTAATGTTTTTTACTCAAAAAATTGTTCAAACGACCTATTTTAGGTGTTTTAGGGCATCCTAGAATTATTGTCATAAGTACTAAGGGCTGAATTTTCAGCCACCCGTTCATGCTTGGTTTCTTGTTGTTTTTTTCATCTGCACTACCTCTAATATGGATCAGAATACACTTTACGTCGATTCTTATTAATTCTACACTCATTTCAACTTGTTTGAACGTATTTTTCATCAAAATAAAAATCTAGAAAATTTGAGAAAACTCGAGAAAATTTGAGAAAATTCGAGAAAATTTGAGAAAATTTGAAAAACATTTCTCAAAAATAGGCCCTGGTGCGGGATGAAGTAAAATGTGTTTGGGATGACGTGGAAAGTGTGTGAGATTAAGTGAAAACACATTCTACACAATTCCAACTTCATCCCACACACTTCCCACTTCATCCCACATACATACCACTTCATCCCCCACACTCCTCACTTACAAAACTTAAGTATTTAATGGCACCAAGCCAAGTAACTATGTTTAATCTGAAGCCAATCCAAAAAAAGTCTGATATGATCTGAATCTGAAACGTAATAGTTATTAACTGCATTGGCTATGTAATTCGCCTTTGGCTCGGATATCGCAAACTTTCGCAGATGTGTTACAACTGCATATCATAGCCAATTCAGTTCAAAATTTTAATGCATAAGCGAGCGGTATGTTGAAAACACACCAAAAAATTTCACATATTTTCCACACGTTCGCTTTGACAACAA
>CM055404.1:8744737-8766905 GCA_029228625.1 Pseudolycoriella hygida
AATCAGCAGTCCCTGGAGAAAGTGCTAGCAAGAAGAAATTTTTTGATCTGGACAATAAGTCAAAGTCGCTGAGGATGATTCAATGGCTTACAAATAATGAAGTAATTCAAAAAAAAAAGATCACTTATGGAGATATAATCCAGGATGGTGTCATGTTCAATCGGTTACGCAATAATGGAGTCAATTTGACTTTGTTGAAACCACACTTTGAAAAAAAAAGTTATCAGTATATCGTTGACGAAATAGACAGATTGAACTCCAGAAAATATTGGGGATGTGCAAGATGTAAGAAAGACTTGAAAGGTATAAAGTTAATGTGTAATGGGTGCCTTGACTGGTATCACTTGCATTGCACCCAATTTAAGGCAATGCCTTCAAAGAAATTTACCTACTTTTGCTTTTCTTGCAAGAATTTACAGTAAAAAAAATCGTTTCAAAAACCGGTTTTAAGCTACTTTAAGCAAGTATTTTTGATATGTATCAATTTCTATTAATAAAAGTTAGAGTTGTCTCTTTGTAACACTTTTCAGTGGACTAATTACGTTGTACTAATCTTTCGGGGGCCAATAGCACTTAAATGACTATTGGCCCCCGGGGGCCAATAGCCACTTCGTTCTTTCAATGTTTCGTACTTTGGAACCCTTTAAATATCTTCTGATAAAGTCATCTCCATAGATACCTTCTACCATAGTATACCATAGCGCGCTTTCCTCATACCAGTCTTTCCAACCACGCTAATAAACACTCTCTTAACTCTGCAACGAGCTGTATCAGTTTTTCTTATTAACAATAGTAGAAATGAAACTATGGATGTTCTGGGATCGCAGAGATTTGATTTGGCATTTCTTTAAGGAGCCCCAATTAGTTCTGCCTTTTTAATGGCTAGTTTGACAATAAGGTCACGGCCTTCCAGTGCTAACGTAGAGGTGAAAAATGTCGAAACAGAGCTTTCTGCGATATTCTTTCCTCTTCAGCGACATGAGACCTTTTAACACAATGTAAACCTACCCCTACTTAGCGGACAAAGAGTACATCTTCTTTTGGAAAGAGTGATTGTAAATAACTAAAACAATGGGACGATTAACATTTAGTGGGAGTCGTATGAAGCTAATGTATCTCGTCATTGCGATTCTTTACGAATAGAAAGGAGATGTTTGACGTCAGTTATGAGACGCATACTTCTGTTACGTAAAGACTCGTATTGCACAAATGTATTTAAAATATCGAAATCCCACACGTATCATTTTGTTAGATAATATTCTTTTTTCACAATGATATCAAGTAGCGAACAATTCTTTCAGCAAAAATAACCATCAACGTAACAAGAAGTCGAACTGCTTAGCTACGTCATTGTTCCGAAAATGTAACAACGTGTGGTGGATACAACAGTTCGATATTCGACACGCTATCATTAAGTACTTAGGAAGTGGGTAGTGGCAGTATAAAGTGTAAGAAAAATATCAGAACCATTACATGCACCTGGATTCAACACGTAAAATTTGTGCTGATTTCATGAAATCTACATACCACCGCCCGCCCGTGTAAGTCTTAATAATTATTGCTACATCCATTTATGTAAGCCGACAGCAACGTGAAAATTGAGATTATGCCATTAGTTAAATGGTGTTATGCCATCGTCAGCTCAAATCACGTGTTTTATAAATGAAAATTATTCTTCGTACGATATTGAATAAATTATGTAAGAATTTTGTAGGGTTCTGGAGAAAAATTCTTAACAAATTACATTTTGATTTCTTTCTTTCGATTTCGATTTTATCCTAATTAAAGGTGTGCGATATTTCGACGATAACGTCATAAAGATCATCTACAAGGCGTTAGTTCGATTAAACTTGGAATTCACTGCAAATGTTTGTCGGCGGATTCAATTCAGAATTATATCATGCAAAGATCGACCGTCCAAAGTACGCAACGAAACTTCAAAAAACCCGACCCGAACCCGAACCAGAATTGTTTTTTTCGGGTTCATGGGTTTCGGGTTTCGAAAATTTTAATCGGGTCGGGTTCGGTTCGGGCCGGGTTTGGAAACAGTTCGGGTTTCGGGTTTTGGGTTTCGAAAAATTTTATCGGGTCGGGTTCGGTCTGGGTCGGGTTTTGAAACAGTTCGGGTTTCGAAAATTTTAATCGGATCGCGTTCGGTGCGGGTCGACCCATTTTTTACAATGCAAATTTCAAATTTTTTCCAGGAATTTAATTTTTACTTCTATTGTTAACTCAGACGTCCAAGTAAATGGTTAGGACATGTTAACTTTGATATAGACATGACAACTTTGATGTAGATCAAAAATTTCAATCTCAAACTCAAGAAGAGTTATACAATTTAAACCAGAAAACTGAATTTTTCAGGGAATGTCGATTTCAACACTTCGTAGCCTCTGAAATAAAATTTATTGAAAAAAGTTTTTTCAGCAAAGTTGCTCCTTAACTTTGTTAACGACTAAAAATTTATGTCTCAAATTACTAATTAGTTATATAATTTAGACCGCTACTATTACCGAATTCCATTCTACCCTATCGATCCTCGCAACTTACAAGCCTGTTGTGCTTCATTAGTCTGTGGCGTGTTGTAACCCTGTGGAACTTTATTAGTCTGCGGCACTTTATTAGCCTGCAGAGCTATAGCCTGCGATGCTTTATAAGACTTCGACGCTTTATTTTCTCGCCTGATCTGAACCTCATAAGTATTTGCCCAAGACACAAAATTATCTCATGTTTCGAAAATCCTAAATCCATAACCCCGTTTCAGGGCTAGGCCGTAGCCACAAGATATGGGCCTTCGTACACAATTAAATGTTTACGATGATGCATTAACGCCTAGGAAGACATGATCTGAAATAAAAAGGGGGAAGGGCGCACTGTTATAAAAATGTAGATGTTGAATTTTTTATAACTGTTTATTGTAACAGTTGAGAAAGTGTTTTTTGCTTGTAACTTTATAAGCTTATGTGTGTCCCCCCACTTTTAATTTCAGATTATTTCTTTCTAGGCGTGAATGCATCATCGTAGACAATTATTTGCGTTCTAAGGCCCTGCCCCGTTTACACATCACCAAACGTTAACAGCTACTTTGAAAAGCATCATTACACTTCTACAAAACATCCTAACAAATTTTGTGTCGTTCCTGTACTCTAAATCGCATGTTTTCCGACTTATACTCACAGTCGATCTCCCATAGCTTAGCTAATTTCGGACCACTTTGACCGATCCTGGACATAGAGTCACCATACCGATTTTCACAAAATTCGTTTTTTTTTTAGTTTCGTGGGATCGATACCTTTCATTCGACATGTCGCGACACCTCAATGACCTCGATGTGACCAGTTACGGTCGAGATACTGCCCCACTTTGATATGAATAAAATGACAAACCCACCAAATTTTGACTATTTTCACGCTTTAAAATTTGCAAGAAGAATAGGAATCTACTGAGGAATCAAAAATTTACAACGAAAAATTCGGATAAAATTTCGGGCGTCGTTTTCTTCACGTACTAAACCTAACCCGGAAACATATCCGGCAGTGTAGATCATTTCGGACCCCTGGGCGTCAAACTACTCGACCGGTTTTCACTATCTCGGTTTTATTTTCTTTTTCCTATATCTCAAAGCAATATCTCAATGTACAGCAATGTTGTTGCCTGCATGTCAGTTGTCAGTCGACGCGTTCAGACGCTTTTTATACTGCTGTATTGTCTCAATATTGTGTGTAAATTACCCTACATACCAATTTTATTTTTTGGTACATACATTTGTGATAAACTTGATGTTATATAATGAATTGAGTTAGCGACACTGACGATAAATTGATAAACGCTGTTGTGAATGAAACTATCCAAACGTTGTATTTGAAACGAAACAATTTTGTTTGTGACAAAGTACTATTAAATCAACGTGTTTTTTCTGTTGCTGAAATATCTGATTTGGAGGACATTGCTAATTTGAAACTTTTTGACTAAGTGAATTAATGTGGTCTGGTTTGGTACTAATTGTTGCTTGGAAATAAAAAATTGCAATTTGAACCACGTTGTGCTCTACATCAAAGGTCAGTGTGATCTACATAAATTTTACGTTAGCCATCCATCAAATTGCATAAAACATACACAAAATTCACAATACTTTTACACATTAAAAAATAAATTTGTCGAATATAATTTTTAGATATCCGGGTTGCTTTTTCGAAGCAACTTTCTTGTGCAATTTTGCCTCAAACCAATATAATGAGTAACGCATGAATACATTCAACATGTCGCCGCACCGACACTTTTTTTTTGCTCGGCTAATACTTCTATTTCCTCACTACAGTTTTTACTTTACTCTGCCTTGTTCATATGTTCATATGCGTGGATCGTCATTCAAATGTGTATTTTCAAAGTCGCATCTCTGGTGAAGTGACCACTTTAAAAGAGAATAGAATGTCATCAATTTTTCGGTTTGAACACTTCATACCGCCAATTTCAACGCTTATAACAAGTGATTGTGACGATGACGATTTCAAAATGTTAAGAATTCTTTGCCTACTCACCCATTGATTCGTTATTTTGTCTATTGTGGTTGTAAGTTGTGTAATTACTGATTTATTTTCTGCGCGCAGATATTTCCGTGATTTTGTGAATTGTTTCTTTTACCACTCACTCAAACAGTTGAAAATATGGGAAGCTAATTAATGGTCATCCGCGTGACTGTAACATTCAAATAAAAAAATTGGAAATCAAAAATGAGTGGCCTCTAACAGTGAACAGATACTACTTTCGGATCTTTAAGAAATATCTGAAGTGATTGTAGTTAAAACAAGCCAAATCAGTCATCAACATATTCACATTTACAGTAACGAGGGAAGAAACAATTATTGCTTAACGTCGGCTCAAATGGAAGGTGAGAAGTAGATCACATAACTTTAAGTAATTAAGACAACCAAAGCTCACGAACCTCCAAGACTGAGCACAATTACCAACCCGTATGCAAGAATGCAATCAAAATCATGAAGAAAGGTTTTTACATTTTTCTTGCTATCAAATGCATCATAATTCATTCTTATTAAGTTATTTAACCGTTCCAAAGCGGTAGCAATGCGCGCGTGACGCAAGTCCATTATACGAAAAAAAATTAAGAAACATTTTTTCCGTAGACTGCGAAGCCATACACTCATCATCTTTTATTTTTACCATGTGACTCGGACCAGCTGGTTTGAGCGTTACACTAATGACGATGTTTATGTGTTGGATATTCGAATTCGAATTCCAAAAGGCAATAAAAAAATATTTCGGTTTGGTGCTTATAAAATTACTTTAAACATCAAACGAGGGGGTAGTCACGTTGATTTAATTTCATATGAAAAGTCGCACATCGCATGTAGTGATTACCCCTTTATATCGATCTAATATGTGTCAACTATCAATGTAAACATTAACTACATGACATGACTTTAGTTTTGTTTTGATTATGGCAAGCAAAAGTGGTGTTTTTAAATTTGTTCTTCCCTTAAATTAATAATAACAACAATACTTCAATGAAGAATTTATAATTCTATTCCTCTTAATTTCTGCAAAACAGTGAAGTGAGAAAAGAAATATTTCTAGGATGTGATATGAACCTAACGGTGAACGTTTTGAAGATTAACTTTAATGAAAACTTTTGTTTTCGTTTCTTTTCACACTAAATGCATGCTTTGAACATTGCAATCAATCCGATTGAATCAAATAATGAGAGATTCTTCAGTGTTGTTTGATATTTAGAAATATATCTAAAAGAACATTTTGAAAAATAATTTTGCCATAATCAAAACAAAAAATGCTATGCGGACCCGTACGAATGGCAATGCGTTGCAAAGAATGTCGAGATTTTAATTAAATTTTATTTTCATAAAATCGCATTGCAATATGAAAAATCCGTCCTCACGGGGTCATAAAACACATGCAGGGGACACGTACATATCAGAATAGATGTGGCAAATAGAATAGATGCTGCAAAAAGATTCGAAGGTATCAAAGTAAATGTTGCCTCTACTCTTAAGTGTATGAAATTACGTCGACATTAAATTGGATCGGAAATTGCCGAAAGGGCCATATTGAAATACCTGTCCGAAGGAACGGCGCAAGAAACATCTCCAATCCTTAAAAAAGCCCGAAATTAAAAGAAAAATGGAAAATAATGGCACTAGGCCCGATCCATATCTCCATGAACAAAAAAGTTCGCCTCTTTTTTGTCTGCAACATTGCAAAAAAAACCTCATCATTCAAGAAATATTTACAAAAAACCACCAAATATCGTGTAGGATCGCGTAGCGTGAGTTGGGCCCACACTGAGGACTCTACAGCCCGAACCACTCAATAGATTTTGACTAATTTAATTTTCGCCATTTTCTGATGTCCATATCTTTTCTTTAAAACCTTCAAGAGCGATTTCCGTTCTAATTTCGCAGAGATATAAGTCAAAAAGTCCCACCAACCTTCAAAGAACCACGTTTTTTACCACTTTATCGACCGTAACTTCGAAAGTTTTCGATCGATTCTCTCCAAATTCAATCTCGTACATAATTTTCTGATTATCTTTCAGTGAAAATCGGATAAGATTTACCCGATTTACGTAGAAAAAACACGTTGGGCCCTAGGAGAGATTCAGTTTAAGGCTCAAAATTAAAAAAACTTTCTTCCATAAAATGTCAGGCATGACCAGGCCCTTCAAACAAAAAAAAATTGAAAATCAGAAAAGATTTACTCAAGTTATGTACAAAAGACCAAAACCAGCCGACAGTGCCCAGATTCAATTCCATAAAAGGTTTTTCGATTACCTTCCAGGGAAAAAAAAGTTTTTGAAAATCGGTTGAGTTTTACTCGAGTTATCGTGTTGACAGACGGACGGACGGACATTTTTTTTATTGTTGATTCGTCATCTAAGGACCATGATCGAAGCTCCCTCCCCTACTCTCGGGTCCAAGTTGGGGTGGTTACAAACTTCGTGGTAAACGCATAAGAAATATTAAATTGAACTTTATCAATGTCAACTAAAGTTCCTTCATTCTACGCACACCATCCTACGCGCATCTTTTTAAATTCTTTTTGAATAAATCCAAAAATACATGTTTGCAAATTAAATATTTGAATTTGTGAAATGTAACAATAGCTCCAAACTTCAAGTTTCATGAAAATTTTGAATTTTTTGACGAAAATCCCAGTTTTCAAGAAAATCCAAATTTTCATTAAAATTCCAATTCCAAAAAGTTTTACAAAAATAACATTTTGAAAAAAATTTAGACTTTCAAGAAAACAATTACAATTTTCAAGAAATGTGGCGAAATGAACATTATTGTATAGAAGTGAGCAATGCTCAAACATTATAAAAAAGTCTGTTTTCACGAATGTCAAAATTTGACTTTGAATTCGATTGCTTAGATTATAAAAATTTTATTTCACCTAAAACCTCTTTTGGCACACGACATTAACCTATAATATAAATGATTACAATTATTTTTCATATTATTATTCGTTCATTTCTACTAAAAGTCACTAATAGTTACCATTTTCTAGTTGAAATTTTTAGTTTTGAAACTGCATTATGTTATTCTTTTTGAAGCTGTTAGAAATCATTGTACAAATGTCATCTATTATGTCACATTGTACACCTCTAAAATGATAAGGCTGTTACTATCAACATTTTTAAAAAACTTATTACACGAAAAGTGGGAAAATAAACTTTCACCGCATTTTAAAATTTTCCTCTAGTCAACTCCTTCTATTGACGTTCTGTATAATGAAAATTTTTCCCTTAGGCGACTTCTTCTAGTTACATGCTCTATGAATATAGTTATTTATTAAGGTGCCATTTTGTAGCGTTTATCCAATCACTCAGCTGGGCATTATTAGCGCCCGGAGTGCGGGTGTTATTAACGTCCTGTGCGTTATTAGCGCCCGGAGAGCGGTGTTATTAACGACCCGGGCGTTATTAACGACCCTTGCGTTATTAACGACCCGGGTGGTTATTACGACGCGGGCGTTATTAACGACGCGGGCGTTGTTAACGACGCGGGCGTTGTTAACGACGCGGGCGTTGTTAACGACGCGGGCGTTATTAACGATCCGGGCGTTATTAACGATTCGGGCGTTATTAACTGCGACTGCTTAATACTCCTTCTCCTCTTCACAGCAAATCTAATATTTAACCCATTCGTGTACAGGCCCAACCATCCAACTTTTCACTCAGTTGTTTTTGCAAGTTTCGTGAGGTATATCTTTTTCAATCTGAAGAGATATATCGTTAATTTTCCGATTAAATTTTATAATAAATCAATGGTGATTTATTTGTATTTAATTTTTATTGAGCGATATCAGTTGAAATCTCGACAAATGTTCAATCCAAAACGCTTTTTTAGAATTCCGGATGAGTTTACATCAAAACGCAACAATTTTTAGGTACATGTCTTCAGCACCCACCAAACTGGATTTTCAAATAGCTGATTTTGAGCGCTAGGTTATGTGCTTTCGAAAAATGGTTGTCATAAGTTTTGTGCTGCCACATGTGCTTAGCACAAAACTAGTTTCTGCTCAAAACATGTCCATTTGTATGGTAGACCCCTATTGTATCAACTTTTTCGAAAATGTGAGTAGTTAGCTGAAATCTACACATTATGTGCTCACGATATCACCGGCCCAACAGTTTTGTGATGCCACCTGTGCCTAGCACAAAACTATTTTCTGCTCGAAACATGTCCATTTGTATGGGGGATTACATTAACTTTATAGTATGTTCTATGAAAATGAATGAATTGTGAATTAAATCCTAGACATGGACAATAGTCATAATAGATTGTGCAGTTAGCCTAATGCATACACAATCATTAGAGTCAATGTTACATTGACCCTTAGGCATGCACAATCATTAGTCTAGGATTAGTCTAGGATCTAGCAACGAATGCAGTTTCATAGAGCTCATGTTAACTCGAATAAAGCTGAGTTCACATTTCCATCGTTCACGTTCATCAATTGTTTACACCTTCTGTTCTTAATAATTTGGATCTTTTCGTAGCAATCGAATACGCATGTGTTCTTGCTGCCGACTGGTTGTATTAATTTAACATTTGAAATGTCTGTCTTATGGTTATATTCTATCATGTGCTTCGCCACTGCACTTTTGAAGTCCGTTTTTTTAATATTATATTCATGTTCAGCAAATCTCAGTTGGATTCCTTTCACTGTTTTCAATGTAGATAAATAAGCAACCATCTTGGCAGTCAATCTCATATATCCCAGATTTCAATAATTCTGGAATTTTGTCTTTAGCACCTCCAATCTTATATCGTGCCAAGTAAGATTCAGCAGAATAAATTTCATTGGCCCTTTTTCGACCACAACCGTATAACAGAATTTTGCTCAATTCAACCTTTCAGGGACAGAGGAAAAAATTTGTTTTTGACTTTACCTTTAGCTGAATGTAATATACTTATTACGTCTCTGACGAAACGAATAATCAAATCTCTGCACCGGCGAGGTGGAACGGGAAAAATGGAACGAGCGCGAATATAGGAGCAGGAGAGAAGATGGTGAGTGATTTCGAAGACATCAGGTAGGGTGGACGCACCGCGGGTTAGAGGGGTTCTCTTTAGTTTTGTTCTTATTTAATAAATTGAAGCTGACAACGGAGGGTTAAACGATTCTTAAAAATCCTGCTTCAAGCTAAAAGAAGTCTTCGAATGATTTTTTAGAATAATCAATTAATCCGAAAATTGTTCAAAGAAAACCGTTATTATAGAGCACTTCGCGACGGCGACGTCTGTCATCAACTTGTAGGACCACCTGCAACCTACTTTTTTTGTTTGTAAATTCAACTTGACAAACACGAAATTTTACGGCGGTCCTAGAAGTTTGACAGCGGTGAAGTTTCGCGAAGTGCTCAATTAATCGAATAAGCTAAATTTAAACAAAATTCCGTAAAAGAGCTAAAATCTTCGATTGAAAAAATCTTCCCAGACAATTCTTGGTAGTTGGTTACCCATCGCCGAAAAGTTTTTTTTTTTTTTGCACAAATGCTCACTCGCTTGAAAGAAAATATTCGCCGTTTATTTTAAATATTTCTACTGAACTTAACAAAACATGTCCAACGTTACTTTTCGGCTGATTGACTCTGTCACCTCTGTCGACTATTGTTTCATTTTATCTCGTGTTTTAATTTTTATTGGCAACGAACGTATGCAATGTCGACCAAAAGTATAAGCAAATAAAAGAAGCATTCATATCGCAGAAAGTGGCTTCGGCTAAACTATAAATAAAAACTTAGTAATACGTTTCTCATTTCTTTCCTTTATTCAAATTTTTTAATTAACGACATTAAACAAGCATCGCATCTATTTTGTTACACATTTAGATAAATTAGTTGAAGCGTTTAACTTAATGTGGCTGCTAAAGTCAACAAACGTTTTGTTTCGTCGAAAAAATTAGAGAATTACACATAGCCATATTTCAAACAAAGATTTTTCCACTAATTATATCACCTCTCGCATTTATCGTTAAACATATCTTTTGATAGTAAATTAGAGTTATTTTCTTAAACAAAAATATTTATACATTTTGGTCGGCGAAAAACGGTGAAAATTATAATTTATGTTTGGGTTTGCGTTGGTATTACATTTATTTTTATCGTCTTGGTTTCGGTGGAAAAAAAATCTGATACTAAAGGAGATTACATAATAACATCTCTTCATTACAGACGGGACAGCCGAGGAACTCTCAGCGAGACAAACGGCTAACAATTCATGCCGGACCCGTAGTAAAACTTGTAATGAGGTACACTTGCGATAGGGATGAGGTTACAACGTGTACTCACTGTACACAGACAAAGGATTTCTTTAGATCTCCTAGGACTGAATTAGTTATTTGCATCACTAGGACGGAAAGTGAGGATTTTCCATGTGTCTCAGTATTGTAACCGAGAAGCTGACTGTAACGACTGTAACATGAGTGTGAATGTGTGCCGAGTCGAAGACAGAGACACATGGAAATTCCGAAGTGTACGTTCCAGTTATTCGAAAAGTTTTTCATACAATATGCACCGAAATGCACAAACACATCAATCAACATTTAACACATAATTCATTCATTCACATATTTCTCTAATAAATTGTATACGCAATTTACCACACACAGCACAACGTCAGGTACAGATGACACGATTTACGTCCTAGGAATCACTTTTCCGTACTAGGACGCATACACATTTCAGAGGTTTGCATTTCGTTGCTTTCCGAACCAAACCGATCGATGAAAAGTAGTGCTTTCGGTGCATACTGTATGAAAAAATCAGTGACATGTGCATAGAAAAGTAGAGATAGTGTATTGTTGAAGAATCAAACGAAACAATATCTATGACGTCATAATTTTTGGTTATATTAGTGATGTCATTTATATGACGTCCTTTTTGTGACGTCGTATTTGCAAGTTATTATTGCGACGCCATAACGTAGTATTTGTGACGTCATAATTGTGACGGTACACAGACGGACAGGCAGGGTGAAAACATATAGTTGCTATCGCTTCTTGATAAGAGGAGTTTGAGGTTGATTTCCTTGCAAGAAAGTTTAAACTCAGTAGCGATTCGAACCAAGCTAGGCTCTGACCGCTGCACTGTCCAGTCCATCCCTGTCGCAATTATTGGTGCAACCTTACATTGATGAAGATGAAGGTGATTCAAGACACATAGACAGAGAAGTGGTTAAAAACATGACTTTTAAAGGTCATTTAATTGGTAGGTCAGCGAAAGATGGAATCCAACACTGCCGGTCCAGGAGGACTGGGTGCCTGAAGGTTTCCTCACCCCTTAAAAAGTAAAGTCTTCAATAGGGTCTGTGGTTTTTTGCTTAATTGAGCTGCAGAGTCCATTAAGTCCATGAAACCTAGCTCGAGCTACTCGATATTTATTGAATTACATCTATAGATTGAGGTTAGGTGTGGGGTTGAGAAGAGTGTTACTAGGTGGATTATGTGCAGAGCCTGAAGAAGGATTTTGTGGGACGTTAGCAGTGGTATAAGATGGGAGTTGGCAGGCGAAATAGATGAAAACTAGCAGATGGATTTGGTTGGCGAGTTTTTTACACCGTTGCTTCGGATGAGCTATTCATAATTGTCTTTTGGGCAAGAAAAATAGGGACGAAACGTAATGAGTAATTCAATAAAATTTTCAATACGCTTGCTACAATATATTCCTCGATCGATACTCCTTCCTGCGTTCTTTGGGTTTCATATGGCATCGTTAGATCTGCGTAGTTTCTGTTTTGTTCCACGTCGTTGGTAAGAATCGGCCTTCTTATGTCTAATACTCAATTTTGTCAAGTTAGACAGTTCGTTGTTGTATCGATGCAATCTGCCGGGAGGATGGCATAGCCAACTAACTGTTTCTTCCACCGATTTGAATGACATATTTTCGTCTCGTTTAGACATCGTGAGGGCCCACTTACACTGGGCTAGCCGTCGCGTTTTCGCTCCTTAACAATCATAGTCCCAGGCTCTAGGCGCCATCTTATGTGTAGAGTGGTTTTGACAGGTTCCATTACTGGAGAGGTGGAATTGTACACGCTGATACACAATTTTAAAACCCCGGGTTTTTAGGTGGTTGTTTGGATGTAAAGAAGGAGGTGGAGGGAATGTGATGTAAATTAAATGTAATGGTGATGTTAGAAGGATTTTAGAATTCATACGACTATCACACGTTGCTTGGATGTCTGAAAATTAATCCGATGTAGGAGGGGGAAGACCTAAAACTTACTGAAAAAAACAACGTTGTGTCGATAACCGTCGTTATGTTTAGCGAAAAAAGCTTTCCACTTGACGGTCAGTGGAAGGTCAAATGACAGTCTTACAACGTTACAACAACTAGAGATGTGGGGCGAACCTAATCTTTTCGCCCGCCCGCCCGGCCCAGAAAATTCCGAAAATTGGTAGTCCAATTCAACTACTGCTTAAGCTCAGAGGCTGTGTTGTCTGATTTAATGCAGTTAATGTTTTAGCTTAAGTTACTACACTGCGCTTATTGAATTTTTTTCGGTTGAGTTCATTTTAAAGCATACGATATAACATAAATAATGCTAAAAGTTAACGAGTACGAACAGCAAATGAGTAAAAAAACTTTGCCAAATAAACTGAACTGGAATTGATTTTCATGATTCTTGTACCGTAGCCAAGTAAATAAAATGAAATTTGGGTGAAAAGTATATTTTTTAGGTCACATAAACATGAACTGAACACAGCTGTACTTTTTTTCTTTGCTTTTTCGTTATATAATTTTGTTACACTCAAAATGACTATTGAATTGCGTGTTATTTATTCACGCAAACTACATTTTCACAGGTAAGATAACATTACGATTTCTGCGTTGTGATGTTGTCGAACAATACGAATTTCGTACTGAGCACGCCTTTAGAACACTGCTGATTCAGCTTATGGGTCTACTCAACTTTCAAAATGCCTAAGAATCGTTTTTCGAAGCAAAGAATGCGGGACAAAATATAGAAAAACATGAAAAATGTGTGCAATGCAATCTTCGTCTCGCCGTAGGTTAAAACAAAAGCCGAAATTCAAGCAACTAGCCTATCTGCAAAACAGCAAAACTCATATTTTTAGACCCGTACGAAGATACGAAATTCTTCAAAAAGGGGTCTATTGCTAGAGGTGAGCGGGTCGGCCTTTCTCAGAAACCCAACCAGGCCCGAACCCGACCTTATTCAATTTTCAAAAAACCGATAACCCGACAATCCGTATAAACAGAAACCCGATCCAATTTTGAAAAACCCAATAAAAAGAAAAAAACCTGAGCCACATAAAAAAATCGCTCAAAATATTTTTTGTAGCATTATCTCCAGAGAAAAGTCTCGAAGCTCTCGGCTTTCATACAGAGAAAATATGAAAATTTGTTGAGAAGGGCCAAACTTAAAATTATCGAACTGAGGACAATGCATTATATCAAAATGCGGCTTTTTACGTCTGTGTGTTTAAAATTATGTGTGAGTCAAATCAAACGCTTTTGTTGAGTGTGTGTTGAGTTATGATCACTCTGCATCAATTTCGATAAAATTTTAGGGTTCATGCGGTACATCATTCTTACGCCCGAAATATATTTGTTTGATAATGAGTATTACATTTCCAACATATAGTCTGACCACAAATGTTACTTTAATTTATTATGGTTCAATATACCAATGCTAGTACGCGTAACTTTCTCATTATTTACTATAATTTCACGAAAAAAATTACCAAGTTTTTTGTCAAATTAATTACAAAAACCCGACCCGATTCGATTTTGAAAAACCCGTAACCCGTCAACCCGATAAAATTGATTCGGGTTCGGGTCGGGTTTTTCCATACATTCGGGTAACTCACTCACCTCTAGTCTTTTGCGCTTGTCACGACGCGACGTTTGTCACAAGCCCAATCTGGACTCGGGGCTTGGTGCGTTTTTTGTTTAAGAGTCAAAATAAGAGAAATATGCAAAGAAACTTTGTCCGTCCGTCTGTGCACACGACAACTCGAGTAAAAATAAAACTCAAGAGATTTTCGAAAATTCGAAAACGCTGTTTTCGGAAGGTTGAACTTTTGGAACGGAAATCGCACTTCAAGGTTTTGAATGAAAGGTATGAACATAAGAAAATCACGAAAATTAAATTAGTTACATTCGGTTGAGTGGTTCGGGCTGTAGGGTAATTAGTATGAGCCCAACTTACGCTAGGAGACCTTAGACGATATTTGGTGTTTTTAGTGAATACTCCTTTAATGATGAAGTTCTCTACAGTGTTATAGAGGAAAAAGAGATGAACTTTTTTATCCATGCAAGTATGGGTCTGAGGCCTCTCCTTAGGGCCATAGATCGGTCCTAAGGACGGCCCCGCCTCGAAAAAATGTTTTTGCTATGTTGTGGATTTTTTTGTGCATGGAAGTCCACGGTCGCGCCTCCTAAGTGCTCTAGATCGTTTTTAAGATCGGCCCTAGTACAAAAATAAATGTTACACACTTGTCACGAAGCTGTCGAGATTCGGGCTGCAGCACTGGGACTTTTCACTAATCTCGCACAATATGACCGACATGTAGTACGTGGTAACTATTTTTTCAATTTTTCTGGTAACTTTTATTTTCTTAAATTGTTTGGGCTTCGTGGATATTTGGGGTTTGAGGTTTTTACATCGTTGCTTCGGACGGGTTTTTCAATATTCCCTTTCGGCAATTTCCAACACAATTTAATGAGGACTTAATCGCATATAATTACTTAAGAGTTTACGGCAATGTTCACTTAGATACGTTCGAGTCTACATCTATATCTACATCTATTCTGATGCGTACCTCTCCCTTGCACATTTTTTATCTACAGCACATATATGTGGTTTCTTAGAGGAACCTATGTGGGTTTGGGTCGGTAAACGGCAGTTTTGCAGAAAGTTATGACGTTGAATATTTGATGGACCATCTCTCTCATCCCATCAATTAACCACAAGCGAATAAATAAATTTAGAACGTAATTATAATGCGTACAACGAGATGGCTGAAAAGTATTTCGAAAATTTGTAATGGCAGGTTTTCTTTCCACTGAATATTAAATTATAAGATTTCCCACTGCAAAACAAAATATACAACCGTCTAAAAATATCAAGAAAAGAAAAGTGTAAACAATTTTTACGTACTTCTCAAAAAATGTTCTACTTTTCTTTAAAATTGAGTTAAAGGTTAAAGTGTACAAATCCCTGGTGGATTTCAACTCCATTTCCCCCAAAAACAAACAACGTTGGAATTACTTGAACACCAGAGACTGTTACAGAGCTCCTGTTAGTATTTTCGTGACGTAAACATTCTTACATGTTGATTGAAATTCTGTTCATAAAGCCCTTTAGCCCAAATGGAACACGAATGCATTAACATACTTGTACAGAATCATAAACATAGTAATCATGTGACGTGGCCTATATTCACAATTTTTCATCGATTTTTACTATGTACTTCATGTAGACTCTACGACTATTAAAATGGTAAACACAACTCCTTATATACTGTACGAAAACCGTCGTCATCGGTCGTTGTTACAGCACAACCAGACGAGGCGGAAACGCGGGAATTGTTAAAGACATAATGTATCCTGTTTTGAACACCTTCAACGTTAGAGCTTTAAAAAAACTCTTGAAATATTGAATAAATTATTCTGATTCTTATACAAAATCGTGTCAGTTGTGAAGAGGAAATTTCTTGGTACTATGGTACTATGGTACTAATATGCATAAGATCAGTCGCTGAGCAAACTGAAGAATAGTCATCATCATATTTTATATTGCCTTACAGTGAGAGGTCTTTCTGTCACCACATCTGATTTTGCAAATACCCTGCGCCACATTCCTAAATCTGATTTAATTGAGTCAACAAACCGTCTTCGGCAGCGTGTTACTTAACATCATTTGAATGTAGTGCAGACGCCTAGTCCTTACCGCCTCTTTCATCAACAAAGCCCCTACGACTAATGTCAAAATTACTAATATGATTACCGCATTATTCACTTGAATTGACTCTCTCTAGGAATCCTAATCACAACAAAAACCCTTTTTAAAAGCGAAATGTGACGCAAGTTCTCGTCCCATCTTACAAAACAACTGATATCGCTTACAGCTTCGGAACGCAAAAAATTCTTTTGAAATATTTTCGATTGAAAAAATGCGTCACAAATGCCGGAGCCTATCAACGTAATAGTTTTTCTGCGCTTTCATATTTCACACCACAAAAATTTTTTTTTTGCACGATGTATGGAGTACGGGTGTGAAATCTGAAAGCACAGAAAAATTATTGCGTTGGAGTGTCCGGCATTTGTGACGCATTTCTTTAATCGAATGTGAAAATATTTTAAAAGAATTGTTTGCGTTCCGAAGCTGTAAGCGTCACCCAAATTGATATCTGTTGTCACGTTTCCCTTTTAAAAAGGGTTGTTGTTGTGATATCAGTAAAAGAGGAAACAAATTTTCGAGAAAAAATTTCCGGCAAAAAAATTTCCGGTGGAAAAATTTCCGGCGAAAAAATTTCAGGCGAAAAAATTTCGGCGAAAAAAAATTTTTGGCGAAAAAAAATTTCCGGCGAAAAAAATTCCGCCAAAAAAATTTCCGACGAAAACAAATTTCCGAGGAAAAACTTTTCGGCGTAAAAAAAATTGAGTGAAAAGACTTAGAATACGGGAAATATATTTTCCGATGATAGCGTCGAAACGGAAGGAAGTCAAAACTTAGCTGTTGTATATATGGTTACGCAGTCTACGAAAAAATTTCTTAATTTTTTGTTCGTATGTTCGCTACCCGGGGCCCATGATGTCGGAAACGTCCAGGTCGCTAACCAGATAATTACAACCAAAGTCTACTGCTAACTCTCTCTGTTATTCAAAATCTTTGGTCTAAGAACTGGTCTGCGGGACGCCTAACATTGAGTTACTACTTAACTCGTTCCTATTGGACACGTGTAACTTCAGCTGACTAACCACTGCATTGCCAATTTTCCTTTTGTGAGTATTTTTGGTAGTGTTACATTAGAAAAAATCATATTTGCCCACAAAACGCTAAAACTACACTGTGTGCACGACACTCTGATGCTTACCATACAAAGGCGTTAGCATTTTTGTGGCTGCCTTCGTTGACAAATCTAAAGTTCTCCATTTTACTCGCTTCGCTACTGTATAAAAATGACAATCCCAAAATAAACGAATTGTACGTACAAATCAATCTCTATTTGGTTTATAGAAATTTTCGAACGGAAACTAATTTTCATAATCTTAACTTAAAATTGTCGCCTCCTACGCTTTCCATTCACTTCATAATTTTATTATTTCAAAGATTAAAATAAAATTTTATGAATGTGCCGATTTTCCTAGCCCGTTCAACAACCAATATGAGATTACAATATTTTCATTACTTAAAATGCTCTTTTTTAATATTTACATAATTACGCCGATCACAAATAAACAATAAAACGTTGGGTATGTACACAAGTGAGTTATAGTAAAATGTTTAATAAAATTTTAAATGCTTACGTAATTGAATTGAGCTGAACTCTATTGTTATCGAACAATGTTACTCATTCGAACACGTTTGGATGTAGCTGGGCGATGTACATACATAAAAGTGCTTTAATAAAATGTTAAGTAAGTTAATATCGTTTCCCGGTGTTTTCTGCCTACAATTACGCGATTATCAATACAAATCCGTAAACAAATACTTCGGGCGTTTGAGACGATTAAGATTTCAGTTTTTTTTTTCTAGTCGCCTTACGTAACTTTCGTATAGAAAACATTTACACGTTTATTTTTATATGAAAAATTATAATGAAATTACAACCGGCTGCCTGTCGAATTAAAATGCAAATAGTTTTGATTAACCTTGAATTTCGAATCGTGTGATATTTGCACGATGAAAGAGATTTCCTAGTTGAATTTTTTCTATCTGAAGAATACGAAATTTTACATATTAAAAAAAGACGATAAAGAACTTTATCGGTCAAGCTTTTGATACTTTTCTGAAGATTTCACATAGAGGCGTAAGCCGCCATGATCGTGGCGTTTTGTCGAATGTATACTGCCGCCATAATGAAAAAAACTTAGAAAAAATCAGCGAAGATTTTCAATCGAATTTCAACAAAATTATACAAAAGATTCTCGGCGATTGCTTTTTAATTTTTTTCGGCGATGTAGGTATACCCTGTTAATGTAATATGTCAAACCATCTTAGATAGTCGTTAAATGGGGTAATTTGCTTAGCAGAAATAATTCCAAATGCAAAATAACCCAACGAATTCATAATTCCTGTACTTCAAAGCGTTCAAAACACTACTTCACTTAGTCGTTCTTTTCGATTCAGGTGGTATATAAAAAAGTGCGCTGATATACATATGGTGCCCTACAACGCATAAAAACCTAGCGACGTTATCAGATGAGAGATTTTCATATATTTTCTCTCACAAACTCTCGTCGCTAGGTTTTTTATGCGTTGTAGGGCAGCATGGTCTAGTAGGCAAGGTGTACTGATGAGTCGTAAACGATGAAATCAGCACTTTAGTTTGTTAAATCTTATGAAGACGCTTCGTCATTAAATAATTGTGAAGGGTACTGTAATGTATGTGTCAATTCGTAGCACAAAATTATTGGACCCGCTAGAAGTACAAAGGTCCTATTCGTTTACTACAAGACATTTTATTGTAACATGGGGTAGATCGAGGCGGGAGTGAGGGGGATCCATTAAAATCGTCAATAGATGCAGAGTCAGCGAAAATAATGTCCGCTTGTTCGTCCCATCTTTTTTTCTAAACGACTGCACCGATCACCCTAAACTTTTTTCCCTGAAAGGTTATGTCCCATGTGACCAAAAAATGGTTTTTCGATGGTCGGTGAAACTTTTTCGCAAAAATTGATCTCATAAAACTAGGACAAATTTTTTGTGGAAATCGGGTCACTGGTCTGGGCCCTATACGAAAGCAGATGGTTTTTCGTCTACAGCTATGCACAATAAGAATGACCCGCTAATTGCAATATCACCGTTTTGTCTATTTTTGTGATTCGCCGACTTCTCTAATTTTGCCATTTCAAATACCACACGATATGAGAGAAGTCGGAGAAGTCATAGGAATAGAGAAAATGGTGATATTCCAAATAGCGGGTCATTCTTATTGTGTATAGCTGTATACTTGCTCCACTATGCAATATGAAGGTTTACTGCCACAGACAAAGTTGAATAAAATTTTAGAGAACACGCGTGTCAGGGTTTTATGGAAAAATTAAAAAGTCCCGGGATAGAGCAACTTCTAGAATTGTGAGGGATGACGCATGTTTCTAGAACTATGGCAGTTAGAAATTTGCTTCTGTGAGAATTACATTTCAGAGAAAATAGTTTCAGGAGACTACGTTGGCCCTCTTCGTGATATGGTGCAGCGGAGAGCGTTTCGGTCATCAACAATAATAATATTTATAGCTTTGTTAGTAGCGAACAGCTTTAAAATATCTAGTGTTGAACTTAACTCGCTTACAACTAGATTATTGGTGATACGAAGCACTTTAAGACGATGTCTGTCTCCTATCTATCAATTTTACAAACTGAAACTTTTACTTAAAGTCTCGGGTTTCTACAACAATTTGAATTTTCCACAAAATCGCATTGGGTCTACGGGTCTTTGCTTATGTTTTTCTTTGTATAATTATTATCACAACAAAAACCCTTTTAAAAGGGAAATGTGACGCAAGTCATTCTTCCTCCTTCCAAAACAACTGATATCAATTTGGGGTGACGCTTAAAGCTTTGAAACGCAAAAATTCTTTTGGAATGTTTTCATTTTTGATTAAAAAAATGCATCACAAATGCCGGACCCACCAATGTAATAATTTTTCTACGCTTTCAGCTGTCATACGCAAAAACTTGATTTCCTCTTCAAAAATACGCCATACATAATGACAAATTTTTGCGTTGTGAAAGCTGAAAGAACAGAAAAACTATAACATCGGGGGGTCCGGCATTTGTGACGCATTTTTTTAATCAAAAATGAAAACATTCCAAAAGAATTTTTGCGTTTCAAAGCTTTAAGCGTCACCCCAAATTGATATCAGTTGTTTTGGAAGGAGGAAGAAGGACTTGCGTCACATTTCTCTTTTAAAAGGGTTTTTGTTGTGATATCAGTACTTTTGGAAGTTTCGGCTACTACTTCCATGGGCGAAAATAATCACCTCAACTTCCTCTACAACATATCAAAAGTTTTTTTTTGAGCCGCCGCCGCCGCCAAACTAAGCCGCGGCGGCTACTACTTCCATGGGCGAAAATGATCACCTCAACTTACTCTACAACATATCAAAAGTTTTTTTTTGAGCCGCCGCCGCCCACAGTGTATTATTTGTAAGGGTTTGGGGCTTGGGCTTTAACTCGTACAGATTTCAAAATTTTGATGATATTCTATTTTATTTGAATCAAGAAAAGAATATAGGACAGCTGTAATTCCTTTCGATCAATGAATTTTCAGGACTCCCACGTCCAGAGACGAAAACGTTTGTATGGTCAAAAACCAATTTTTTTTGTTGAGAGGATTGCCACTTTGGCTATATATTGCAGGGAATTTGCTTGAAATAGATCAATATTTTTTTTTTAAGACCAAGGAAAACGTTTTTCTTCTGACCATTTATAGTAAGGCAGCCTGGTGCCAAAATTCTGTTTACGCCCGCATCTCGGCTTGACCGAGAAATATTGATTACAAAAAGTTTCAACTTGGCACCAGCCTGCTTCCCTGAGTTCTAGAACAAAGAATACCGAATCCGTATGACAGCTATAGGAAGGCAGTCTGGTGCCAAAATTCTTTTTACGCCAGACTCTCGACACCAACAAGGATATTGTTCCCAAAAAGTTTCAACATGGCACCAGCCTGCTTCCTTGAGTTCTTGACCAAAGAGTGAAATCTTGAAAATATTTTTGATTTTTTTGAAATTTTGTTTCCAAACACTCAACACGTCACACTGATATATTGTTTTTAATTTTCAGAAGTTTGGTTCTCCTCAACTCATTTATTCCCACGGGAGTCAGAAGATATTTCGAACCGAAAAGGAAAGCCGTTTGTCCTTTAATCTTTCCGATTAAAAACGAAAAAACAGAAACGTCAAAATATTGAAAATTGTACAAATTAAAGCACAAGCCGCAAAACCTTACAAAAAATACACTGCGGCCGCCAAACCGAGCTGCGGCGGCTACTACTTTCATGGGCGAAAATGATCCCCTCAACTTCCTCTACAACATATCAAAAGTTTTTTTTTTTGAGCCCCCGGCCCATTTTCCGCCATTTTGGCGGTCACCCCTATACACTACACACCCAACCCAACATCTTTCCCTTTGACACCAAACCTGTATCTCGAACACCCAACCATGTCTTATACAAAATATGCTTCCGTACACACACACACACAAACACATACATATGGGCTTTATATGGCGCCTTCTACGAGCCCTGGCGCCGAAACGAGGCCGGTACCCCCCCCCCTTTTTTTAAAATCTCATATGACGTAGAATGCCCACCCGAAGGTCACTGCAAAATTTCAAGAAAAGTTATCGAGCCGTTTTCGAGCACGAGCCAAAAAAAGTGGTTTTTCATACAAATGACCCTGGAACTAACCCACTAACTAACTAACTAACTAACTAAC
>CM055404.1:8767405-8797465 GCA_029228625.1 Pseudolycoriella hygida
AGTGTTACTCTCACGATTCCGTACAAAACCATAGACAAAACTAAAATGAGAGAGAAACGTCGGCGAGTTGTTTGAATGAAGACAAACTACACTGTCAATGAAAAAAGCACACATTTCACTTATGAGGAAGCTTAGTAGAGACGCAAATATTATAGAGTTTGTATCTTTTGAGAGCTTTATCTTATTGAAATCACCCGCTTGCCTGAAAAGCTCTTCGACTGACATGGAAGAAACGCCACGAGTAACCTAATCTTGAAGCGGTAGTTTTTAAAATTTCATTTTTTTTTTCAAATATAAAACAGGCTGCCGTCTAGCACCATAATGACTCAAAATGATAATAAAACCGCACAAAAAAACCTTTTATAGAGGAGGTGTGACGCAAGTCTTTGGGTCTGCTTACAAAACTTCTGAAATCAGAAAAGGGTGATGCGTTGGTGAGGGATACGCAAAAAAATCAAACCGAAGTTACGTTGAGTTTTTACAAAATTGCTGCACAAATCCCAGGCCCACAAGTGTAAAAGCCTAGAACAGTTATTTTCATGTCTGTGGCCAAGGCCAAGACAACGAGAGTGAAGTTTGTGGCCAATTTTCTCTGCGAGGGCCACAAACTTTACTCAAGTTTCAATTTTCTCTGCGAGGGCCACAGATTTCAACCGAGTTAAGAATTTTCTATTTTTCCCCGAGTTATGAATTAAACTTTTCACATTTGTTAGGCGAAAATTCATATTTTCTCCCGAAAAAGATTCACACTTTTTATCAGTATTACAATTATTGTAGATAACTTGACACATTTCATCATACAAAAGACGAATTTCACAGAAAACAAAGTAAGTGACTCAAAAACACATTCGGCTGTGTTGCTTTTCCAAACTCTTATATCTCGAGAAATATTTGCCAGATCAGCAAATGAACTACTTTTGAGTAATCTTGTGATCATGAACTGATGTGCTGACATTTTGTTTGACTGGAATCCATCGAGTCCAAAATTAATTACTTTTTTGTTTACTTTCTTCATCACAAAAATAGTCATTTACATCACAAGGTCTACTCGTTTTCGCGTGATGTAAGGTTGGCCATTATACTTTTTATCACTCGAACCACGAAAATCGTAATTTTCACTTCCCAGTAGTATTTTCGGTTCTTAAAAGAGAGCCGAAAGTAACTGATGAAAACAACATGATGATTGCATCAGCAATTTCGGTGTGTTGAAAATTTGCGTTTGGGAAGTGAAAAATTACGATTTCCGCGGTTCTCGTGATGAAAAATCACGTGAATCACGAGGGATGACGAATAAAAATTCAACCTGTGCGATGCAGCCCTTGCCTACGGCGCGGGCAGCAACTTTCGCAAAGGGTTGAATTTTTATACTTTCATCCCTTGTGATCCAAATAGCTATTGATGACTGAATATGAAGCATAACCAACTTCATGTGAATTTATTTGCGCACCTCATTTGTGGTGAGAAAATACTAGTTTTCGCCGCTTGGGCTTACATTTTTCAACTTTCGTCCCTTCTAGCAAGCATGAGAAACTTAATGAGCAACACGGCAAAGCACTGTCGGCCTGCTCGTCTGTTGCGTAAATAACTATTTCTTCCGTCTTTGATGAAATATGTGGCGTTACGTAACACTACTGCCTTAAAATTCGTCTGAAGTGTGCCAGGCGTGCAACTGTCTAACTATCAAGTGCTCTTTTTACGTCCACGTCTAAGTCCCCGGGACCTCAATTCTCTTCGGAGTTTTGTGCTAAACTTAAGAGTGCTACCTGATGACATTCCTACGGGTCATCGGGGAAACGGAAGTAGGTTGGGCATTTGGTTAACCTCCAAACACCGGAAAAAATGGATACCGGTTATGAACTCAACAAGACAGCCTCGGTGCCAAGACCCTTAATGGGTTGTAGTGCCGGTTAAGTAACGGAATAAAAAAACCCTTCCGAAAGCACAAAATTGACCCCCAAATAGACAAAAATGTTCACCTCAATTTTCTTTACAACATAGGACCTAGGGCCCTAAGTAGAGGCCTCGGACACATACTTCCACAATCAAAAATTTTGCGCTCAATTTGCTCTGTAGCATAACCAAAATTTTTTTTTGGTTAGGGCCGACCTTAGAATCAATCTGAGGCCCACTTGAGCGCAAATAGAATATAAAATCACCAATCGGCTAAATCCTAACTGATGATTTAGCCGATTTACGTAAATAAACACGTTGGGCCCCCGTAGAAACTCAGTTTTAGGGTCCTGTCTGAGTCAAAGGGTTTTTAGTGCCCTAGCTAAGTCCAAGAAATCAAATTTAAAAACGTTCTTCCATAAATTGTCGGCCATGCTCAGATCTTTCAAACAAAAAATTTTTTTGAAAATCGGAATCTCCGCACCGAGGTATACACATACAAAATTACATGCAAAGGGGCGAAATCCCCAAAAAAAATCAAAAATGCCCTCATTTTCGGCCACGTCGCATGTGAATTTACTTACATTTGACAGGTAACGGCTCAAAGAAATTAGCAATTCAAGCACATTCATTCCCAACATCAAAGAATGGATGTCACCAAATATTCCCGGCACTCTGAACTGAACAATACCTTGCACCGGGCCCGTTTATCTATTAAGACGCCATCTAAACTAGAACCTCCGGGCATTTTTAGAAACGACGACAAGTGTCCGAACGGCTTGACCTTAGTCCCATGGTCTAAATTCAAACCTGCACTATAGGACGCCACTCGCCTCGACTTTGGCTAATTCATAAGTCAGCAAAACAGCGATGCAAGACAGCGATTCGCGCCGGTGCAGCCGCTGAACACGGTACTTCGAGTTGAAAGAATCTAATTACATTTTCAACCCCGTGGCAGTGGAAAATTTCGGACCTTGGGCAAAGGTAGCGAAACATTTCATAGAAACCATAGGCTCAAGACTAAACGCTTTGACGGATTCCAACATCTCGGGACATTACCTCAAACAATGATTTCCTTTGGCCATTCAAAGATACAATGCTTCGTGCATTATAGAGATGTCGCTTCCTTCGGTTCCTCTTGACGAAATCTTTTATATTCTCGCGAAACGGCTAATGGGAAAATAAATCTGGTATAACTAAATTTGTAAATTGAAAAATAAAAGGGCGAAATATTGAAAGAAAAACATTATGAGATTGAGATGATTTATTGAATAAAATACATCCTTGACTTAAAAGAATTTATTACAGTCGATGATTTGGTGTAAAATTCAAAATTTATGTTCTTGCTAAAAGCATGACGTAAACATATTTAAACCAAAGTTGTCACTTTGAGTAGTATTATACAGCTTAGCCTCCTAAGAGTCCTCCACCATTGTTATTGTTATTATTTCTAATTACGATGGGTCTACCTTGATTATCAAGGATTGGTCTGCCTCGACTATCAACAAGTATCGGTCTACCGAGGTTGTCTACTAGCTGACCTCCAGGACCTACCACAATTGGGCTTGGGTTCACAACTATTGGTTGACCAGGGTTTACAACTACTGGTCCACCAGGGTTTACAATTACTGGTCCACCTGGAACGAAAACTGGAGGTTGTGGGACGTAGTAGTACGGGTAGTAGGGGTAGTAGGGGGCGCCATAATAAACTCCTGGATAGTAAGCTGGATAGCCACCAACGAATCCACCACCAATTGGGCCACCATAGCCACCAAATCTCAAAGCACCTAAAATGCCACCAATCAGTGATAAGAGAAATCCCAAGCATGGTTCCGCCTTCGGATCTGCGATTGGTGCAGATATTGAAATCTGGGAATTTAGTTTTCGTTAGACGTGAAAATTATTTTATTTTATTTTTTCTATTAACCTTCGCCAACGTAATTAGAATAATTAATAAAATGGATGTTTGATACTTCATGTTAATTAACTGCTGTTTTCTGCCGAACTGATCAATCGAAAAATGACTTGGTTACATTTATAGCTTCGAAAATGGATGTTGTTTTTAGTCTGCAGATCAAATTGAATTCATTAATGAAGGGTTTTTAAACGTGAATTTTATGGGTTTCATTAAGGTCGACAATTGTTCAAATAACGTGTTCATAATTTCGTAACATGCGCGAATAAATTTGCTGTTTTGAATAATTCAATTTTCTTGTACGCAGTACCATTGAAGTAAAGTGTAATTTCCTATGACTCAAAGAAAATATACTTGGATCATTTTGTCATTCAATTCAACAAGCCGCTTATTTTCTTCCGCAACATGGAAATGCAGATCCTTGAGGCGAATATACGTAGGTAAAATTAATGAAGAGATCAAATGTTTAGCAAAAATATTCCGAACGTAGCCAATGTATTTCTAAATATCTAAAAAGGAACCTGGGAAAAAACGAACCCTGAACCCCGAACCGTTCTTTTTAATCTCACCCAAACCCAGACTTCAACTATTTTTTCCAAAGCTTTCCTCTGAGACTGAATAACTATAGATAAAGTTTCGAATTTTCCACTCTAGGAAACTAGTAAACAATCGGTCGTAATCTGTCCGAATTCGGAATATATATCTTCGGCCGTGCCAGTCGTATTGGTAATCGGAGGAATCATTAAAAATAAATCGCTTAAATATTGCTAAGTTTTTGAGCATTTACTACGGAGGCTATAATTAATAGCAGTCATAGTCACTCTTTTTCCATGTCAGCAAGTAAATAGTTAGACAATAAAATTATTATCAATCAAAAGAAGGTAATTCTTCTAAAGTAAAAAGTCAGTTAGTCTGTTTGTTAATATCAATCGCATACAAAAACCTCTTAAAAGGTAAAGTGTGACGCAGTCCGTAAGTCCAAAATTAACAATATCGCTTGAGGTGACACGCTATCGCTGATAATACGCAAAAATTTGTTTGAATGGACTCTTGTGCTCAAAGTTTTAATTTTCTAAAAAAATTACAGCGCTTTTTTTTCAACGACGAAATAATTTTTCTGTACATTCAGTTTTCTCCGCACTCCGGACAAAAAATTTTAGGAGAAAGAAATTTCTCTCCAAAAAACTTTTCTCCGAAAACAGAAATTTAGGAGAAAGAAATTTCTCTCCAACAAATTTCTCCGAAAAAAATTTTTTCCTGTTAAAAAAAATTATTTTCTTCAAAAAAAATTCTCCAAAAACAATTTTTCAGAAAAAAGTTTATATCCGAAAAAAAGCTTTTTGCGACAAATTTTCTTCAAGAAAAAAACTTCTTCTCCAAAAAATTTTGTCCCGAAAAAAAATTAGGGGAAAGAATTTTTCTTCAAAACCTTTTCTCTGAAAAAAAAAACTTAATCCGGAAAAAATTTTCTCGAAAAAATTTTCTCCCAAAAAAAATTGTCTCCAAAAAATATTTCTCCAAAAAATATTTTCGAACAAAAACTTTCTCCGAAAAAAAATTGTTCTCCAAAAAAAATTTTCAGGAAAAAATTTTCTCCGAAAAAAAATCTTTCTGCGAAAAAATTTTTCTCCGGAAAAAATTTTTCTCCGGAAAAAATTTTTCTGATAAAGCCGCACGAAATATTTTAAAAATTGCAAGATCAAAGAAACATTGAAATTACCATCGATGCAGATACAAACAGCATAACAAAATTTTGAACAGTACTTCCAAATGTTTCCATAACAACGGATCTACTAAGTCAAGGAATTTCTCTTTGAATAATCGAACAAACGAGGTGTATATAAGGCCGCATATTCGAGATGATTACTCACTCAATATGTGACCACGCTGATATACACATGGTCTTGCGACAGAGGTGTACTGAAGAGGCGTAAACGACCCAATCAGCCAAACTTTTTGTCGTGGATTGTTAAAAAATATAGAATGGATAGAAACATGTCTGCTATAAAAGCGACGAATCTATGCCACATTTCTAAATTAACGCTAAATTTTGACCTATTTCTGATAAAGTCGCCCGAAATATTTTTAAAAAAATTTTCTCCGAAAAACCTTTTGCCCAAAAAAATATTCTCCGAAAAAAATTTTTCACAAAAATTTTTGTCCGAAAAAAAATTTTAGGAGAAAGAAATTTAGAAGTAAGAAGCTCTCCAAAAAAATTGTTCCGAAAAAATTTTTCTCCAAAAAATTTGTCTCAGAAAAAAAAAGTTACGAGAAAGATTTTCTCTTCGAAATTTTCATCGAAGAAAGTTTTCATCTAAAAATTTTTCACCGAAAAAAAGTCTTTCTCCGAAAAAAATTCTTCTCCAAATTTTTTTTTTCCGAAAAAAAATTTTTCTCCTTCGGCTCGGAATACAAACACTCACTAGCTAAAAAACAGTTTTCTAAATCTTAAAAAGGCAATCTTGAGTTTGGCTCTTTTCACAAAATCGATCCCTAACGTAACGACTCACTTCCGCACCCCTGTAATTTGGCGTAATTCACTAAAAAAAATACATTTTTCTATAATTTGAACGTTTATTTCCTTAACCTCATTACAACAATGTTTTCAACAATTTAATTTTGTTTATCTTCTAACAAATTTCCTCTCCAAAACACAATTTTCACTTGGGTGGCCTGTTAGACAAATTTATTTCTCGAATTTTCATCCCTTCTTTTAAAAATGAATAGGAAAGCTTAGAAAAGCCAATTCGACTGAGCATTCAATTGATCATTTTTTAAGTAAAAATAGGTCAAAATGGTGGTGTTGATAACAAGTGAAATTTTTTATTTTTTCTTTTTTTTTCCTTTTTAAATAAAATTAAAACTTCTTTTTCTTTTGTTGTTTTTTTAATAACATTTGATTCCAATTTTGTAACAATTTCATCTTTAATTTGTTAGTAAATTGTTTATCTGTAAATAGGCGTAGGCCATTTAAAAATTTCACACCAATAGCAATAATTAATTAATTAATGGCTTCAAAATGTTTAATTTTTTTTTTGTCGCAATATATTTGTTGGTTTTTATTATCAGGCAGGCACTTCGAAAATTATACATCCAATACAATAACATTTTATCTTCTTGTTATAATGTTTCCATTTTCCATTTTCTTAAAAATAAAAAAAAAAATTCGAAAAATTGGTATTTGGTTTTGGAATATAACATCCAGTAATATGTGTTGTATACTCTGTATAAATTATCCTTTTTGTGTCTTATTTTTGTTCTTTAGTTTAATAGCCAAAAATATTCTGGATTGTATTACAATATGTTTTAATAACAGTTTTCTTTTACTTTTATTTTCAATGTTTGTATAAATATATTCAAATCAAAAGGAAGCGAAGGTTTGACATTCCTGTAGTATGTTTAGGCGTTGCAAATAGTTTAGTTATTTAAAAAGAAAACGAAATTCACGAACAATTAGCATTGAGAATGAAAATTGCACTTACACGACTTCAGCAAATAATTTCAGCGCGAACAACGAAGTTTGCATTTACAGTAATTCGATTTTAATTTGTCCGACTTTTTGGTGATCTTCTCTTTCCTTTCCGCATAAATTTGAATTTTTTTAGCTTTCGTTTTTCATCGGAAAAGCAGAAAACTTCTTCAAACAATGAAAGTTCAAGTTTATGTGGAAGGTGACAATATGAAAAAAAAAGTGAATCAATCGATTAAGCTTAAAAATGAAAAAAAATAAGAACTTGAATACTCGAAAAGTGAACGATGTCCTGCGATGTTTTTTAAAAAAATCAGTTGACAATTTTTTTCATTTTTTTCCACACGTTCAGTGCGGTGTAAACTTATGGCAAAGTATACGAATATTCCGAGGAAGAAGTGTATGGATCATATGATCTCATATGTAACCAATTTCTTCATAGATGCCTTACTACAAGCGATAATTTTTTGCAATGTCTTCAGCAGTACAGTAGCAGTTGACGGTTAAGAATAAACATTTGTTGTAGGGTAAATGCACCAGTTAACGGACATGTAGTAGTCTTTGGCCAAACCATAGTAGGATCTATTCAAGGAGCACCTTCATTCTACTCTGTAAAAATTCAATTTGTTCTAGACTAATGCGTTTTCCTCGTTTTTTGATACGGTTTCGTGAATGCGAACTCGCGAAACAACTTTATTTGTTCCCCCTTAATCTTAAGTAAATAAGAAGCATATCCAAGGGATGGCAATTTTGGAAAACCCGTCAGAAGCAACTCTGAAAATTTTTTTAGAAGAACAAACCGACCCAAAGCCCCGAGACCTCTCGGAAACATACTTCAATAGGCGAAAAAGTTCCGCTCAGTTTAATCCAAAACATAGCAAAAGACATTTATTAGTCTTAGGCCCTGAAAGCCAAAAAGTTTCACTGACCTTTAAAAAATGACGTTTTTGACCGCATTTTCGACCGTAACTTCGAATGTTTTCAATCGATTTTGTCCAAATTTATTTCCCTAATCATTTTTTCAATGATCTTTCAGGAAAAAAAAAAGATTTCGAAAATCAGATAACATTTACCCAATTTATGTAGTAAAAACACGTTGGACCTTAGTAGAGACTCAGTTTTAGGGCTCTGGCTGAGTCCAATATCTTATAATCAATAAATTTTCTTCCACAAAATGTGGGGCATTCTTAGATCTTTCAATTAAAAAAATTATGAAAATCGGAAAAGATTTACTCGAGCTATGCAAAAAAGACCTAACCGGCCCTAGCTCGGAGTCCCTTGGCCCGACGGATTGTTCCCAGATTCAATCAATTGAAAGATTTATCGCTCACTGGTCATTGGAGCGTATACGGATGAAAAGTGTACGCGAATTGTTTTGGCCCGATGCCCGATGAGAAGTGCTTAACATGGCCCGGTGTCGCATAAAGCATCTGGCGAAGATGATATTCTCTGATAATCGTATTTGTTTTCCAGATTCCAATAAAGACTAGAAGAAGCACAGTTAACAGAGGAATTTATTGAGAACGTCCGAACAGATGCACAAGCTGACTAAAACTAAATTCGGTCACAAGTAAACTCAGGGCACACTAAAACGTAGGCTTTCACATCATAGGTTCTCTTCCCTTAGGCTCAGGACTTCTAGAGGTCGAGTGGTTCAACCCTCAGGAGGACCAAGACTAGGACCAAACGGCTAAGACAAGTTCCTAGTCGGGTTCGGGATGTCTGCCTGATTTACATGATGAAAGGTAGAAGGAACATAGGATCACTAGATGTTTGTTTCTTGGTCCACTTATGGACCATCCCAATAGGATGAATTTAAAATAAATTTCACCCAGTCCTACAGTCCTCTTTTGTAAAGCGATTGCAGGATAAGGACTACGTAGACTCTTTCCTATTTCCTTGTTAAATATTTAACAATAAATAATTTTTCAACAAGATCAAACAAAACGGAAAACATTTATTTAAATGGGATTTTCTAAAATCTATAAATATTATATGAAAATCATAAACAATTTTCGACTGTTTTACTGAACATAAGATTGAAAATTTCGGCACGCCGAAAACGCCGCCGCCGCCGACTCTAAATTACTTTCGGTACGCCGCGCCGCCGCCGATTTCGCAACGCTCGGCGCACCGCCGCCGACTGTTTTTAAATCGGCGAACACGTCTACTCTGACCCATACCTCAATGGAAAAAAGTGCGCCTCTTTTTTCTCTACAACACTGCACAAAAAGCTCATTATCAAAGGAATATTCACCAAAAAAAAAAAAAACAAAAATCGTGTTGGGTCGCGTAGCGTGAGTTGGACTCACACTAAGGACTCTAAAGCCCGAACCACTCGACAGATTTTCACTAATTTCGTTTCGGTTATATTCTGATGTCCATATCTTTCATTCAAAGAGGCATTTATGTTCTAATTTCTCAGTAACATAAGTGGAAAAGTTCCACCAACCACATTTTTGACCACTTTTTCGACCGTAACATCGAAAGTTTTCAACCGAATTCAATCCCATCATCAATTTACTCATTACATTTCAGAAAACAAAAATATTTTGAAAATCGAATAAAATTTACCCGATTTATGTAGAAAAAACACGTTGGGCCCTGAGTAGAGACTCAGTCTTAGGGCCCTGGCTGGAGTCCAGAAGCTCAAAATTAAAAAAGTTTCTTCCATAAGTTGTAAGGCATGTCCAGAACTTTCAAACAAAAAAAATTATGAAAATCTGAAAGGATTTACTCGAGTTATATACGAAAGACCACAAACCACTTAATCGGCCCTAGCTCTGCGGCCCTTGGCCCGACAATTACCAGATTCAATCCCAAAAAGATTTTTTGAATACTTTTCAAAAAAGATTTTGAAAATCGGTCAAGTTTTAATCGAGTGACGGATGGACAAAATTTTTTTTAGAACGAAAAAGTAACTAACTCCCGGGTCGAAATTCAACTGGTTACAAACGCCCGCCGTGGTAAGCGCATAAGCCCCGTTTTCGAAGAACTTTGTTCTTCGCATGGGTCTAAAGGGTTCGTCCATAAAGGACTTCGTAGTTTGAAAGTTAATATCAATTTTGGACATCCTCTGCGTATGGCTAAAAGGCAAAGCAGGACAGTAGGGAGGGGGGCGTCGAAAGAGTCGCTAAAAACGCTGACGTCCTTTATGGACGGTCCTTAACAACAAACACAATAATTCACCAAATTCTTTTTGTAACCCAATGGCCATGTCGTAGTTGGTGCGCCTGATCAATAACGACGTATCTTGAAGCACGTGTGATATTGTTTTGGTAGACGAAGGACGTTTACTGATTTGAACGAATAGGCAAGGTCGAAAACAGGGCATAGAAGGCATGGAATGGCGTGGGCAATTTAGACGAAAAAAATAAAATAAAATAATAAACAAAAGCAACTGATTCATAAAATTTATATTTACTAATTTTCGATTCAAATATTTTATCATTTGAAATGATAAAAAATAAAAAATAAAAAACTACAACAACAAAAAACAGGGTTTCTTCATAAAATTTATAACAAAAAACTATAATAAAAAATAAAAATAATCAAAGAAATAACGAAAAAAGTTTATTGTGAGGGAGAAAATTTTTTTAAGCTTTTAGAAATTAAGTTCTTGGGGTCTGTTTAATGTTAGCTTTCACTTGTTTGTTTATTTTTCTTTTTTAAATCAATTCACCAAAGTCGTTCAATAAACATTTCAAATTATTTTACTGTTACTTTTCTTCTGATTTCCTTTTTTATGTCTACAATTTTATAAACTTATTTCGTAATTTATTTTTCTTTTTTAATTTTATTGTGTAAAGTGGTGTGTAATTCAATTTTTTTTATTTTATCTGCTAATTACTTTCTTTCGATTTGATTAATTTTCAACCTTAAGACAATTATTATGCACGTGTTTTTCTTGCTAAATATTTTTTTTTAATTTATTTAATTGAATAAAAAGCAACCTTTTCGTACTAAAATATTTGTTTTATTTTTATTTTTTTTAAAGAAACTTTAAAAGGAAAAAGAATAAACGAAATCAAAATCTAAAAACTAATAACAACTATTAATAATTTTATAAAACTTTCTTTTTTTTTATTAACAATTTCGTAAATTTTCCTTAGTCAAATTTACAATAATAAACAACACCTAACCATTAAATGAAGAAAAAAAAATAAAAAAAACGAAAAGAAAATTCATTATTTCAATGCAAAAACATTTAAAAATATTTTTTTTAAACAAAAACTTCAGATTTTTTACGATTTACTTGAATTCTTGCAATATTTAAACAACTGCTATGCTATGTGTGGTTTCAATTACTTCAATTTAATTTAACAATATTTTTAGTTTAATTTTTTTTTTAATTTAATAACTTTTTTACTTTTATTTCCTCATGGAACTAAATTAGCGGTAACGAGTTATTTTTCTTGTATTTTTAATTCATTTATGTACTTATGTTCTACTAAAACTAAACTAAACTAATCAGGCTACGTAAAACTAATTACTTTTTTCCTTTTAATTTTACTATTTTTAATGATCTGCCGAATTTGAATGATTTTTTTTTATTTCAAAGAAGAAAATGAAGTTGTTGCTAATAGTTGCCTTTGTGGAGCTTATTATGAACAGCTCGATTGAATATTATATGTTGAAGCTGCGAGGAAAAGATTCCCATACTACAAGTTTGTTCGAGAGATTGACATTTATTTATCATAAGTCTCCATTTAAGTGTGCGCCGAGACGAAGCGATCCTGTTCAATAGGGTGGGTCAATTTTCCACTTTTTCTTTTTTGACGACCAGGCCCACCCTGAGGCGATTCGTACATATAACATTTGGTTCAAAATTGGATGCACTTTATAGTCATTCATGATAGCTCAACGAGAATTTCTCCTAATTTCGGAGTTTTTCACATAGTCGCTACTCTATCACTTCGCGTGACCCACCATATGACCAAATTATTCCACCAATTGCTGGAATCAACTCTTTAGGGTCCTACGACAAGAAATTAACAGATTGCGTGTTGATAGACATAAAAATGTAGAAGGTCGAAGGTCAAAAGTTTCACAGAGGTCGATTTTTTTGCAATTTTTTCCACTTTTTCATCATGAAATCACCACTTTTAATGAAACAACTTTCTCCTTTAAGATACGTGCGAAAGGAATTGCTGTTGACATAAAATTGAGGCAACAATGGATAACTTGGATCATCATGTGTTTTAATTATTCGAAAAGGATTGCGCGTCATAAAGTTAAGTCGTTTTCACCACCCAACGTAAAGAGGTATTTATAGTTATAAGGGGTTGCGCAAGTTAGGTTAAGATACTTTAAATAAATAGTTAATTATTTTTGGTTGCTTTATGTGAAAGGACCAGTGTTTTTTGTGAAGACTAATTTTTATTGGAAAGAAATAGAGATCATTTGTGTTAAAATAGTAGTTGAAAAGATTATTTCGTTACAATCGTCACCAGTGAATCTTATCGAACTAAAGCTGTACGCGCTCTAATAGCATAAAAACATTCTATTTAGCAAGAAGTTAGCCGCAATTTTGACACTTCTATTCAATTTTCCTCGTTTTGAGAATTAAGATCAATATCAATTGTTACGAGGGAAGTTGGCACTGATTTGAAAAGGGGGTCGTTCACATTTTAACAATAAAGTGTCACCCGGGTGAAAGAAGGAAGATAGATACAAGGATAATCGAGATTAGCTGCGTGAAGTTAGCGTGTCTATTGGATACACCCGGTCGACAGTTCTTTGTTAAATATTCAATATTTGCTATTCACTAAGAAGTTGGTTTCAATTTTGACATTTCATTAAAAAAGACATATGCAAGTGACTCGTACGTATCAGAATAGATGTGGCAAACCAAATAGATGTTGTAAAAAGACTTAAATGTATTCAATTAAATATTGTCTTAACTCTTAAATGTACGTCCACATTAAATTGTATTGGAAATTGCCGAAGCAAATCTCGTCCGAAGCAACGGTGTAAAAAACCCCTTCCGAAATCGCACAAAATTGACCCCCCAAATAGACAAAAATGTTCACATCGATTTTATCTACTACATAGCAAAAAAAACATTTTTTGGGCTGGGGTTGACCTTAGTGCCGAACTAGGGCACTTCGGAGAGACCTCGGACAAATACTTTCATACATAAAAATGTTTACCTCAATTTTCTCTGATGATGATGATGAATTGCATTTTAATGTCTTCTATCTTCTAATGACATGGAAAAAGAGTATCTGCTGTCATAGACCTCGTTAAAAAACCATCAAAACGTTACAATACAATAAATTAAGCTACAACGAACGTAGCAAAAAACAATTTTTTTATCTAGCGCTGACCTTAGGACTGACGTAGGGCCCTCAGTAGAGGCCTCGGACGCATATTTTTTATTTTCTCTACAATACAGCAAACAAACTTTTTTTTGTCAAGGGCCGACCTTTGTTTGTTGTTGAATATACAATCTTTCTAATCTCGAAAGCATACAAAGTTATTTTTGTGGATGTAAAACACAATCAATAAATTCCAATTCGGTTTTGCCGCTTTTGGAAGTATGTATGTAAACAAATTGGCCATCTCATGTCATTTTTCAACAAAAACACAAATCGGAAGGTTCCCGTGATGATCACAAATTAAATTACATTTTTTGATTACAAAAATTAATTGGAAACTTCACAAAATTTTACAACTTTTTCTAAATAGATAAACGTTTCTAATAAAAACGAAATTCTCGAAAATCCACTAGATGAAAGCGAAATAATTCTTGCAGAAGCTGGAAGTATTAAAACACTTTTCACACGGTAGAAATTATCGATTTTTTATGGATACAGCAAATTATTTATTAAAAAAAGATTCAAAACTCAACAATTAAACGCAGCACAACAAATGATCTTAATTTGATTACATTTGAAATGGAAGCAAAACGATAATTTGTGAGATAATTCACTAGAAAATCTAAAATTTTAAAAAATTAACTGAAGTACTGTCAAAGCCGTCAATCAAAACAATGGGTGATAATGTAGATAAAGATGATGAAAATCAAGATACGGTTGACCCGTACGGTTATATCAAAAATAAATAGAGTCTTCAGAATATGAACAATTTTTTCAAAAAAAATTGAATTTTCAAGAAATTTAAAGTTTTCGTGTGAAAATTGAAAATTATCAAGAAAATCTAAATTTTTGAAGAATTCCAATTCTTTCTTTTTTTAGGAAGGCTGTCATGAAATATGTCAAAATATTTTTCTTTTTTCACTTGAAGTCATTACGTCATGTCATGTCATGAACACATATATTTAGAAACTGTAAAAAGTTGATTCGCCAACTGTTAATTAGTGTCTCTCAGTGAAAATATTAGATTTTCGATACTCGCTCTTAATATTAAAATATAAAATTTTGAATGTGACACAGTTTATAAATTTTATAATGGAACTTTTGAAAATTTTCAAAAAATTTGATGTCTTACGAAAATTAAAATTTTAAAAGAATTGTAAAATTTTCAAAAAAATTGAATTTTCAAGACATTTAAAGTTTTTGTGAAAATTCAAAATTATCAAGAAGACCCAAATTTTTTAAAAATCCCAATTCTTTCTGCAAATATAAATTTTTGAGAAAATAAAAATTTCAAGGAAATCCCAAAATATAAATTTCTAGAATGTTTCATGTCGTTATATCACTTCGCTGATATTACCGCTAATAATACTAAAATCGAAGTGGGCGAGAAAGGAACTATAAATCAAAATACTTTCTTTGCCGCAAAATTACTCCACTCCCTCCTTATACCACTTCCCCCGTATTCCACGTTCACCGTATGCAACGGTCATCGTATTCAACTTTCCCCGTATTCCAAGTTCCCCGTATTCCACTTTCCCCGTATTCAACGTTCCCCGTATTTCAAGTTCCCCGTATTCAGCGTTGCACTTGCTACGTATTCTACTCTGACACTTCCCCGACCAAATCTCTAAGACGACATCTTGACTATATTTTGGCCGATTTTCAATTTTGACCCGTTTTTTACCCATAACTCCCTTATTTCAGAACAATATCCCACCCCGGAACATGTTTTCTCGACGTTTTGCACCATCCCCGAAAACATATCAAAAAGTATTTTTTTTTCCTTCCTCAGTTTAAACGCAAAAATAACGGGATTGTTACAGACAGACGAATAGACACATAGACGCATAAATAAATAAATAGAAAAACGGACGGTTTATAATTAGTACACATGCGATAATTAAAAACTGCACTTTTGACCGAATAGCCAGTTTCATTGTTTACAGAACAGGTTTTGTACGTGAATTTCATCAAACATGCTTAATGTTTGAAATGAAAGAATGTGCATTTTTAAAATAGCGCATGTGTAATTTCAAATTATCAAAAAAGTTAAAATTTTCAAAAGAATTAGACTCTCTAAAAAAATTTGAGTTCTGTAAGATATGCGAATCCCAGAAATAATCGAACTGTCTGGAAAGTTAAGCTTTTAAGAAGAACGAAAAACTACATTTGCAAGAGAATTCAAATTGTTGAAGCAATTTGTAAATCCAAAATTGAATAACAAATAATGCGAAGAAACAAACGTCGATCTATTCCGAAATTTGTTAACACCAGAGTCATCAAACAAATGTGCAAAAATTTTAAGTCAGAGAACGTTTGAATTTTACAAAAAAATGCGCCAATTAACGAACTAAATGAAACTGCATTATCGACATATCGACAACACTAAAACTGTGTGTGGGTTTTAACTCTCAAAGAACTCCCAGAACCCACAAATCGCAAGATTTGCATACCTTTGAGAATGGATCGATTGTAATTCGGTACTCGGTTACCTCTCAAATAGAAAAAGATTCAACAAGATCTGTTGAGATTTACACGATTTATGTAAACGAACACGTTGGGCCCTTGTAGAAGCTCAGTTTTAGGGTCCTGGCTGAGTCCAAGGGCTTCTAATCAAAAATTTTGTTCCATAAAATATGAGACATTTCTAGACCTTTCGATTAAAAAATTTGTTTGAAAATCGGAACTCGAGCTATGTACAAAAAACACGTAGGGCTCTAGCAGAGACTCATTTTTAGTGCCTTAGGTAAGTCAAAGGGCTCAAAATCAAGAAAGTTTCTTCCATAAATTGTCGGCCATACCCAAACTTTTCAAACAAAAAAAAAATTATGAAAATCGGAAAAGATTTACTTGACTTATGTAAAAAAGACGAGAAGCCACTTAAACGGCTCTAGCTCGGCGGCTCTTGGCCCGACAATGCACAGATTCAATCCCAAAAAATTTTTTTGAATTACCTTTCAGGTAAAAACGTTTTTGAAAAGTTTTATGAAAGTTTTACTCGAGTTATCATGTTGACAGACAGACGGACGGACGGACATTTTTTTTATTGCTAATTCGTCGTTAGGAACCATGATCGATGCTCCCCTTCCCCCTACTTTCGGGTCTCAAATTCAACTGGTTACAAACGTCGTGGTAAACGCAATTGTTCCCTTTCAAAAGAAATGACATGCATCCAATCGTAGGATCTGGATTGTATAAAAGGCGAGTTGACATAGTCTGAGTATCATTCTATGCCCATCGTTGCTGATATACACATAGTCTTAAGACAAGGTGTACTGATGAGTCGTAAACGACCAAATCAGCACTTTTAGCTTTTCGATTTTTGTTAAACAATTGGAAGTAGGATGAAGAATTGTGAGTGGCTTTTAAATGTTGATTCAAGCGGGTGGACTTTAATCTGCCGAAGATACAGCAGCCATAGTAAAATATTATTTCTATGGGTGCAATTGTACCAAAACGAGAATTTTCTCAATTTTTACCTTGTTCCCTCTTCGTTCTTCGTATAGGTCTAAAAATTTGCTTACGTTTGGTGTGAAGTAAGTTGCAATTTTTGCATTCCATTCATGAACAATTTTATGAATGAAATTTCAAAAGTGCAACCAGCTTCATGTTGAATAGCAAATATGGAATATTTAACAAAGAATTGTCACCCGGTTGGATCAATATCAATTGCTACGTGTGAAGTTAGTACTGATTTGAAAAGGAGCCGTTGACATTTCAACAATAAAGTGTCACCCGGGTGAAGGAAGAAAGATGGGTTCGAGGATAATCACGATTACGATTAGCTGGGTGAAGTTAGCGTGTCGGTTGGAAAGGTGAACGTTGACATTTAAACAATAGGCTGTCACTCAAATGATTCGTAATGAAGTTGTCTGCAATTTTGATCACTTTTGAAAACAATAGTTGATTCGAACAATCGAAGTTGAAATTTCAGAGATCGTCAACCGAAAAATTAGATTTTTATTTTTTAAGTTTACTCTCGGTACTTTCGATCAATAAAATGGCGCAACGCCTCTAGACTAAATCTGTGTGGCACTTCAACTAACAGCTACTCATTGATGAGAAAATTATTTGAAAATTGTCTACAAAAATTGGAAAGTCAAATCTACGTAAATAACAGCAGCGAATTTAATGTGAAATTTTGTATACGGTGGATGAGTTAAAAATTGAAAAATTATTTCAGAAACTTAGAAAAAAATTAACAAATATTCCTAGAGAAAATTAAAAATTTAAAAGAAAACGAGCGTGTGTTCCTTACACACGTTAAAATTGCGACATTTTTCTTTCTTTTTAACAACCAAACTTCATTTTCTCATACAGAATTTTTTAGTTTTAAGTTCGAATTTTTTCCGTTTTTTTCCATTAGTTCGGTTCTCTAATAAAATTTCTCTTTTCTGTTTCTCTAATAATAAATTTTCTTTTACTTTTTAAGTAAATTGTCTTTATACAAGAAAAAATCAAATTAATATTTCAAAAATATTTAAAAGAATATTTTTTTCCCTTCCTTGGATCGAATTTAAGAAAATGTTTTTCTTCTCATTGAGTAATATCTGTCGTTTCAATTCACATAATTTTTACTTTATTTTTTATCGTTTCACGTTTATTATTTACAACAAATTAAAGAAAAAAAATGTTTTGAGTTTTTTTTCCTTTTTAAATTGGTGGATTCTCATATCCCCTCTGCGTCGAACGTAAAATTGCTTGTAATCAAAGAAAACGTGCCATTCAAATGGTGGATGTACAAAGCAAACAAATGATAAGTTGGTAACACTGCATTATTGACACTTTTACGCTTAGAGTAATAGCAGCTGAATGAATATATTGAAGAGCGTAATGGCTTCTGGCTTCATGTGAGCTATAGAATTAGTTACGTCATCACCGCTCAGCTTCATCTCTGTTCTACATTGTCCCTAGCTGTGACTCTCCACTTTATACACTCACTATGTCTCAATATGTGTGAGAATGAAGAAGGAGCTACACTGCCCAAAGATTTAGCCCTGGTTTGTACTTTTGTGACAACTCGATAGCGTAGTGGTCTGCTACTGAGTGCGTTGGTTCGAAACTCAACCGCGGACGGATTTGTTCCGATTGTTAGATTTGTAAACAAAACAAATCTGATGGAATCGGTTCAAGTCATGTGAAGTTGAGTGTAGCGCCGGCTTACCAGTGAAAGGCATTGTTGGGAGGTGCCGGTATTCTACTCCAACTATTTTCGCTCCTAGTTCATCTCATAGATGGCACTGGGTTTGTCGCACACCTTACCACTGGCACAGTAAAAACTTTCCGGTAATTAAAGGATCTCAAAAAGTAGAACCACAAATTAGCGAAACTATTAAATAATGATCTAGCTCCTAATCCTTCATGGGTTGTTAAGGCAGATTGTTATTGTTGCACTTAAAAAATGGCCATTCTATGGCCATCGTTGCTGATATACACATGGTCTTAAGACAAGGTGTACTGATGAGTCGTAAACGACGAAATCGGCACTTTTAGTTTTTCGATTTTTGTTAAACAATTAGAAGTAGGATTAAGAATTGTGAGTGGCTTTTAAATGCTTGCGCATAGAGCAAAATTCTCTCTATGGCATGCGCTGTTTCAAAACGGAGTGATATTTTTTTCAGTGCAAATCCAGCCTTAAGTGAAAATAATTTCTCTCAGAAATTATTCTCCTCGAACTACCATTTCATGACAGTTTCTCTTCCCCGAGAGTCACGAAAGTTTACATTTTTCTTGAGTTAGAACAAACAGGACAGAGGAAATGATTGCATTAATAAAATCGTTTACTCTTTGATCTAATGACTAGCTGGGTAGAATAATGACATTGTAACAAAGCGTTTCCTACCTTGTGACGCACATAACTATTGAAGCGTTGTAAGTGACGCAATTCATTCGGATGACACAATTTCCGTTGATAAATGAGACAAATGATCGGGCGAAAATGTTAAAATACGTAAATAATTTTACTAAATATTGATAATTAATTGGCAGTGACTACGGATGTTAGAATAAGAAACAAAAATTAACATTAAAATGAACTTAAATAACTGAACTATTCATTCAAAGTAGAGAGGGACATGCGGCAAATAAAAATAAACCATTTCCGAACTGTTATTTACTTAAAACAACGATAACGTTGAATTGAAAGCACTTTTACGAGCAGTAATTTTAACTAACTTCGGATTATCTTAGTAGATTTTTTATTTTATTTTTTTTTTTTTTTGAAAATATTTTTCCTTTCTTATAAACAACAACAACAACTAATGTGTAAGAATATTCAACCGGCGTTGCATCGTTGAAACAGCACACAAGTGATTCTTAAAATATTCCTCTATCCCCTCTCCCCCATTTTCTTTAGAACCAATTTTCTCTTTTTTTTTCTCAAAAATGTTTAATAAAGCACAACGACCAAAACTTAATTGAAATTGAAACATCGCAGAGGTTGTGAAAAAAAAATTCTTTAAACGTCTTGGTATTTGGATAAGCGTGCCCTTAATTCCATATTCTCTTGCTTCAGCTGCTCCAGTTCTTGGTGTAGGGACGAGTTCTGCAATAACACCTTGTAAATCATTTTTAAAATATTTCTTAGTGTCAATGAAACTTATGGAAATTAACCTCTTTTTCCAAATATCTGGCGCGCATTGCAATTTGATTTTCTTTTTGGCGACGTGCGTCACGTGATCGCTTAGCGGCAATATTGTTCTTTCGTCGACGGGCCCAGTACTTATCGTCCTTTAGTTCATCTGGAACAAATTGTTTTCGTGACTTTTTGATCATAGGTTGAGGTTTCAATTCTTCGTCTGAGAATGCGCGTGTACGTGGATCAAAATCTCGACCCGATGATGCAAATGAAAACGCTGTAAGTGAATCAAAAGCTATAGGATTAGGTTATACAAAATGCGGATATATTTTTCTTTTTCTTTTTTGTTTAAACGCAAGAGAATCTCTAATCCGACGTGATAACTTATTCCAAAATTAGAACTCGAAAACAAAACAAAAAAAAAAACTAACCGACTTTTAGACCGAGAGCGATCGAGTTCGATTTATGATCCAAATACGTTTTAAGCGCACGTTCTCAACGAAGATTTAAATGCTTTTTTTTATTAAAATTTTTACATCTGAAATAATTACGATTAGTTTTCTTTTAAATTATGTTATGCCATTAGAAATTCTCTTACAATTTAAACCATTGATAATTACAACGACGTTTAAACACTAAGCAATGTCGAAGTGATTGTTTAAGAAACTACACCCGGTGAATTTAGAAATTTTTGAGTTTTGAGCGATACATTGAATTAATTCTATCGGTAGTAGAAGTGTGCGTCGATCAGTTTTTTGGAGATCGGCGTAACAGTCGGCGTTGTGTCTTACCAGACCAATCCACTCTCCACATATTTTTTAAGGCTACAAGTTAAAAGGGCAATAAATTTAATTTTATGGCAGTAAAATTTTAATCCAAAAGCAGTAACTTTAATGGAGTGACAGTAAAAATAATTTTCGGCAGTAGAAATAATTATGGGTAGTAGGCTTTTGTAATTAATATTTTGGCAATAAATTTAATATTTTGGCAGTGAGCTATTGTTATAATTAAATTAATTGTATCATACGATTGTATGTTTTTTCGAATGTTAGGTAACCGACTGATGATCCCTTTTACGAAATGTTACATAAGCGACTAATGATCCCTTTTAGGAAATCAAATTAGATTAGAAGTTTATGGGAATGCCCAGCCATGTAGCTGGACTAGCACCTGGATCATTGATCCTTTGTACTATTTCCCTAAAATTCCTTCGTTTATTTAACAAAATAAAATTTTCACAAACAATTACTTAATTAATTAAGAGGAGAAATTGAAAATTTAAATGAAAATTTTTCCCGTGTATTTCGTTACCTAAAATGCCACAATGACTAGGAACCCAGAGGACCGTAACGGAATTAGATTTACCAATTTCATTTAGGCTCACTTTGCAGTAAAGAACAGTTCTAGACCTGATAAAGGGAGTACTAACCGCTTGGATAGCGGACTGACTGTCTGTGCATACGTAGATCTTATTCCCAGAGACCTTGTCAATAAGTTCATCACACATTTTCGATATTGCGAAAAGCTCAGCCTGATTAACTGACGCCAAAGAACCGGTCGGAAGGTTGCCTTCTACGTCTGAAGTTTCGCATCCGTGAAGCAGACAATGCCGTCGGTAGGAGGAAATATATTTCTCTCCCCGAGCCAATCCTCTGCTTCAGGAATGATCCAGTCGAAGTCCTCATCGAATACGTATTGCGCTTTGATTTGATCGCTGGGCATACACAACCGTTCATCTTTGACAACATTAATAATTTCTGAGTGACCTTTCTCAAGAACGGGAGACCAACAACCATTGTATCGGATATTGACAGAGGTGTTGAAAGCTACAGATTTTATAAAGAAGTCAAGAGGCGGAACATCTAGAAGCGCTTCCAGGGCCGCAGTGGCGGTTATTGTCTTTACGCCTGTAATGCAGAGACATGCCAGACGCTGAAGCATATCAAGCCTTCTCTTGGCGCTGCCGATTTCCATTCTAGGCCACCAGACTATGCATCCGTGACAAAGAATGGGTCTGAACACCGCTGTGAAAATACACCGTAAGGCCTGAGGAGACAACCCCTATGTCGTACCAAAAGCATTTCTACACAGCCAGAAGACACCAATGCATTTGTTAAGTTTCTCCTCTAGGTGCACGATCCATGTCAGTTTGTGATCAAAAATCACTCCGAGGTAATTAACACTCGCTTTCAGATTAACTTCCGTTCCGAAAAGCGTAAAACTGCCCAAGTCTGAAGCGGTTTCGGCTTTTCTTCTGTTAAAGAAGATGATTTTGGTTTTGACTGAGTTTACCATCAGCTTATTTTCGAGACACCACACTTCGACTGTCCTAATAGCGGTTCTCATCAAATCTCCAATAGTGGCGACGAATTCTCCACAGATTAGGGTATACACGTCATCCGAATAGCCTTGAGCGAAAATGCCTGAGTTATTTAGCTTTAACAAGAGCGAGTCAATCACCATACACCAGAATATAGGAGAGAGAATACCACCTTGTGGGCAACCCCCAGTGACTCCGAGCTTGATGTTGGTGCCGCAAATGGTGACTTCAACAGTTCTACCGCTCAGCATTCTGACTATCCATCTGATGGCTACATCGTTTACTTCCCTTTTAGCCGCTGCTCTAGTACTTACTTACTTACTTTACCGGCACTACAACCCATTAAGGGTCTTGGCCTTCTCCAACATGCTTCTCCAACCGGGCCTATCTGCAGCTAACGTCTCCCAGCTGGTTACTCCCACAGTTCTTAAGTTGGCAAAAGCAGCGTCGCTCCACCTGGACTTGGGTCGCCCTGCACTCCTTTTGCCTTCAGGTTTGGACTTCAGAATTTTTTTTGGAATACGATGTTCATTCATTCGTTGTACGTGACCGAGCCAACGTAGTCTATTTATTTTTGTTGTTCTGACTATGTCGGGCTCTCCAAAAAGCTCTATGAGCTCGTGATTATATCGTCTGCGCCATCGGTTCAGTTTTCGGTCAAATACTGGTCCAAATATTGTACGCAGTACCTTTCGCTCGAACGTATGCAGAGATTGTTCATTTTTCTGTGTCAAGCACCACGACTCCGAACCGTACTGATCACAATTTTATAAAGTGCGCATTTTGAATTTCGGCTTACTGACTTGGACTTTAGAATTTTCAGCAGGCTGTAATAACTCCGGTTGCCCAAAGTTACTCGCCTTTTTATTTCGTCCGCAATGTCGTTGTTTATGTTCAGCTCTGATCCAAGGTATACGAACTTATTGACCATTTTGAATGTGTGTGTGTCGATCGTTACGTTATCTTCCCGATATCGATTCGTAGGTGGGATGATCATGTATTCCGTTTTTCCGTCATTGACCTTCAACCCAAGGTCGGTACCTTTCCTCTCCAAGGCCATAAACTTATCTTTAACAACATCCATAGTTCGGCCAATAATGTCCAGGTCATCTGCAAAACCAAGCAACTGACTGGACTTGGAGAAAATGGTGCCGCTGGAGTCTATGTCCATGGTTTGAACAGCTGCTTCGAGTGTTAAATTGAAAAGCAGCGTTGCAAGAGGATCTCCTTGACGTAGGCCTTCCTCAATGTCGAAAGTCTCTGACATTTGATTGCGGATCCTTACTCGGCTGTTAGCTCCGTTTAGTGTTAGCTTCGTTAGCGAGATCAGTTTGTTGGGAATTCCGAACTCCTCCATGACTCTCCATAGCTTACTTCTTCTAACACTGTCATAGGCTGCCTTGAAGTCAACGAACAAATGGTGTGTTTCAATGTTGTACTCCTTGCACTTCTCCAAGATCTGTCTGATATTAAACAGCTGGTCCGATGTTGAACGACCTACACGAAAACCACTTTGGTATTCACCTATCGTAGATTCCGTGTATGGATGAAGGCGCTGATATAGAATATTTGCAAATATCTTGTAAGCAATATTCAGCAGAGCGATTCCTCGAAAATTGCCACACTCCAATTTGTCACCTTTTTTGTATATGGGACAAAGTATGCTGGTCTTCCAATCTTCCGGTAACTCCTCGTCATTCCAGATGCGTATGATGAGCTCGTGCATCTCCATACATAGCGCGTTGCCGCCGTTCTTGAAAAGTTCACCGGGTAGGTTGTCAGTCCCCGGGGCTTTGAAATTTTTGAGCTTTAAAATTTCAGCTTCAACTTCTTGCATCGTTGGTTCTTCTATGTATGGTTGCGCAGTCTGAAATGGCAATTCGTCGTTTTCGTCGTCTCGGTTGAGCGGTCTGTTCGGGTTAAGCAGTTCCTTAAAGTACTCAGCCCATCTCGCGATACACCTTTCCTCATCTGCTAAGACCAATCCATGCTTGTCCTTACACAGCAAAGGTTGTTGACTGTAACCGTTTCTGGATTCGTTCACTTTCCGGTAAAAGTTCCGAGTCTCCTTCCGATTGCCAAACTTCTCAATTTCGATCAAAACTTCCTTGTCACGCTGTCGCTTTTTCCGTCGGAAGAGTTTTCTCTCGAAATTTCTTTTAGAACGGTACTCTTCCTGGCCAGCTCGAGTGAATCTACTTAGAGTTTTCAGGCGAGCTGCGTTTTTGTCGTCCATGACCTTCTGGCATTCATCGTCAAACCAGATATTTCTTTTATTTCCCGTTCTCGTTCCCACTGTCTCTGCTGCGGCGCTCTCTACATTCCGTCTAATTTGATTCCACGCATCGTCTACGCTTCGTTGTTCGCTGACCATTCCGGCAATAATATTCGTCTCCAGCCTGTCGACATATTGACGTTTAATGTCTTCGTTCTGTAGTTTTTCCACGTCCCACCTTTCCAATGCCGGTTGTCGATTGTGTTGAACCGATATTCGAGACCTAACTGCCGCTCTCACCAGGTAGTGATCGGAATCTACATTCGGTCCTCTACAGCTTCTGACATTCAACATATTTGAACAGTGACGTGCATCTATCAAAATATGGTCAATCTGGTTTTTGGTTCGTTTATCCGGTGATACCCATGTCGCTTTGTGGATGTCTTTATGTTGGAAATAGGTACTGCTGACAACCATGTTTCTTGATGCTGCAAAATCAACCACCCGCGTTCCATTTTCGTTCGAGTTTTCGTGAAGGCTATGTTTACCGATTGTGGGACGATAAAATACTTCGCGGCCTATTTTAGCATTAAAATCTCCAAGCACATTTTTAATGTCTCGTTTCGGCGCTCCATCATATACATCCACCAGTTTCTCGTAGAATAGCTCCTTCACCTCGTTGTCGCTTTCCTCCGTAGGCGCATAAACGTTTATAAGAGTGTAATTGAAAAATTTTCCTCTTATCCGTAGAGAGCACAATCGCTCGTCAACAGGACTGAAACCAATCACCGCGTTTCTAGCTCTGCCGAGGACCATGAAGCCTGTTCCATACTCTCTTGGACTGTCGTTACTCTTCCCACTATAGTAGAACTTATAGTCGCTACTGGTCATGGTGTCCTTTCCAGGCCATCTCGTTTCTTGCACAGCTGTTATGTCAATTTTTGCCGCTCTTAGCGCACTTGTGAGAGATCTCAATCCTCCTGGCCGCAACAAAGATCTTACATTCCATGTTCCTAATTGTAAATCGTTGTCCTTTTTCCGATGTTTGAGTTGTTGCCGTTTATCCTGTCTGATCCGAGGCTGTGTTGGGGAATTCATAACAAGACTGTTTTTACGGTGTCTGGGAGTTAGCCAAGCGCCCAACCTACTTTCCTTCTCCCGATGACCCGTAGGGAAGTCACCAGGTGGTGATGGTAGCCCATCTGACTAGGGCTGTGTATGCTGCCGTTGTCTCTTGCTGTTGAGATCATCCGCCACCATACTAAGTCGCCATCCCATCTTGATAGCGCCTAGCTGCCTTCGGCCCTCCCTATACGTGCCGTTGCTCTAGTAATCACTTCGAAATCCTTACCATTCTTAAGCATATGCTCAATCTTTTGGGTCAACTGGTGCAATGCGGTGTCAGTCGACCTACCTATCTGATAAGCGTGCTGATTCGCATGCAGCGGGAATTTCTTGAGTACTTCGCCGCGGATATAGAAGTCTAAGAGTCTCTCCAACGCTTTGAACAAAAACGACGTAAGACTAATCGGACGGAAGTCTTTGGCCTTACAGTACGACGTTTTGTCAGGCTTAGGAATGAAAGCGACTTTCACCTTTTCCCAATACTTGGGTATATATCCTAGGGCTATCTAGCTCTTAAAAATGCATCGTAATCTATCGAGGAGCAAGTCAACACCTTCTTTGAGCAAAGCAGGGAAAACTTTATCGAGCCCGGCAAATTTGAACGAATGGAATTTGAAGAGAGCCCATTTAGTTTTTCCTCTTTTCGTAAGCTTTTCAGTAAACAGCCAAGAAGGTGGGAGGTATGGGTTCAGTGATTCCAGCTGTTCTACCATTGTAGGTTGGACACTGCCTGGGAAGTGCGTTTGCAACAAGTGCTCCGCTGTTTCTTTATTATCACATGTGAAAGAGCCATCCTGCTTAAGAAGGGATCCCACTTGAGCGGTGACATCTTTCGCCAATAGCTTGTGAATTCGGGCGTAAGACGGAATGGTATTTGCTTCCTCGAAAAACTTTTACTTTTTTCCTTGAGGTCTAACTGGGTCTGGTTGTACTCTTTGATAAGAGCTCTGTATCGATCTCTGTTTGCATTTTGCTGTTCACTTACCTTACCAGCTCTATTCCAAGCTTTCCTTAACTCTTTCCTTTTCCTATCAAGTTCATTACTCCAGATGGAGTTCTTGTATAGGAGCTTAGGATTGAGAAGGGGGCTGATTCGTAAGATTGAACAATCGCGGCTGTAATGTCAACATTCGAACTTTCTAAATCCTCTCTCATGAGATGCCTTTCAACTGGTTCTAGCTGTTCAAGCTTTTCTTTCAGCAAGCGTCTATACTCGTCCCAGTTCGTCTTTTTGGGGTTACGGTAAGGTCTCCTTTGCGGGAAGCAACCTTTAAGGTTAAATTTGATCAGCTTGTGATCCGAAAAGGTTTCATCATTTGTAACTCTCCACGACTCAACAAGTTGCGTCATGGGTGCGCGGTAGCGATGCGCCCGTGACGCAAGTCCCCTAATGAACAAAAAATTAAGAAAATTTTTTTTCGTAGACATCGGAACCATATATACAGCTAAGTTTTGACTTTTTTCCCTTGCCTCGTACCCCTCTGAGACCTAGTTTTTCGGATTCTACGTAAAATTTTGATTTTAATCGTCATTTTACTCATGAAAATCGGTCCAGTGGATCCGAAGATACGATACCGAAAATCATCTTTTCCCATACGAAATATGCTACTTCATAGAAGCCAAAGTTAATGGAAACATCCTACGTTAGTTCCTTAGTTAGTTAGTTAGTTGCAGAGCCATTTATATGAAAACCGACTTTTTTGGATCGTGCTCGAAAACGGCTCGATAAATTTTCTTGAAATTTTGCAGGGACCTTCGGGTGGGCATTCTACGCCATATGAGATTTTAAAAAAAGGGGGTACCGGCCTCGTTTGGGCGCAAGGGCTCTTAAGCCCATATGTATGTGTTTGTGCGTGTAATGTGTATGATAGCACATTTTGTATGAAGCAATGGTTGTGTGTTCGAGATAGAGGTTTTGTGTCAAAGGGAAAGTTGTTGGGTTGGGTGTGTAGTGTATCAGGGTGACCGCCAAAATGGCGGAAAATAGGCGGGGACTCAAAAAAATTTTTTGTGAGGGTTTGCGGCTTGGGCTTGAATTTGTACAATTTTCAATATTTTGACGTTTCTTTTTTTTTCGTTTTTAATCGGAAAGATTAAAGGACAAACTGTTTTCCTTTTCCGTTCGAAAAATCTTCTGACTCCTGTGGGAACAAATGAGTTAAGGAGAACCAAACTTCTGAAAATTAAAAACAATATATCAGTGTGACTGGAGACGTTGAGTATTTAGAAACAAAATTTCAAAAAAATCAAAAATATTTTCAAGATTTCACTTTTTGGTCAAGAACTCAAGGAAGCGGGCTGGTGCCAAGTTGAAACTTTTTGGGAACAATATCCTTGTTCGTGTCGAGAGTCTGGCGTAAAAAGAATTTTGGCACCAGACTGCCTTCCTATAGCTGTCATACGGATTCGGTATTCTTTGTTCTAGAACTCAGGGAAGCAGGCTGGTGACAAGTTGAAACTTTTTGTAATCAATATTTCTCGGTAAAGCCGAGATGTGGGCGTAAACAGAATTTTGGCACCAGGCTGCCTTACTATCAATTGTCAGAAGAAGAACGTTTTCCTTGGTCTAAAAAAAAAAATATTGATCCATTTCAAGCAAATTTCCTGCAATATATATCCAAAGTGGCAATACTCTCAACAAAAAAAATTGGTTTTTGACCATACAAACGTTTTCGTCTCTGGACGTGGGAGTCCTGAAAATTTATTGATCGAAAGGAATTACAGCTGTCCTATATTCTTTTCTTGATTCAAGTAAAATAGAATATCATCAAAATTTTGAAATCTGTACGAGTTGAAGCCCAAGCAGGAAACCCTTACAAAAAATCCACTGTGCGACGGCGGCGGCGGCTAAAAAAACTATTGATATGTTGTAGAGGAAGTTGAGGGGATCATTTTTGCCCATTGAAGTAGTGACCGTCGCGCTTTTAAAAAAGGTTTTTGTTGTGATACGACATATATTGTCCTTACAAACATTTAAGAAGAGAGTTAAATTGAAAATCATTCAGGATAGTTTGAAATTTTCTGTGATATCTCCGTACTTTTTCATAAACTGATTGAATTTCATTAACTTATTTTATTTAATATTTACACATGCGATAATTAAAAACTGCACTTTTTACAAAATAGCCAGTTTCATTGTTTACAGAACAGGGTTTTCATGTGAATTTCATCAAACATGCTTAATGTTTGAAATGAAAGAATGTGCATTTTTAAAATAGCGCATGTGTATTTTTTTTTTATTTATTCTATACTGACCTGTGATATTTTATACGTTACTTTTTTGTATTTGTATGATTTGTATGTAAAGATCACCGAAACGGATCTTTTGTATGTGGGTCATTCCGGCGGAGTGATAAGTAGGAACGGTTTGGACTGCGCGATCCACAAAAAAAGTTTTATTTGTGTTGTATGGAACAAGGCCCCAGAAACGTGTCCTGAGCATGTTTTCCTTACAAAGAAAATCTCGATTTTTCGTCGTTTACTCAGTTGAAGCCGTTCCAACGTTCAATTTTCCATTTTTGCACGAAATGACCCATGTGTATATTTGTAACCAACTATAGAGACAAAAAAGACTAAAATTTTAACAAGACAGAAGAGCACCTACGTGCCGAAATTTTATCAAAATACTGAACCTAAGTAACGCTTAAATTTAAAGTCAACCGGATATTTGTTTCACACATTGTATTCTACACAACATTTTACTGGAATGATAATGAACTGTTGTATTGAAAAAAAATGATCGAAATGCAACGAATGCTTTAAAAAATGTTAGGTAAACGACTGATGATCCCTTTTACGAAATGATAAGTAAGCGACTGGTGATCTCTTTTACGAAATGTCACGAATGCGAATAATTTTGCGCTTTAAAAAATGTTAGGTTAGTCCATAGCCACGTTGGTGTGACGATTAATTTTACTGCTGAAGTAATTATTTTTATTGACTACATACAATCCTATAATACAATAAATCAAATGATAACAACAATTTACTGCCAGAATATTAAACTTACTGTCAAAACATAACCAAAGACCCGTACGTATCAGAATAGATGTGACAAACAGAATAGATGTGACTCGAACGTACCTAAATATACAAATAAGCAAACAATCCAACGTTTTCTGTTCTTTTACAACTGTAAGAATTTCAAAGATCCATAGAAATTACCCAAGGTAATGTCAAAGGCCTTACCGAAGTACGTCTCAGACCATTCAAATCTAGGAAAGCTTATA
>CM055404.1:8797886-8864313 GCA_029228625.1 Pseudolycoriella hygida
TTCTAACTCTCATAGTTCTGGAGATCTGGGTCATCCTGCCCAATTATGGAAGTGGCCATATACCAGGATTGTGTCACATTTCCCCAAAACCCTGAAACACATGATCGCTTAAATTTAATTCTCTACAACTTTGTCTTTGAAAGTAAATCTCTGTATTGCGTATTTAAGCAAATACTGAAAAAAAACTATCTCTTATCATTTTGGGCAGAGAAATTTATTTTCTCCCATTCCATGGCTCCCAGTGCTCAGACCCCTGACCCGATTCCAGCAAAAAAAAAATCCCCCGTTTTTTGGCATCAAATGTTTTCATTTCACCGACCCTCGAAAAACCATGTTTTTGGTCACTTCTTCGACCATATCTCCGGAACCACTTGATCGATTTTGCTCATCTTCGAACTTGAATCATGGGAGGCATGTACCTTTCAGGGAAAAAAAATTAGGCTGATCGGTTGAGCCGTTTGGAAAAAAAAAGTGGAGACGGCCGGACGGACGGACATTTTTTTTATTGTTGATTTGTCATCTCTAGACGATAATAGATGCATCCCCCCCCACTCCCACCTCGATCTACCCCATGTTACAATAAAATTGTTTGTAGTAAACGTATAGGACCTCTTGTACTTCGTACGGGTCCAAATATTAAATTCGACAATAATATTAAATTTATTGCCAAAATATTAATTACAAAAACCTACTGCCCATTATTATTTCTAGTGCCGAAAATTATTTTTACTGCCACTATGCTAAATTAATTGCCTTTACATTAAAAGTTTACTGCCAAATTATTAAAATTACTTACCAGTTAAATACTAGCCCTTTTTAAAACTCAAAGTTCAGTAACTTTTAACTTTGCATCCAGCCGATTTTTTTAAACTAAAAAAACTGATTTTCGTACACTAAATCCATTGGTATTGAGCTATGTTTGCGTTACTAGGGAGAAAGGGGTACTATTTAAATGTCAAGTTAAAAATACTTATTTGTCAAGTTAAAAAAAGAAAATTTTTTTTTGTCAAGTTACGACATTTTTACTGCACCCCGACAGAACACTATGTACAAGGAAAATATGTTTTGGTATACACTTTAAAGCGGGTAAATAAGGAACAAGGAATAAAAATACATTTTGTAAAAGGAAAATTTCCAACTTGACAAAATAATAAAATAACTTGACAAAAAAAACTTGACAGCTTGACTAGTGCATTTTAATAGTGCCGGGAGAAAGGGGTAAAAGACCGAAATTTGTGTAACGAAATTTAGTGACAGAAGCTTTATGCGATAGATTCCACGCTACTCAATTACCCGCGAAGGAGATGATTGTTCCGCCAACTGATTTACTGACAGACAAAACTTCTCCATGGTCTGCACCTAGCCCTAACACCCGAAGCCGGTGCATTCAAGATTCTCTTTGCTTTCACCAATATTTTAAACTTTGTGGTGTATGCTGGATAGATAGCGAACGTCTCGTACACGAGGGGGTCTACAAAAGCCCTGATTCTTGAGTAACGTAATTTATAAATGGCCACTTAACCGACTAAGTTGTTTGTAAGTTGTTTTTCTGGTAGATAATCGAGCCTAGATCAACGTTTGCGAAGATCATTTTTCGAAAAAATTGGAGTGGAGGTGGGTGGCGGACGACTTTTGTTCTTATAAAGCGTTGGTTAGAAAGAGACCAACTATATCTGCCTCTTTCTAACCAACGCTTTAGAATATAAGAACAAAAGTCCGCCCCACCTAAATTCAAATTTTTCCGAAAAATGAGCTTCCCAAACGTTGATCAAGGCTCGATGGTCTACCAGAAAAACAACTACACAAGAAAAAAAATCAATGAATTGAATTTGCACACACTACGATGCATCTTCTTGTCAACTTATGCTTATACTATACGAGCCCCGTGAATGAGGTGTGTCGCACACAACCAAGGGTATTTGTATGAGTAACCATTAATATGTTTGTTGGACGTGCTTAACGTGAATTCCGAACTACGCCTATATTGTTGCCACATTGTCTGTTTCTGTTCGTCAACGAGTGTTGACGTGTTTAAACAAACTCTGCGTAAATCGCAACCAAAAGTCGGGAATTTAAAATGGAAAGTGATAAAAATATTTGCAAATTTTGCGATAAAGAGTGTTTAATCGCAGCCGAAAGGATTTATTGCCAGGGGCCATGTCAACGGAGCTTTCATACGAAATGTGTTTGATTCACACCAGTTTCTTAAAATTTTTTAGACAATTCGACAGCTTATTGTACGAATGCGATGAGTGTCTGAATACTCCGTACAGAATGTTAAATACGACATCGAGTAAAGTTCTGAGCTTTATGTGTAGATTTAATGAACGGTTTAATCGCCAATAAACGAATTGTGATTCAATTGTGAAACATTTAGAAGCATTGAATGATCAAATTCAAAAGTACACGATAACTCCCTGGGTGATAATTCCCATTTGTCTGGGCGATAATTCCCTGGGTGATAATTTCCATTTGTCTGGGGGATAATTCCCTGGGTGATGATTCCCACTTGTCTGGGCGATAATTCCCTGGGTGATAATTTCCATTTGTCTGGGGGATAATTCCCTGGGCGATAATTCCCATTTGTCTGGGCGATAATTCCCTGGATGATAATTTCCATTTGTCTGGGGGATAATTCCTGGGGGATAACTCCCAGGGAATTATCGCCCAGACAAATGGGAATTATCGCCCAGGGAATTATCCCCCAGGAATTATTCCCCAGGAATTATCCTCCAGACAAATGGAAATTATCACCCAGGGAATTATCGCCCAGACAAATGGGAATTATCACCCAGGGAATTATCCCCCAGACAAATGGGAACAAATGGGAAGCGCGTAATTTGTACAAGGAAAATACCTCTTACCCTTCTTATCCGTTTTGAATTATCACCCGTCTGGGCGATAATTCCCTGGGTGATAATTTCCATTTGTCTGGGGGATAATTCCCTTAGGGATAATACCCGTCACCTATTTATGTAAAGTTTTTATAATAGCACTTGCTAAATAAATGAATTATCTATCTACACATAGGATTTTTATCTGGTGTTAATTATATCTACGCCTCAAGATAGGCTCAGATATGTATACACAGAATTCATCGTACATGGGTGACGTCATGCATGTCATTCTTCTGTATACGGTTCGTTGTGGACACCAAACACCACATTTACCCAGAATTTGAAGCTTGGGTATTGCTTAGAAACGATATTTTCGTCAAGTTGAAGAAAATTCCTTGGCAGAATTTTCCTTACGTTTGTAACTAGTCCAAAAGAAATTTTGTCAGTCTGTCCTCCGTCAGATAACTCGAGTAAAACTCAACTGATTTTGAAAAACTTTTTTCTCCGAAAGGTAATCGAAAATTCTTTCGTGGGCTTAGATCTGGGCATTGTCGGTCCAAGGGCCTCCGAACTAGGGGCGCTTAAGTGATTTTCGGTCTTCTGTACATAACTGGAGTATATCTCTTCCGATTTTCATATATTTTTAGACCCGTATTTGCCTTGAGGGCAATGTTGAAAAATCCGTCCGAAGTAACGATGTAAAAAACCCTTCAGAAAGCACAAAATTGACCCCCAAATAGACAAAAATGTTCAGCTCAATTTTCTATACAACATAGCAAAAAACCGTTTTTTTGTCTAGGACCGACCTGAGGCCCAAGCACAGGAACCGGGTCAGAATTTGTTTTTGAATATAATTCGGTACTCGGTTACGTCTCAAATAGAAAAAGAATCAACAAAATTGGTTAGGATTTATCCAAATTATGTAAAAAAACACGTTGTGCCCTAGTGAAACTCAGTTTTAGGGTCCTGACCGAGTCCAAGGGTTTCTAATCAAAAAATTTTCTTAAAGAAAACGTGAGACAGTCCTAGATCTTTGGATTAAAAAAAAATTGAAAATCGGAAGAGATTTACTCGAGTTATGCACAAAAAACATGTAGGACGCCAGGAGAGACTCGTTTTTCTAGGACACATCCAAGGGCCCATACTCAAAAAGTTTCTTCTAAAAATTGTTGGGCTTTCATAGACCTGTCGATTAAAAAAACAATTATGAAAATCGGAAATTTGTTACTCGAGTTATGTACAAAAAACACGTATGGCTCTAGCAGAGACTCGTTTTAAGTGCCCTAGCTAAGTCTAAAGACTCATATCCAAAAACGTTTCTTCCAGACTGCCTAGACTCAATCCCATAAAACATTTTTCGATTACCTTTCGGAGAAAAAAGTTTTTGAAAATCGGTTGAGTTGAGTTGTCGTGTTGACGGACGGACGGACGAACGGACATTTTTTTTTTATTACTGATTCGCCATCTAAAGACCATGATCGATGCTCCCCTCTACTCCCGGGTCGAAATTCGACTGGTTATAAACGTCGTGGCCAACGCAACAGACCGCTTTTCGAAGAGTTTCGTTCGGTTCGGTTCGGATCCCATTCGGAAAAAAAGCTCGACTTGCACACCCCTAATCACTTAATTATTTCTTATTTGAATTCTTCTTTTACCGAAACAACTTAAAGAACAATGTTAACGACATCCATAGCTCATTAAAGACATGAGAAATCGTAACAAAAACACCCAATTTCAGAAATTCCAAATAAATCTACAATAAAAACCTTCAACCCGTAATTCTACAAATACTCCGCAAAAAAAAAGTATCAAAATACTTACTTGACTCGGCTGGAGATGGTGGATTTATTGTATCGGGACTGACACAGTCTGACGGTGACGGTGAACGTTCACGTTTTGTTGTTATGTGACCAAGTCCTAACAGACTAGCTGAATGACCAAGTGAATCGGATCGATGTCCGAGACCCGTTGAATGTGCCAAATGAGATCCAGGTAAGCCATCTGGGATATTGTTTTCGGACAGAAATTCGTCTAAGTCGGCATACTATTTTGGAAAAAGGAACGCATTATGTTGATTGGTTTTTAGTTGAAATTATTTCTTATTTGATGTGGTAATAGTCTAGTTTGTTAGTTCGAGTTTTACGAAAGGAAACATAGAGGGAGCCGCAAGTAAGTCTTGACGAAATGTTCAATTGTACAAAATATTTTTAAAAAATTCTTCACAAGCTTTTCGGTTTTTTTAAGAGTTGAGCTAATTATAGTATCTTAGACTATAATCTCATAAATCTCGCCTATATTCTCGCAATTATAGTTGAGTGAATGATCCTAGGCCTTTTGTCCCACGTACCGAGACCGCAATAAATCAAGGCATTCAATTGTTTATTGCTGGTATGCAAGAGTATGTATGATATAAGAGCCAATTGTGCATGTAATTGTGATCGAAATACTCACGGCAATGAGCGACAAAATTTATTCGACTGCAACTAATAGACCATGGCTAGCATCAGATTTCATCAGGCAACATTTCTGCTTTTGATTAGTAGCGACATCTACCTTTTTTATACATTCATACGGTTCAACACAAAAGCTGAGTCATTTTTATCCAGTAGCGCCACCATTCTATCTAATACAGCTCAGTAGAAAACAAATGACACTATCGCTTTCATCACAATGCAATGGAGAAAGCATTCTCAATGAATCATCTGATGATAATCTTTTCCTTCAGACTCAACTAAAAATTGAATCTGTCAATTTTAACATTTTGACTGGACAAAAATAGCTCTGATTAGCCCTGTTTATTGCCGAGAGTGCCATTACAGCGAAGTTTACAATAATAACGTTATTATGGTAATGTCCCGATGCAGTGAACTCGACTATAATTGTCATATTATAATCCTATTTTGAGTGCTTATTATAAGAATCAATGCAATAAAAAAGAAAAATGTCACGTTTTCGAAGTATGTTGCAAAACAAATTTTTTGCTCACATCGTCGTCTAGGATTATGATTAAAATAAACTTGTAAAATATTCTTCTCGTCTAATTTCACAATTTTTCTACAATTCGGCGGATGTGTTCATCCTTGAGACACACAATTTTTGGAAACTCATAGTCAGGTAACTATTTTTTTTTCATCACCGTTCATCATGAGTGAAATTGCTACTAGAAAATAAATTAATTTATCTGTCCCGAATCAAATTTTCGTAGATTCCTCAAATGTATTGTAATACACATTAAGAAAAACGTTTTTATGTTTATTCTGAAAATATTCAACATTTTTCTTGTTTATTTATACTTTATAGTTGTAATCCTCTTTTCTCTTAGCTTCGCTATTTATTATTTAATGAAAATTTATAGCTCAACAAATTGCCAAAAACATATGGATAGGTCGGACGTTTTCATTCACATTCATGTAGTGTTTGTCTTGTAAAATCGCTCATTAAAATTAAATAAAATTACAAAAAAAACGCAAAATATGCGCGCGCAAATTGAAAATAGTGTCTGATATTTTAAAACACGTCAGTGCAATCACATGGGTTTCTAAATATATGAGTGGCAGTGGTGAAGCCATAAACATAGATGTTAGCAATTTCTAATATTTCTTTTCTCGTGAAAATGCTAAAAATAGAAAATGTGTTTTCTTTTGAATAGAATAGAAAATTAACGATAATTTATGTGTGATCTTGATTTTGTACTAGAACGATGTGTGTATACACAAGTAGAACTAATGTAACTTACTACACTGACAATAAAAATTAAGTTTTGTGCTTTAAATGTGGCAGAGTCATGCTTTTGCAGATAGAAAATGAACATTTTCAATGAGTTTTAAAATTGCGTGTGTAAATTCTACTTCACGTCGCAAAAATGAGAACTGTCAAATTTGCGATGTTTTTTTTGAACAGAATCCTGCGTAAATAACAAGTTGTTCAAAATTATAGCTCATGTTCTGTGAGAGGACGACTCTTAAACGCATAATAGATGAATCAGAATTAAAAAAGTTTGAGTATGAAGGTCGAAAGTTGCTCTGAAAAATAATCGCATTCTAAGTTTATTTGCGATGTTATTTCAGAGCAAATTTGTACCTTCCTGAAAAATGTTAAGTTGGCACCACTGTGCATGGATAGACTGCGCATATAGAATGACATTTTGATGTGCATGTTATTTCTGTTCTAAAAAGAACATCGCAAATTTGACGGCTCATATTCATCAAATATCAAATAGGAATCAAAAGTAATTAAAGTGCCGGTTTTGCCCATGATGATAGTACGGTGCTGTCGGGTGCAGTCAGATACATATAGGTGTAGTGATGTGCACGAGGGTGCAGTGAAGGGCACCAAGGGGTAGTGAGTGGTTAGAAATATTCTGATGAGCAGAAAATTTTCTACAATGTGCACAGATAGCTCTTACTTCACTCTATGAACTAAAATACTTGAACAAATCGTGTCAACTTTATCGAGATTTTTTTATTATAAGAAAAAACACCACTTAGACGTTTATCATTGTTGTTAGTGTCCAGTAAAGAAATAGCGCTCTAACTGGGAAATATGATGGCGGTTCGTATCAGTGAGGGCTTTGAGGTAACACATCTAAAAATATTGAGACATCAACTTTGCAGATTGTCGTGAAGTTTCAAGGAATTTAATTCAAAATATCAAGAAGCTCTGAGAGGACTAGTCCAGTGAAGAGCACGCCTCAAAAATGGGAACCGTCAAATTTGCGATGTTGTTTTAGATCAGAATCCTGCGTAAATAACAAATTATTCAAAATTATAGCTCATGTACTGTGAGAGGATGACTCTTATGCAAAAAATAGATGAATCAGAGTTCTAAAAGTTTAACTATGAAGGTTCAAATTCGTTCTGAAATAACATCGCAAATGAACTTGGAGTGTGATGATTTTTCGACCATACTTAAATATCATACTTAAACTTTTTGAATTCTGATTCATCTGTTATTTGCATAAGAGTCACAGTACAGGAGCTTATTTTGAATAATTTGTTAGTTACACAGGATTCTGTTCTAAAAAAAAACATCGCAAATTTGACAGTTCACATTTTCCCGGCGTGCTCTTAAGAGCGTATCAGATATTTTGACAGTTCTATGTTTTGCGATGTTTTATCATTGCATCTAAGGCAGTGATCATCAATTTTAAATTCCGAAACATCTTTTGTTTGCATAACACATCCCTTTATAGATTCTCTGAATCAAAATATATAATTATTGAGTCTTAGTGTCAAAATTTGATATGAAAAAACATCGGTGACTAATAAAATATAAACTTTACAAGATTTTAACAGAATGTGATGTGATGATTACAATATGAAGACTTAACAACAAAAGGTATTTAACGGTCTATAAAGTCTGATGACGTGAGCTACAGCGCTATTATTCCAATCGACACAGGTAATAAAACTAAAAATGTTAAGTGCTTTTTGCGGTCAGCCGTACCGTTCCTTCATTTCAAAGTATCAGATGGCAGTGGAACTCATTCTTAAATTATGATTTTAAAATTATGCAAAAATTTACCGTCAGTATCCTTAAAAATTTGGAAATTCGTGCTTGCATTTTCTTATCATATTTTCAACAAAATTTGTCTTTCTTTTATGGTTAATCAAATCAAATAATAAAGGATACTAACATGTGTTACCTTGAGATCCGTGTCGTACGGCAATGTTTTATCCCAAAGATTTGGTCCCAGAAAGGCTGCTTGTGCTTCAACATTCCATGGATCGCCGTCTTCTTTGAATTTATCATCACCGCAAATGTCTTTGCTGTTCCCTGATTTGCCTGAATATAAAAAAACTACAATTAATTATAGATAATCGATTCAGTGCCGTACCTAATGGTTAGTAATGTTTTAAACACAGAGTATGGATGCAGTAATACATTGATGTTAGTATTTTTATAAAATGAAACAAAATTCAATTTCAGACATAAATTGGTCTTTGAATCATATCTCAAAGATCAATCTCATAATTTAAAACAGTCGAATAAATTCTTCATTTCTCATTCCAAGTTATTATTTCTCCAATTCTACCACACCTCAACATCAACATTACAAGTACACTCGCACACAAACCAGACCAATAAGTCGAAACATTTCTGCCGCGATCGAAAGTGAAATTTCTCTTGCATATGACTCTTAGTGTTGATGTTAAAAACTGTGCTTCCTGCTTCGTCAAGTTCTGTTGATTGAATTTTCTGCTATTTTATTACAGTCAGTTATGGAACCGACGTAAATAAAAATTATAGCAAACTCGAGAAGTAGTTTTCGAATTAAATAAATATCGTTGGAGGTATAAATGTCTGTACTCGCGCTTTGTACCACTTGAACGTTACAATAGTCTTTCACAATCATTTTCGTATTAAAATCGAAAAGAAAAGCAGTTGGATATTTTGAAGTGTCTGCCTTTTGCTAATAATTTCTTTTGTGGACAGACTTCCATTAAATTCTTTTTCGTTTTCATTCGATTTACGTTGATATTGATGGGAAATTGCAGTAAATTGAATAGTTTCGAAATTTTAAGACATTTTGCTTGATATCTTTTTAATGTTTCTTTAATTTCCTGGACGAACGTCAGGAAATTAGCCAAATATGCAATCGAAATCGAAACTCAATATTATTGTAAGCAAGAGTGTCTCCCCACAATACCTTTACTCATTTTCCAGCCTAAAATTAGGCCCCATTCCCAAGCATTTGAAAGATTTTCGTCCCTTAATATAGAAGCTAATTATTTAGCATGTTTTTCTGAAGCATTTCCTAAAAGAGGAACAGAAAACATGAAAGGTTTGGTAGTGTTGGTAAATTTGTGTGGACGACGTAAGTGGATTACATATTTTTACTAGAGCAAATTAGAATGAATTATGTTTGCGTTGGTGTGCGATATGTATTCTCTCGATGGGCAGATAATCGTGTATTTTGAGTGGAAAAGGATTTTCTTAAAGAAAATCCTCAAAAGATTTCTACTGATTTCTAATAATTTTCTATCGTTTTCTTTGATTTTCAAGGATTTCCTTTGATTTCCAAGGATTTTCTTACAATTCAAAGAATTTTTTCCCTTATCTGCCCCTCGTATGCTATACACAAATGACGTATTTTCATTTTTGCTTCAGCTTACAGTTACGCCGAAAGCAACTTACGTTAGTTGGGAATAAAGTGCACTAGACACCCTCTGAGGTGCCCTCACTGGTGCTCCTTAGCCCCCAACTTTTTATTCAGTCAAAATTATCTACATTAAGCGTAACGGTTTTTGAAAACCAAACAAATGAATTTTGATTTTCTGCTTCATTGCTGGTTTCTACGCTCTTTAGATTGGGTATGGAGAGATTCGTCTCGTATTTCATCCGAGTAGAATCATTACACTGTCGATATTGTGATCTGCCTAGCAACTTCACAGAATCCGTTTTCAACCAGCCGGCCGCCCATGTCGACTTCGCGCTCTGTTATATTTTTCAATATCGTTTTTTTTTCAAACCGTAACTACTAAAGTTATCACAAATGGAAAACGACCTATTAGTCCAAATCTTTTTCTTGTAAATTACAATTTTCACAGTTCAGTTGCTCCTTCTCTCATTCTTACAGACACATTTTCAACAGAAGACAATATTTCTTCTCGCTTGTGACGATTTGGGTATAGCTACCCAAACATTTTTGTTACTCGCAATTTTTTGTGTGGAAGAACACTAGCAAATTATTAAGTAGCGATAGCTACTTTATGTTGTCATCCTTCCTGTCCGTCCGTCCGCCTGTGTACTACACCTTACTGCATCTAGCTGCATATCACTGCACATAGATGCTCCTCACTGCACCTCACTGCACCTAGCTGCACCAAGGGAATTAACTTACTTCACTGACTGCACTCTATCACTACTTTTCTATACCCATTCAATAAAACGTATTGTTTCGTAAAGATAATACGCCTTTTTCTTATAAAAATACGCCCTTTCGATGAAAACCCCTCAGAGGTAAAAGCTTGCTTTTGGCGCGGCGGCTACGTAAACTCAGTCTATATCTATTGTGTCATTGAAGCGCCATCTACGGCTATCGACATCTCGATCATTCCTTTGTATGCATAAACGCCTACGTAGATGAGCGACATCATTTTCCAATTTTATTGTACAGTTTCCGTTACGAGCTTCGAATAGCCAATTTATGATACACCCAAAAAAAGGTTTTTGGAACTTAAATTGCAGTTGGTATTTTTTTATTTGCAGTTGTCATAAAATTCTTCATGTTAGCATGTTATACTTTTCATTATCTTATTATACTTTTTATGATCGTATTATACTATACAGAACTTTATTATGCACATATTCATTGAAGCAGAAGCACAGTCCTCAGCTTTAAGACACAAATTAGCAAACTCGCTCATAATATGCCCGAATAATCATTCAAAAATTTGGATGAAAATGATAAAAATGTCTCCTGAATAACACCTATTTACAGATTTGAAAAATCATTTGCGATTAGCCTTCCCAACCGGAGCGATTGGACAAGCAACTCATCCATTCCAACAGATAATCGCTTGTCTTGGTTTACAGATGGTTCACTGTCTAACGGAATCTCTGGAGCAGGATTTCATTGTCCCGAACTCAATGTAGCCGATAATTTGCCTCTCGGCAAGCTCAAAACAGTATTCCAATCATAGGCATTATAGGATGCGTTAACACAATGTTACATACTCTGGAAAACTCGCTCGGGGATCTATGAATCTTTATATGTACAGACAGCCAGTCAACTATCAAATCATTAGGGGGATACAAATTTACATCATCCCTTGTTCTAGAGTGCAGAGATTTAACCCAAACACTCTCTACTCTACATCAAGTAACACTTGTCTGTGTTCCAGGACATAGTGGAATCGCTGGCAACGAACAAGGAGACAAGCTGGCAAGAAAAGCTTCTTCTTCTCCTTTCGTGGGTCCCGAACCCAGCATACCTGTTTCTGTGCTGTTTAACATTATAGCTCTCTTGAAATCCAACTCCTTCTCTTCCCACTGGGAATCACTTAACTATGCTAGACATGCCAAAAACAGTATTCGAATAAACGAAAATCACATCAAGGAATTACTATCATTTTCCAAGCGTGACGTTAAAAGAATCACTGATGTCCTAACCGGTCACTGCTTTCTCAATAAGCATATGCATACTATTGGGCTAACTAGCACCCCTCTGTGCATTCGTTGCGGAGACATCGAAACAGCCGAACATCTTCTCTGTAATTTGCCTTTATTATGGCTCGAGCAAACTACTTTGGATCATTCACAATGAAACGATCAAAAACCACCCGCCTAGAACGATACTAGACTACCTTAACCGAATTAAATGGAATAACCTCTAAAATCTGTGGGAATGCACAACAGGCCCATTGGCGGCTTAGGTTCCAGGAATAATCTATCAGTGTTCCTACCCGCTTTATCCTATCCTATCTTAACTGCAACTTAAGTTCCGAAAACCTTTTTTTTGGGTGTATCAATGCTATCTTCTAAGGGAAAAGTTGTTTACACAGGGCGTCTTCAGTGTGTACGCCAATAGATGATTTGTCCAAAGAAACATATTTACACCATCGACGCGACGGCGGACGCTCTTACGTATTTAATTTGTTTAAGGCCCGAACGTTACCACAGATTCTTTCCGCTCTACACGCAAAAAAGAGGAGAATTAATAATCATTTTTTACGCAGTCCAACAGTATTTTATTCTATCGATCAGTATTTTGTTCTATCGAACAGTTTTATACAATACGATGGAATGTATTTCCAGCGCGTTAGTCTTTTTTTGGAGCGTGCACGGTGAGACAGAATCCCGAAAGTTCTGCCAAAAGTCTTTTTCGAAAACCATGCAAATTACTGAAAAATTTTGTTCGGGAGAGTTGTATATCAGATCTTTGTGATAAATGTGAGCACTTCAAAAATTCAAAATGGCCGCAATTTAAACCGGAAGTGGAACTTATCTTTTGATAGGAGCGACATGTAAATATGGTTCCACCGCAGAATTACTTAGAGTTTCAAGGAGAAAAAAGTTGCGGAAAATTACTAAATGCCATCCAAGAAAGTTTAGTCACCAGGGTCGATTAAAATTGAATATACAATGGTATGTTCACCCAGTGCTCGCGTCTTTTCCATTGGAACTAGGATGTTTGTATCTTCAGCAACTTTTTTCTCCTTCAAATCTTGCGGTGAACATGTTATTTGTCGCTCCAAACAAAATATAAGTTTCTCTTCAGGTTTAAACAGCGACCATTTTGAATTTTCCAAGTGCTCACATTTATCACAAAGATCTGATATACATTTCTCCCGAACCAAATTTTTCAGTATTTTGCATGGTTTTGGAAAAAGGGTTTTGGCACAACTGTCGGGATTGGGTCTCACCGAGGCGTAGTAGAATTTATTGCTTGTCACCACTTCTTCCATTCGCTTGAATTAAGCTATACCAAGCTGTAAAAAAAGACTAACGTGCTGGATATATATACCATCGCATTGTATAAAATACTGTTTGATAGAATAAAATACCATTTCGTTGCGTTACCATTTCGTTAATTTACCCTGTTCCTTCAGTGTATACGCATACAATACACATAAGCAACTAAAGACCACAAATCAAGATTTTGAAGTCAAAATGTGTGTCAATGATTCAAATAATTGAAATTAAATCCAAAGGATTTAATCTTTTAATAGATGCTATAAATCAAGCATTAAGTTAACCAAATTCAACCACATCTAAAGGATCATAGTCAACTGGCATTGATAATTAAATGAGACAAACGATTTAACCGCCAATGTTACATTTTAATCGTTTTCTTTTCATTCAATCCACGTGGATCGATGAATTATAACAAAACATTCTCTTATTATTTGATGAATAAAATATTAAACTGCATATGACTATAACCATTCAATATAAAAAAAAAATCAGTGAAGCGAAGCCACAGCCACATCATTAATAAAGGCCGAAAAACGATTTGAAACAAATCACTCATGCCAACATATAAAGAGGCAGTAAATATAAATAAACAACATGTACGATTGCTAATTTTCTTGATATTTATTTTTCTATTTTTCTGAAAACTTTTGCATTTCCGGAAAAGAAGTAAATAATAAAATAGAAGGCAGTAAAACAATGTAACGATCAAAGATTATTAATGTGAACGAATGAATATAAACGGAAAACAAATGCAAAAGCGGCTTGAAAAATGTTTGTAATTATGCAATGATAATTACAATAAACTGAAAATAATGTGAGAAAATGACGTCCGACATGGGAAAACATTTTTCCGAAATAAAATTTCTATTGTATTTGGCGATGGATTATATTTAGATGTAAAATAGAATCTGACAGCTGAATTAACATTTTTTGAAAATGTAAAAAATCGCTTCGAAACACGTGTCCTAGCTTTGATGTCAAAAGATATAGAAAATGATTTAAATGAAACATATGCTGTGAGCTGTGAAATAAATAAGCTTGAACATATGAGAAAATATTGTCAATTTTAAATGTGAAATATGTTTTCAAAGAGATATTCAAAGAGACAGAACGATTTGCACCATCGAAAACAATAATTTACAATTTATTCGCAAACAAAGAAGAAGAAGTTCACTCTTTGAAATATTATCAATCAGGAAAAGTATATTCTTTTATGGGGGAAGTTGCGGAAAAAGTAGTACAGAAAGAAGTCGACAAAAAAGAAACGGTGGGTTACCCCTCCGAAATGTAGCGCTTTGGATGAACTGGCTACTTTTTATTTTTATTTTTTTATTTTTATATATATATTATATATTTTGGTCGACTAGTTCAGCCTATAGGTAGAAATAGCCGACAAATTTTTCGACTAAATATTTGTCTACTTTTTTGTCGGTTACTTCTACCTATAGGATGAATTAGTCGACAAAAAGTCGCCAGTTCATCCGAAAGTGCGACAAATCACCAATTCATTAATAGAAGATGAATTTGTCGAATTTCTAGTCGGCTACTTTTTCTATAGGCTACTTCTTCTATAGCCTCCTTCTTCTATAGGCTACTTCTTCTAACTTCTATAGGCTACTTCTTCTATAGGCTACTTGTTCTATAGGCTACTTCTTCTATAGGCTACTTCTTCTATAGGCTACTTCTTCTATAGGCTACTTCTTCTATAGGCTACTTCTTCTATAGGCTACTTCTTCTATAGGCTACTTCTTCTATAGGCTACTTCTTCTATAGGCTACTTCTTCTATAGGCTGCTTCTTCTATAGGCTAAAGTACCCGACATGTTTTGTCTTTTTCGACGAAAATTGTCGAGGTCGAGTATTTCAACACATGGGTAGAAATAGCCGCCAAAACAGTCGTCAGTTCATCCTCCTACCTATAGGCTGAAGTAGCCGACAAACTATTTGCCCACTTTTTAGTCGGTTACTTCTACCTATAGGCTGAAGTAGTCGACAAAAAAATCGCCATTTCATCCAAAACGCTACATTTCAGAGGAGAAAGCCTCTGTTTTTTTGTCGGCTACTTCTACCGCATGCTGAGAATCAAAAGTCTAAATATTTTCTTTTTACTCACTTCATTGGTAAAACAGTTGCATTCGTGCTTTGAAGAGGGTGAAAGAGGTGACCGGGTGTAGTCACTTTACCGTCGTCGGTCGCTTTATTATATTCGAAGAAAGTCGTCTTTTTTTCGATCGACATTACAAAATTTCCCGTTTCGAAAGCTTTAGCGAACTTTAACTAGCTTGCAGCTGCTTTGGCTTTAAATTGGATTTTTGAATTATTCATTGGGGCTAACGAAAGTTCATTAAAGTTATTAGAAAAGCGTGACACGTTACTTCGGCGTGGCACAACAAAGGATCAACACACGTCTGCAGTAGAACATCCCCTAGTGGAAATGCACTGAGGAAAATATCTTCAAACAACGTAGGAATTATGTTTATAATATACGCCGCTGACGTATTTTATCCACCGTGCACGTATTATGAACGCCGTGCATGTATTATGTGAACTCATGACACGTTTGTTACGTATGACATAACACACAATACTTAAATAACGTTGATAATACATTCACCGCGTATATAATACGTCGACGGCGTATATTATAAACACAATTCCTATGTCGTTTGTAGATATTTTTCTCAGTGTGTTGAGTGTAGTAATGATAAGACTTGAAAAGTAAATCTCAAATTTTTCTACTCATGATTTGTGTTTTTCCAACTAGTCGACAAAGAGTGTTCGAAATTTCAAAGCAGATTCAAACAACTATTTTCTTTAAAATAGGACAAATTGCGTTTATTGGGAAGTTTTAATAGAAAATTAGATCAACCGAAAAACAATTTTGTTTGCTCGCTTTGCTCAGAATTTTTTACATAGATTTGTGTCATAACGCATAAAAACGACAACTTACGATGGCATATATCAACCATCAGCAACTAAAAATAGTAATGAAGAAATTTTGCCCCCAACAGGATAATTACACACAGTCTCAGTCTTGGCTACGCTACGTCCTGTATACTTAGCTTGACATTTTAACAATGAGAAAAACTTATAAAAATCACTACCTGACTTTTTCAATAAAATCGGGAATCTTGCGAATCTGAAAAAAGGGGGTCAGCCCGATTTTTGGATACCGAGAAATTTTTTCATGCATAACGTCTTAAATGTGAAGCAAAATTATAGGGGTATCTACATTTAATTGATTAATATCGATTTTTTTGTTTACAAATGAAACGAAGGAAAGGACGCAAAAGACTGCGGACTTTCTTCAAAATATCCCGTCGTTCAACGTGTTCATTTAAATAACATGTTCGTTACATTTATATCACGTTGCTATTCATCGAAACGAAACGAAATACCTTGTTTGTCTGTCGTTTTAGAATCACGTATCAACGCCAAATGGAGATACAAATTAATGCAATCGAACAATTCATATTTTACCAATAACGAAGAGCTGAAAGTACTTTACTCCCCTTGTAGCACGAACAAATAATGCTATAAAGTGCTCTTTAATTAAATCGCAAATAACGAAAGGTAATAAAATTAACTGAATTTTTTTCTTTAATGGAAAGGTTTCAACAAACAAAATATGTACTTCGTGTTACGTGTGGGCAGAAAGGAAGAAAGTACGAAGAAATATTGAACGGAAATTTTAATAAAATGTTCACTTAATGTATCTAGAGAATTTAAATTGAAAAAGTGAATTTAAGTCGATGCATTTCATCTGATCTTATGATTTGTGTAACGAAAATTTTATAGCAAATCATCTATCCAGTTTTATTTGGAAATGTTAAAATGTATCAACTTTTGTCTTTTGTAAGACTTTCAATGAGACTGAGATATGCCGCGACTCTATTTCACCACACACTCATTCAAGACGCTCAAAATACCAATTTTTGTGGAAATCTTCAAAGATGAAAAAGAACTATGGAAAATGAGACCATGAACAATTGGAAATAAAAGAATTCTTTACCTGGTTCATTCTAAACAACTCAATCAGATGAAATTATATGAAGTTACAAGTCGCGCCCCCACATACTTTGTCTGTTGAATAGTTTCAGCAAAATGTTTCCACAGTGAATGTCACAGAGTTTATCACATGGTCATGTAGGCGATGGAATTATAAAAACAGTAAAACCATTAAAGTAATGTTCGAGATGGAAACGAATTCCATGAAATTTGCACAAAAAATTCTTGTAGGTTTCACTCTCGATCTACATCTTAACCTTTCATGCCATTAGGTCACTTCAAAATGCAAATATTTATTTGATTCCATGTTTGAAAACGATTTAAAAACATGTTTTCAAAAGAAGCAAAAAATTATATTGCGTTTTCAGGAAGCATTGAAAAAGTTCAATCTTCAACCGTTTATATCAATTGAAGAGTGGTAGTTGGCGGTAAGGTGCGGTAATAATAATTACAATGGCATTGTTCTGTCGGGAGCAACACTTGTGGAATTAAAAGGCCTGTAAGTTAACCCAGATAAAACTGATATCGTTCTCTTCAGCAGAAGACGAGCGGGTCATGGACTGATTGGGAAATTCAGGATGTTTGGAGACATCACCTCTCCTGGAAACAAGGTGAAGTTCTTGGGAGTAACGCTCGACAGCAAACTATACTGGACCGAGCATGTGAGAGACAGAGCTAGTAAAGCTCTGACAGCCTTCTGGATATGTAGAATTGCCTTTGGTAAAGATTTGGGCCTTCCATCGAAGGCTAAAACAGCAGCAGAAGTGGGACCTATGATCACCCACGGCTGCGTCGTTTGATGGCCTAGGCTTGAAGTAGAGACCGCGAGGAAGGAGTTGAGCCAAATTCAAAAACTGCTATGTATCTGCATGACCGAAGCTATGAAAACAACAACCATGGAAGCGCAAACGATCATCAAGGCTAGAGCATTCACAGTTGCGGACAGACTCTTGCCTAATCATCTTTGGATGAATAACTTTAACGGGTCATGGAAAAATCAGAGTGGGAAATAGCCAATCCTATTTTTAACATGCCGAGGGACCGCATAAAACCGGAAATTACCTTTGTGAAGCACTATGAGGCTGTCATACCGGATAGAGTAGAATGGCTGAGAGGTTGGCCATATAGTCTACGGATGGATTCATTTGTTGCACAAATGGATCAAAAAACTCTAATGGAGTGGGGGCTGGGGTATTAACCCTGGAACTCATGACAGAAGGGAGCTTCCACTTAGAAAATTTCGCCAGTATACTTCAGGCAGAAACGTTCGCAGCGATGGAAGGATTGAGACCCGAAACGGTGGGTGAAAGAGTCACAACCCTTTCCGACAGTGAAGAAATCATCAGAGCGATAATTTCGCCTGTTACCACATCCAAATTAACGAGGAAGTTCCAAGCACACTGGGCCTGAGAAATCGGGTGACGGTTGCTTGGGTGCCGGGGCACTCTGGAATAAATGGAAGTGAGAGAGCCGATGTACTGGCAAAGCTGAGTGCTACATCTGCTCAATGTGAACCCGAACCGTTCCTTCCTATACCACAGTCAGAATGTGAAAGGTTGTTCAGAGGGAATAAAGCGTTGGCGTGAATATGATGTGGCAAGGCACACAAAGCAGTTCCTATCAATGCCCGACTGCAAGTGGACAAACGCACTGCTGAACATGGACCGGAGTCGCATAAGAAGAGTAGTGGGAGCGATTAATGGGCACTGTGGGCTAAGCAGTCATTTATCAAAGATGGGAATCGTTAGCGATCGCGAATGTACCTGGTGGTCTCGGTAACGAAACCGGATATCGTAATTTGCGAGTGTCCAAAGTTTTCTCAACTGAGACTCGGGACTCTGGGTGGTCATGTGATTCGGCCTGTGGATGTACTAAAGCTGTCCTCGACAAGTTCCTCGCTGGTATACTGGTAGACTCGAAGGATATACGTGATGAACGGGAAAGAAACAAAGGATCAACAGATCTGTATTTCATGACCCAGCAGTGGGTCGTCCCAACCTGATAAAAAAACACTTGTGGATTGATTGTTACACAGAATACCTGCCTGCCAGAGCGGATTAAATTAACCACGCGTTAAATTGTTGCAAATCCCAACAAATCATCTCTGAAGCTTGGGTGTGCTTACGAACGTTACATTCATGACATACGTTGGAGAAAAATCTTATCGGCTCTTTAATCTGACCATTTTGCGTGGAAAAACCAGTTGAATTAACTGGTCACTTGAAGGCAATGTCAAAATTTCCATCACAAGTTTGACATTGCCTAGTTTTATTGGCTGGGACTACCCCTTGGACTTGATCCGGTGAAACAGTCAATACAAAATTTGCCATCACTAAGATTGAACCTGGACATTCTTGGTGCAAAGCCAGTAGGTTACCGTTGAGCTAACACGTTTACTAGGAGCAATAGGAGTGACGTTCATGCTATACCTAAATTTTGAATAGTTCGTTTTAGTATATGTCGTTCAGATCTATACGTTGACTCAAGGATGAGTTGTTTCGAACCTCTAGATTGGAGTGACCCATTACTTCACCCACTCCTTTAAGGGCTCATTATATTGGACACGATGCGAATCGCATCGCGTAACGTTTGTGTGAAAGCTCAACTTGTCAAAACAAAATTTGTTTTTATCAAGTTGAACTGTCACACAAACCTTACGCGATGCGATTCGCATCGCGTACAATATAATGAGCCCTTTACAGCTAGAGATAAGTGACTTTTTCCGATTTATTTATCCCTCCCCATCACAAACAAACGTCATAATTACTGACCATTCAAATCGTGCGCACGGTTTTTTGGGGAGAGGGAAGCTTAAAGAAAATCGTGCGCGCCACACATTTCGAATTTTTTTTCCATGTATGTTTGCTTGCAAGGGAGGGGGGTCTAAAACCCGTCTTTTTTAGTGTGCACACTTTCCATTGATCGTATGTATATGCATATATGCATATTGTGCTCCACCCAGTAATTAATTGGTGTGATATATAAGATTACTTATACATTGTGGTAAGCGAGTAATAACCGTTCAAGTGTATATTACACACAACGCGCGAGCGATAGCGAGCAAGTGTGTGTAATATACACGCGAACGATGTTTCGAGTGTCCACAATGTATAAGTATATTATTTTACTTTAATAGCGACGATTCGCCGAACGTTAAACACAAGAACTGATGGCCGAGCGAGCTAGGGCACGGTAGCGCTACTTTTTTGAGATGAGGTGTCGGGGGTTCAATTCTGATTTTTTTTTACTTTTTTTATGGTTGTTTCATGCACAAAATATTCAAATTATCAAATAATTGCATCTAGATAGAAGAAAGTGAAAAAAAAAACAAATTTCGCGCATGCTTGAACCTAAATGCTTGAACCTAAAAGGAAGGGAGAGATTGTTCAAACCTTACGCACTGCATTTCGTACAATCTTTCTTTCTCCTACTGCTTCGTATACTGTCGGTTTTCGATGAAATCTTTCTCATCCCTCAAAGTAGACGTCATTTATGTATAGCCTCTAATATGTAAACAATTGCAGTGTCTACAGATTTATTTTCCCATCCCATTTAAAACAGAGAGCATGCACATTTATTGTTATTTCATTGCTTAGACTTCTCCGTGCACCAAAAAGTATGAAAGAACTAGTTTTTTTTCACCAAAGCAGCTATGACGAGTTATCTTTGATCTTATTAGATAATTCCATTTGAATAATAACAATGTAACCTCAATAAAATAACATAATCGACTGGTGTGACTGTGCAGACTAAACAAATCCAAACATGGGTAAATATATTGAGAGCGAAAGTTCCCAATAATTTTTTTTTTATTTACTACATGGAAACTGGTTTTTTTTATTATCAAAAATTCAAAAGTGAGTGTATACAAAATTCACTAAACAAATGATTTTGTTTCTGTTTAAAAGCTTCGAGTTGTGTTGAAATATAGCAAAACTTTCACCGAAAATTTTTTGGTTAAAATTCGAGACGTGGAAAAGATTTTGGCATTTATTTCCTCGTTATTTTAAAATTATTACATTCAGAGATTTTTTTTTTTAGAAAAAAAATGCTGTTATTACGTCGTCGTCTTCGTCTATAGGTCTGTGAAGCTATCGCGGTGTTAAAAATGAAAATAAATTATGCAAATAAAACTAGTTTTATGGTAAATTTTAATTCGTGGGATAAATTCTTGTTCGCATAAACATAATTAGATGAGCGATCAAAGTTGATTTTTTACTTCAAATCAAAAATGGCAATAAAAACTAGGATATGGACAACCCCAACGAACGAAAGCTTCTCACAGCCATGAAGTCTATTTTACTAATTATTCAAAACGTTATAACGATTTTGTGGTTCCATGTCACCTGCTTCAGCTGTACCTATAAAATACAGCTGTATCAGGTGATATGCAGAAAATCAGTTACCTAGATATAAAATTACCCACCACAGGTAAAATTTCGAATTTTTTGTCACGACGTTATTGATTATGCAATCTTTGCAGCTTTTTGTAATTTTTTTTTATCTGTTGTTCCATATGGTTTTGAGCAAAAAAAACTTATAGTAGAACGTTTACAGTGATGTTGTAGAACAAGTTTTCATTCAGAACTAACATGCTTTTCGATTGAATGAAAAAAACGCAAGAAAGGAACTTAAAAAAATGTTAATTTCGAAGCAGGTTCTAGAATAAGTTATTGCTCATACTTACGGAAAATAACTTGCAAAATGTGTTAGTGTGCGAAAAGTTTAGAAACGACATCGATTCTAACAATCGACGAGGTTTGAAACTTTCGACTGGAGCAGAGTCGAATCACCCAAGGCTGCATATGAGGAGGTTACAACAGTCGCCATTGTTTTCCTGGGGAAGCAACGCAACAAAAATGTATGCAAGGGACCCGTACGCATCAGAATACATGTGGCAAACAGAATAGATGTTGCAAAAAGATTCGAACGTATCTAAGTAAATATTGCTCTAACTCTTAAGTGTGTGAAATTACGTCCACATTAAATTCGACTGGAAATTGCCGAAAGGGCAATATTGAAAAACACATACGAAGCAACGGCGTTAAAAACCTCTCCAAACCCTTAAAATAAGTCTAGAATTTAGAACCGACCTAGAGCACCTAGAAGAGGCATGGACAAAAAAATTTGCCTCTTTTTTCTTAACAAAAACTTAACCAAATGTCATGTAGGGTCGCGTAGCGTGAGTTTGACCCACTCTATGGACACTAGCTTACAGCCCGAATCACTCAAAAATTTTCACTAATTTAATTTTCGTGATTTTCTAAAAAACGAAAAAATTAGTGTACAAAAAGTGTGACATCACTCACACGTGGTACATGGCCCATTAGCGTCATCTTGGAGACGAGCTAAGAAATAGATGAGAAAATTCGTTGACAAGTAAAAAGACCCGACTAGCCCCTCATAGATGCCGCTGACACTGGAAATGCAGTACCACACACATATGACCGGCACCGAACAAGTGTGAACGATGATAGCCTGTTGGATCGCACAAAAAAACGTATAATATCATCACCGCCGAACCTGTTAGTTCTACTATCCTCCCGGCAGTATCAAGCACCGAGTAACTACTACATCACATCGTTAGAATTAAGATAGTGTGTATAAGAAATGTAATTGTAAAAAATAATGAACATATCGATGTTACCATACGCATAAAAAAAATTCAAAACCTTCAAGAGTGATTTGCGTTCTAATTTCGCCGAGATAGAAGTGAAAAAGTTCCTCCAACCTTCAAAAACAACGTTTTCGACCGTCAGTTCGAAAGTTTCGGACCGATTATCTTTCAGGAAAAAAAAGTTTTTGAAAATCGGATAAGATTTACCCGATTTATGTAGAAAAAACACTTTGGGCCCTAGTAGTAGATTCAGTTTTAGGGCCCTGGCTGAGTCCGAAAGCTTAAAAAAACATAAAAAAAGAACATAATTAACAGCTCATTCGTAAAATATCACACGTTTTGATGAGCCTCCCCTATTCGAGCTCACCGGATTAAATGTCTACTTGCAGGTTCTCAAGCCATGTAACTGCCTCATCCGTTACCTTGTGCACAGCTTTTTTTTGTATAACCGAAACGGTGTATTTGACATTCTTCCAGGATATGTTGCATCGTTTGGCAAAGTGGCGAATCGATAAAATTCCATCTGTGCATCAAGTAGGCGTAGCAGCCTTGACCGGTGCGGAATCTGTTTAACCGCAACCAAGTCCGGCGATGTAGGTTCATTCCATCTACTTCGGTTGTCGGATCGTCCACCAATTCTTTGTTGTGAACAGTTGCATTGCTCCACCATTTTTTCCACGGCGTTTTTTTGTTATCCATACTGTTGTGGTCTCTGAAAAACTTCCAAAATGGCGAACGTGATCTCAACCTTGCTGTCGCTGGTGCTAAAGCAGAAAACAAACGATAAATTATGAATTGCTGGGATGAGCAATTTCGTTGTATTTCGATCAATGTTCAGAATTGACAACTGTCAGCACCGATTTCGGAAAATTAGAAAGTTTTCTAATTCGCGTCAATTAATTGCGATTCTCCTGTCAAAGCAAACACGTATTTTCATCAAATTGCAAATTCGTCGTATTTCGATGATTCTTATGTCACAGAATTGCTGAGATTTGTTGAGAATTGCTCGTTTGAGTTCTCCTTAATATTATATCTCTGTGCAGCGGTAGGTCGTGGTCCATTTCAATTTTTCGGCATTCACTTAAAGCCGTTTCCTCTCGCAGAATGTGTGATGGAGCAATATTGGCTAACACGTTTAGCCATTCCGTTTGGGTAGATTGTACTGCTCCACATACCAGCCTCAAGGCTACGTTGATTTGCGTGTCGACTCGGTGGGTGTCGCAGCTGTCCATCCAAACAGGTGAACAGTAGTCTGCGATCGGCAAGATCATGGATTGCGTGGTGATTCAGAGAGTTTTGGCTGAGCATCCCCACGTCGTTCCAGTCAATTTGTGGATTATATTGATCCTAGACTTTATTTTTTTCTGTGTGCTTGCCAAGTTTTTTCGGTAAGTGAGGCTCCTGTCCAATCTACTCGGAGGTATTTAGGATATTTTTCGTGCTTGATTTTGTTCCCATTAATTTTGAGCTTCATTTCACGACACCGTTTTTCCAACGTTCGATTTCAATCACCACTTTGAGAAATAGATTGACAATTTGCGCAAGTCCGTCCTAATTGCGTTTCATCCATAAAATCCATAAAACAAAAAACAAAAAATGAAAATCGGAAAAGATTTGCTTGAGTTATGTACAAAAGACCAAAAACCACTTAAACGGCCCTAGCTCAGCGGCCCTGATTCAATCCCATAAAAGTATTTTCAATTACCTTTCAGGCAAAAAAAAGTTTTTGAAAATCGGTTGATTTTTACTCAAGTTATCGTAGTGACAGACGGACGGACGGACATTTTTTTAGTCCTGATTCGTCATCTAAGGACCATGATCGAAGCTCCCCCCCTCCTACTCCCGGGTCGAAATTAGGTGTAAACATGGCGGAGTCGGTAACTTAAACTGCATTTCAACTGAACTGAAATTGTACTAAAATTTTGCGAGAAAATTACAGAATAGTTCAATGGATTTTTTGCGGTGATCAGTGATTGACACAACCTCCTAATATAAAGCCTTGGAACCACCGCAAGTGGTATAGTCTCTTCATAGTTTTCGCAACATTTTAGGCCCGTCTATAGGCACGTTTGGTATGAATTTCATGTTCAGACAGTTAAATGCTAACTACTGTAACAACTCCGCTATATGCGCAGACGTTTAGGTTTATTCGTTATGATGTGTAACATGAAATGTTAACAAAAGTGACAATTAAAAAAACATTCAAACCAACGATTACAACTGCTATTAAAGCACTCCCTGTAAAAACATCGTTAAGTTAACCGGCTACAAAAAAGTACAGTAAACACGATCTGACTCTTATCGCTCCATCCTGAAAGTTAATGTCTGCAAGCAACATCGATTATAATTTATAGAATAAATTTTAGACACATTCGAATTTTCTTTAAGAATAGCTCAAAACCAGAGAGGTGATATATAAGCTGGGACACTAGGATATTGCGATTGGGACATGCCTCGAATGTCCCAATCTCAATTTCCTTGTGTCCCAATTTATATATTACCTCTCCGCTCAAAATATTCAAATAGATCGTTGGTACACTTATAAAACAATAAACGAACCATTTCGCAATTTCACATAACAAAAAATAATGCCAAATGCCGACGATGGCAAAGCAAAGTTTACTTTTTTAACTGAAGCATCATTAGCAATCGAACCATTTAACTCTTAGGTCACGTTCTGAAAATATCTTCCGAAAAGAGTTTTCGTTGCAATGTAAATTTTACGCCAAACGTGACTCGTGTTTCTTTTATTATTTTATTTCTTCTCCATCAAGTGTTCAATTCAGCGTTTGGGATGCTATCTAAGACATAAAATTTTCACATCTATTCCCTGTTGTTACAAAAGTGTTGTTCTCTAAAATAGATCACATTCGACAAATGACAACTCCTTGCTCGCTTATTGAGTTTCGTTTTCTCAGTTTTTCCAGTTATTTTGTATTGAGGCGATGAGCACATTTTCAACTGAAAACTAAAAAGCTGAGCACGAGTTAATGTTACAAATATCGCAAAGCGAGCATCACAACATCAGCTTCCTTGTTGATTCCCTTCAGATAGAGCAACGGAGGCAACCGGTGAGAAAACATCGCACCACTTCTCGCTTATTGAAAGTTGGGACTTAGGGGAGAAAAGATAGGTGAGAAAATAAAAATCAGACGAAACGCCAAAATAACGCTAAGTTCTCACTGCAATCGAGTGGAGAATAACAAGTGATTCCAACAAGAGCGAAAGTTTGCTATGAAAGAAAAACCACAACTAACAGTTCAGGCAAGGCAATTACACCGGAAGAACAACAACTGAAAAAATAAAAATTTTCTCGCCCGAATTGTCATCATACAAAAGGTCGACAAAGCACAATCTTCTGACCGTATTTCAGTCTATAAAATGCACTCTGCACCGGAGAATTGACAAGTTGGCACCACTGTGTCAGATATAAAATGCGCGTCTTGAATAAAAATATGGATCGAATACAACCAATGCGTCAAAATATTATGTAAAATAAATTTCAAAACTCTCATTTCACATACGTGTTGATTGTGTCATTAGTTTTACGTTTGCCCGTATTCAGCTATGAAAGCGTTGGATGACGCCACTTGTGAAAAGGGAGAGACGTTAATTTAGCTATGACAAGGCACGGTCTGTTCTATATCTAGCACAGTGTTGCCAACTCTGCCCTACACACATCAAAAAAATTTTTTCATTCTCCCAACATTTAAAACTTAATTAAATGGACCGTTACATGACTATTCAGTGTCATCTAATTCCCAAATAAAGTTTCCTTGCTTGTCGGCTTGCGGCTGCCTACAGCCCTTTTTAAAATTTATGAAGGATCATTCTGTGATACCTTTTTTTCCGGGTGATCACTTTATTTCGATTCAAAATGCGATGCTTACAATTTTACTACCACAAAACGATCTAAACGCAAATTTAATTAAATGACGTCATGGATTGCCATTCATAAAAAAATTACCATGACAAAGTCAAAGTCATTAGCTAATTATAACATAGTTTTCGATGAGACCATAATTGTTATCGCTACAAAAGTCTAATTCTACAAAACGACACATCCGCGAGATAAATAATCATCAATTTGGTTCTCTTATTCTCCAATAAATTGAACGTCTATAGCCAATATTTTAATCAATCTAATCATCATAGTCGTCGTCTAACACATTATTTTAAAATTCAATGCCCACACACCCTTGAGCTAGATTGAACAATTGAAACATAGACAAAATGTTTTATTGTTGCAGAATGAAATAAAAATGCACAAAAACCTACATGAAATGCAAAAATTAATTGTATATGAAATAAAATTTGATCGGAAAACTATGTGCTCCGACCATAAAATATATCTACTTCTGAATTCAAAATGCTATTTCTCGAATCATTTTGCTATATCCGCGAAGTATGGCTATCACTTAATGCATATGGTTTGCAAAGCGAGTATGTTAAATCATTCGAACATATAAATAATTGGCGGAAACGCTTTGAAAACTACCAGCATCAGCAGAATGCAGAACAGTGTATCTCACATGATCGTTTGTCGAAGTCCAAATATAAAATTAGAAATAAAATTGAATTAGATGAATGAAAAATGTATGACAATTTTGAATTGTTCATTACAAAACGGTTCTACGAAATTACTGAATTCATTCTAATGATAAGGAGGTTCTTTGTTTGCTGACTAACGAACAAACAAAACAAAATGCAACCAAAAGCTTACTCAGATTTTCAAAACTCTAAAACAATGGCTTCAGACTAAGTAAATTGCTACGTTGGGTAAAGCACTGGGTATCTAATAATGATTTATCTCAAGACTATGAGAAAAATGATAAGTTGAGGAAGTTTAAAAAACACTAAATATTCTCATGTATGCAATCTACGAAAATGAAGAAAAAGCGAAATGAACAAGAGGTTAGAAAAATGAGTCAAATCAGCGAAATGAAGGACTCAAGCGGCTAAGTTATATGCTGCTGTTATATCAGTTAAGATCCCACAACATTTCTAATCTTTTCGGAAAATTCACGATGCAGGCTGCCATTTATGATTCTACATTTTCGTTTCAAATAAAATTTCGAACCATTTTTATTAAGTACTTTTAGTGCCAGGGCGAACACCACCAAAAAATTCACAATACAAATCCACAGCCGTCGCCGCGATACCTCTCCCTAGATGACAATTGACACAATGAATCAAATAATAAAACGTTTTATGTTTGAGGAAACCATTATATGTTCTGAACCATATAGTATGATAATATAATGTGTTTGCCGCAATAATATAGGGTTCGAACATTATTTGTTATAATAATAATGGGATTTTGTGTCTATTGGGATCAAAAGTCGACCTATTTCAACTGTCAAAATGACGTTTTAAATGTCAAAGATACAAAACGAAGCTATGAAAATATTCCCGTTCTTAAAGCAAAGGGCTGAGGCCTGCTTTAACATGAGGAAAAAAAACCTGATACTCGAAAGGACGTGTTTCAGTAAGCTTACAACTCCTGCATACGTTGTAAGTCGCGAAACTGCTTGGTTTCGCTTCTACGCCTCGTTCCAACGCTACGTACAAACGTTCTCATGCGGAATTCTAATGACTTGAAGACCAAGAGGTCCAAGGACATGTTTGGTTTCTTTGTAACAGGTTCGGCATCCGATATGATGACATTTTGTCCACAGTGATAACCGAACCCAGCTGTGTGCTGCTCTTGAGTTTCCATCGCTCGCGTCTTTGTTTTGAGTATTTGGAAATTGAGTGCCATCAATCTGTCATGCTATTCGGTTACTTTCTCGACTGTTCTTTGTACACAAACGGATGTGAGTGACGTGACATATGATTCTTTGTGTACGGTTTCGTTACGGGGCCAGAAATCCCACACCTACCCAATTTTTGAAACTTTGGTGAACTTAGTGATGTCCCATATCGATTGTTTGTTACAGAAAAATCCTGTACATCCCGTGGAACGAACCCGGTTTTTCTGTGTGGAAGACAAGCGCGTTCACCATTTGACCATCCACCATTAATATTCACCATCCCATCCCGCACTAACATTAATTGATAAATTCAAATAACGGTATTACAATCTTGGGATGAAGGGACCATAAAGCTCACATAAGGCTAAATAGTATCCCGTGGTCTATATTAAGACATATATTAGATATGTTTGTAGACTGGGGGCTGTAGGAGTTGGTGTTTCTTTTGATTGGAGCCTGAACGTATTGGAGTCATTGTTAAAAAAGAAGTTATGGAAACAATCTGAAAGCTTTGTTTATTTTATATTTTTTTAAGGAGAAATGAAGAAAATAATATAAAAAATCCAGTATCACAGCTTGCCTAAGAACTTTGACGTTTAATACGTCAATTTGACAGTTAGAATATCGACAGTTAGGTACGACTTTTGATACAAATAGACTCATTTGTAGTTACTAACTACATTACATAATTGGTTATGGTTATAAACGAAATGTTCTTAAAATATTTCCCTGATAGCAAGGAACGAATGTCCACCTGAATTATGAAAGCAAAAATCAGGAAATGAAAATCAGGAAACGCAAATCAGGAACCTAAAATAAGGAAAAACAAAAATAAGGAAAAAAAGGAGCTAATAACACCCTGCAGGCTGCCTTCAGTGTATGGGGCTCTGCCCCAAACCCCGCTAGAGGCTCTGCCCCTTAGACTCCGCAAGGGGGGATATTCCCTACTTAATCCCCCTACGCGGAGGCTGCCGCCCCTCGACCCCGCTTTTTTTATTTTCCAGGATTTTTCACGGCCTGCGGCGCTTTCTCTCAACAATTATTTTCTTCTCAAAACTACAATACTCTTCTATCATTAGAATAAATCCGTGGCATTACCCGTCAAACAAAATATTTTCCTGACTTTGGTTTTTAATAATTTAATTCATTCCTAATTTTTGTTTTCCTAATTCGTGTGGAATACCCAAGGAACATATGTTGACATATTTTGAGATGATTGTGAAACATCGCCTTATATTCGATTGAAGTGAAAATAAAAAAAGTGTTTACACTTTCTGACGATCGCGTTAACAGTTTCTGCCTACACCATAAACCATTCAATTTGTGGGGCTTTGAAAACAGAAGCTAAAACATACTCTCACACCAAAATTTCGGTAAACAACTTTTCGTTTCGGTATATGCATCCAACGCAGAGAAATGAATGAAATATCATAAAAATTTAGTGCATTTTTATAGGTTTGTAGTGTGAATAAAAGATCCGATTCGAAAAAAATTGGTTTATGAATGACGTTCATTTGCATAAATTATATCATACGTCCAATTATATCATTTCAATTGAAAACAAAAATCGTTTGTGGAACACACCTTTTTCAAGTATGAGAAATGGCATAGTTTAATATAAATTTTTTTTCAAACAAAAATATGTAAATGATAATAATTTTATATCAACATTTAGTGTGTTACATCACTATTTCTAAGACCAATATTTATTTGAAACAAATAAAATTTATAAGATAAAAAAGTGAAAGTCATTCTCTATTCACAGATTACAAATTTTTTAGCGATTCAACTGTATTTTAAATATTTCAACATAAACATTTAATTGATATGACAATATGTTCCGACTTTTCACCAAGATGTTGACAAATATTTAATTAAACTTCTTCTGTTTTTACCTTTTATGTAACAAAATCAACGTCTTCAAAAAACCAAATTATTTCGCAAGATGTTTTGATGTTATTTTATCGTGTTTTTTCTATTTTGAAGAATCTAGCACTTTCGCAGAGAAATTGTAACCAGTGGCACGCGTTGCACGTGCCGAACCGGCTACCGAAAGGCCCTGCGGGTGAAATCTGAAAAAGTCCATATGTTCGGGCGGATATTTTAGCGCCTTTTGGTACACAAATGGAAATCAATGAAGTCAACAGCTGGCAACTTTTGTTTGAGTTTAGCGCCGCAGGCGATTTTTTTTAATTGGGGTGTTCAGATAAGGTTATCATGCAAAGCGCCGCCGCAGGCGATTTTTTTTTAATTGTGATGTTCAGATGAAGTTATCATGTAAAGCGCCGCAGGCGAAAATTTTGGACTGCCTTCACTTGTCGTTTAGGTAAATCGAAGAACGCCTAATTGCAGCAGACGCAATTTTTTGATTGATTATATAACACCATAGGCGACAATTTTTGGGTTTTTCGGTAGTTTTTAAACTAAATTGAGGTGTTTTTGAGCGCCGTTCGTTTTTCTTATTTTCAGCCACAGCCCGAAATGACAGCCCGGGCCGAAGGGACTTACCGTTCTCCGAATCTGCATGAAAAATTTGTACACGATAACTCGACTCAACCTTGACCGATTTCCAAAAGTATGTTTTCCACGAAAGTTAGTCCGAAAAGGAGTGTTGTGATCATAATAAGTGAAATCAGCCAAGAACTTTCGAAGTAAGGATCGAAAAAGTAGTCGAAAACGTGACTTTTCGAAGGCCGGTGAAACTTTTTGGCTTAGGCTCTCGGTCGGTCGGTTGGTCGGCTAAAGTTCAAAAAAAATTTTTTTGCTGTGTTTTAAAGAGATATTGTTCCCCACACTACTTCATCCATGGAAGTATGGGTCTAAGGACAATCCTTAATGCCCCGAACGGTGCGTCACAGGGCTTTCCAAGTTGCCATTTTGACGATTTCCAATGTAATCTAAGACTTCAATTCAATAAAATTGCAAAGGATTGCTCGATACTCTATTTTAGCGTTTGTTTTAATATGCAGTAAGAGTTTGTAACAGTTGTTCTGACACTCAAATGTCTCTTTGTTTATCGAATCGCCCTGCTATGTTTTTGAAATATATAATCTTTGCACATACAAAAGAATCCAAAAGGCCCGGTCGGGTTACCGCCCGGGTCGAGCAAAAAGCCCTGCGGGTGCCGCCCGAGCGCCCATAGGGCCAGGCTGGCACTGAGAATGTAGCGCCTGCTGCTTACAATTTTTAGTTTTTTTAGACATTCAGTGAAATGACAATCGGATCACATTTTAGACGACACTAAGTGTTAACCTAAATTACAAAATTTTAAGTAAATCCTAACCTTAACATTCGAGCCACATTCTTACACACGAAATCGGTAATATCCAGGTGCGTGACAGTTATTTGTTTTGATCTTTCCAAGTAATATTCAACGTGAAGTTAGCTGCAGTTGCAAAAAAATCAGCCGATTTTTCAACTTTTCAATAAAGTCAGCTGATTTTGTTAAATTGATTAATGAAATCAGCTGATTTTGTTTCAATGAAGTTAACTTCATTGAAAAGTTAAAAATTCAGCTGATTTTTTTGCAACTGCAGCTAACTTCACGTTGAATATTAGTTGCAAAGATTGAAACAAAAGACTGTCACGCACCTGCGCCCTGGTAATATCTCAAATTGTTTGGTAATAACTTTATATGAAAAGTGAGGGAGTGTTAGTGAAGCTGCTATCGTGTTGGTTAGTTCGACAAAATTAAATTTCCACTTTATTGGTATTAGTAAATGGGAAAGAGGAAGAGTTGTAGCAGGTATCTTATGAACCATTTTTTCAGAGGATGGTAAGTTAGTAAGGGGATTCGAGGAAAATGTCAGACGCTGTGGCTACTCGGTTAAGGTCGCATGTGTTCAACAAAAAGGAGTTAAGTAGTGAAATAAAGTTAGCTATAGGAAAATAGATGGCAGCACATTGTATACACGTGACATTCGCAGCAACTCGCTTGAGAATTCTGACATTTAGAGCAGATAATATTTAGTTCATGATATTGACGTTACGAGAATAATAGATGTCGCACTTTTCATTGAGAATGGCCCATATAGGTCAATTCTCAGGCCGACGATTCTGTATGATAGTGTGAGTGGGGTAGACTGCGGATATCTCGTGCATAACCTGGAGGTTTCTGTTATGAGGATCGTATGGATCGATAATGGATCGTAACATCGTATTTTAATTTGTGTTTGATTCTTAAGATATAATAAAATTTCGTGCGAACGCGGCCAATATGGTGTGGCTCTAGCATAATTGATTAAGAGTGCACACTGCTTACAAAAGAGCCATCTGTCGGAATCTTTTCAACTAATGAAAATTTGAATGGAAAAAGTCGCAATTTTCTGTAACGTTTTCCTCCTAAAGTCTGAAATGAAAACGAATGCTTATGTCGTCATTACTTAACCTGTTCATAAACAAAATTGCGGAAACACTTTTGGAGAAAACATTTACAATTTCTAGAACTGTGAATTCCAATATTTCACTGCAAAAGTCAGTCTTTCAGCTTTTCCACTTAATAAACACTTGAAAACCCATCATTTTTTCGACCAATGTGTTTGCTCACTTAATCTTTAACTGAATAATAAATTTAAATGACAGAAAACATTTTCTACGAGTCAGAAATGGATAAAAACTTTTTGAGTTGACACATTTGCAAATATTTGTAAACGTCAAAAGCCAACAAAGATGGCGGCCATTTTTATTTGCAATCATCAACTCAAAATTTTTTGTATCAATTTCTGACTTTTAGAAAAATTTGTCTGTCATTGAAATTGATCATTAGTTAAAGACTAAGTGAGCAAACACATTAGTCGAAAAAATTATGCGTTTTTTTCAAGTGTTTATTAAGTGGAAAAGCTCAAAGATTGACTTTCGTAGTGAAATATTGGAACTCACATTTCTAGCAAATGTGATTGATTTCTCCAAAAGAGTTCCGCAATTTTGTTTGGGAATAGGTTAAGTATGTAATGGCGACAGCATTCGTTATCATTTAAGACTTTAAGAGAAAAACGTTACAGAAAATTGCGACTTTTTCCATACACATTTTCATTAGTTGAAAAGATTCCGACAGATGGCTCTTTTGTAAGCAGTGAGCACTCTTAAAAGTGAAAAAATCAATAAAGGGACAACCATAAAGGATGCGCTAGTTTTGTTAGACAGAGCATTTGTGCTAATTATACTTTATCCTCTTATAGAGGCGGGTCGGTCATACATTTGATACATCAGAAATCCATATTTGTTTTGTGTGATTTTATATGGAAACACTGAAGTGTTCAGGTGAATAGATGCTACAAAATATTGAGTTTAGTGCGCCAAATGATATGTACAACGATGCATGCAGGCCTTAATTTGGAGAAGACGCATAGTGAGACAACCACCAGCACAAACTGTTCAAATAATTTCCGTGTCAAAATTTCATTTTCAAGTGTTCAGCCCACCCGCCCACTTTGTATTTCAAAGTATATCATTTTAGACAAAAATACATCATTTCCCCTTACCTCAACATTTTCTTACTACGGCCCTGGCGCTGCTGTTACAATTTTGACTCAAAGTTAAACCAAATGTCAGTACAGATTATGACGTCATAATAGAAAGTTTCTCTTCATATTGTAAATTAAAACAAAAAGCTCACAGAAATACTTTCCTCTCAAATCAACTATGGTAATGCAATATAAATCGTTAAACAAAAAGCTCCTACGAAAGTTTTTCACGGATCAGATGTTCTCTTTTTCGCTTCCATCTCATTATTTCCGCGATTAGAAAATAGCCTCTCACCCCTGCGTTGTTATGTTTTCTCCTCCTCAACATATTTCGAAAAAACATAACATTAATATGTCGACATTCGATAAGCGACATTCGACGTAGATTGAATTTCAAATGAGATGCAAATTTTTTTTTTTATATATGACACGTGTGTCCAAAATTAAAAATTGTCATGGCAAAATTATTAATTCATCAAAAATTTCACTTTCTTCCAAATATTTTTGTAAGAAATTAACGACTTGCGTCCGTCGTATAAATTTATTGGTCGAGATATTTCTGTGAATGCTAAAAGCATAGGCTCGGTCAACTGATCAATTAGACATACCATTTTTAGCAATAATGTTTTTTTTAAACTTTATTGTTATATTCAATAATTAAATGATTTCACGTTTCTAGTGTTGTAATTTAATCTGCTGTTTTTACAAATCGAAAAATGCTAATTTTGTTGTAACACGTTTTTATTTTCTTGAATTTTCTTATCAAATTAAAAATTCGGAAGTTTAATCAATGAATCTGTTACATAACATGAAATGTCCAGTGAACAATCGCCAATTAAATTTATTTTCTTTCGTTGCTTAGCGGTTGATTAAAGGAAAGTAGTTTAATGTTTTTATATAATTCAATCGCACGCATGGACGGTCAAGGAAATTGTCTGTTGATGTAAAAACAAAAGTATTTCAAAATAAGAGAGAACTTCGGGAAGTGAATATTGTACCCCATCGAGAGAAAGTAAGGAGGAGTATGGCGATCAATTAAGCTTAGGGTCAGGTTCAGGTAAGTTTTAATAACTTCAATGAATTGAAAATTGAAGGATTAATAATTACGCCACCTAATCATTCTGTGTACTGATAAAAATAAATAAATTGAATTAATTCGATTAATTTCCTGATACACACTCAACAATGTCAGTATTTAGTGACCACTTAAAAACAGAGAAACATATTTGAACTTGATTTTAGAAAAGAAAATTTACCTCGTATAACTAAAAGCAGTGAACATGTGTTTGCTCTCATTTTTATTATAGACGAGTATATGACCACGACCAGCCTAGTAAATAATATAAGCGAAGCTTTGTGGCTAAGAAAATTACAAGAAAAAAAAAATTCCTCTAACTTTTCTGGCTGATTTTTATGCGTTCGTCGGAAACGTTAACTATTTTATGTATATATAGAAGAACAAACATGTGTCAACCTTGAATTTTTTTCCCAATGATTCATCTACGTCAATCAGCTATTATAAATAAGTACATATTGTACAGTGAAAATATTAGCATCAGAGGCAGTAACAAGTACATAGAGTAACGATATATTTTCGCGCAATCTTTTTTTCAGATTCAATATTTTTGCTACAATTTACAATTTACTGAAATGATACGAACGCAGAGATTTATTATTTTTATTTTCTTAATATCCCTAACGCTACAAACATTTTATTGGAATTGTCTCAGTTCTTGACGGTTTTCATTGTTATTAACGACATAAATAACGATATTTGTTATGGAAATTTGATTTAATTATTCGACCTTATGTTCATTTAACAAGAATATAATTTCAAATTCGATTTGTAAGACCGCCTGGTGGTAGGTATCATTCTACCCAACGAAAAAATGCAGTCATATCTGTTATAGGTTATTTGAACAATGACACTCGCTGCACTCGTCATAAACTTTACTCTTCAAAGAATTAAAGAGCGAACATAATCCTCAACAAATTTTGACATTTTTTAAAAAATTATAATGATTTCGGAGGACTGACTTGAATTGTTCCTATTTTACTCTTCCTTCTAAAAGTCCCTATCGGACAACGTTTAGAGTGGGATGGCAAAGTCGCCTCAACCTAAAAGTTTGACAGAATTAACTTCAACGCATGTAGTTCATAGAACAACATTTTCAGTGTGAGGCTAATTTGCCATCCCACAGAAAAAAATAGGATCTGAAAAACCAAAAGACATGAACATTTAAGGCACCAGCGAAGCATTATGGAATTCCATAAGGTGGTTTTATGTTATTTTCAGTATGTCAAGTATGAGGAAGACACCCCGAGGTAGCCTGACATTAGTCAACGTCTTCCGAGGTCTAGAACTCGAGACATTGTGGGCCGAAATTTTAGTCCTATCCGATAGGGTCTTTTGATTTCAACTGATCCTAATTTTGAAACTTTCAGGCCCGATTAAATGAGGAACACATTAGCAAATCTCCCGAGTCTGGGATTTTTAAACCCGTCCTGGGTGGGTTTCTCAAAACTAGACTAAACGAAAATTTCAGAAGCCCGGTTGAGTGGATCACGCCACTTGAGAAAAGGGAGTAGTTCTATGAGGGTCGGTGACAAGACACGATCTATAGACGATGTTGAACCGCATCTAACAATGAAATTAATTGATGGCGCTACTGTCAGTCGATGACACTCTTTATATCGAATCGTAATTAGCTATAGAAAATAAAGCGATGGCGACACCGTTTATCGGTGACTATTTATGGCTATTGCCCGATGCAAAACCGATGCGAGCCATCATCTATTGTAAAAGTGTCAAGTTACACTCCCTACGATATAACATGTGTCGCATAAGAAACCAAAGGAATTCTTTTTCTATGGCTAATTTCATTCATAATCTCAAGAAAAATACATTCAAAGCACACTTAATGATCCATTATCTTCGGTTTTTCGCAGTGTCGTTCGGATCGTGATCATCAGGCGCTGGAAAAGCGATTTATCGATTTCTGTCAACTTTCGCTTGATTCTTCGAACCAATTGCTGCTCGTTTTGAGCTTCCAAGCAACCGTCATACACCATACGTTTCAGAACAGCCCAAAAATTCTCGATTGGTCGCGCCTGTGGAACGTCTTTTATCGGCACGAATGTTATATTTTGCTCCTTGAGCCAGTTGACGGTTTTTTTTAGCATAATGACAGCTCGCAAGGTCCGGCCAAAACATTATTTCGTCTGTAGCGTGCTGATTTTTGATAAAAGAATTCAATTTAGTCAAACATTGATTGATATAAATATCAGCATTGACTGCTTTGGCTCCGATTTGCCGAATGTAAAGCTCAGAGATAACTTTCGATGAAATGGCTATCCAAACTAACACTTTGAGTTCAAATTTCGCTTTGCCGGCAAATTTTACTATATCTGGTGCTGTTTCGATCTTATCAGTGTAAAAACCATCGTTTCCACTCAGTTCATGGCCTCAAAAAGTGAAGTACGATTCATCATCTATTATGATGATTTTTCCATTAGCAAATTGTTTCCAACGGAGCATATTGCAACATTTTGGGAATTTTCCAGTTGTGTCTCAGTATATTTGGGAGTACGCTTACGTTTTCGATATTCAACATCGTATTTTTTTAAAATGTGACCAATTTTACTATGGTCAATGCCGAATTTTCGTTCCAATCGACGTAAAGACTGTCCAACCTTGTTTTTGGTACTTCTGTCCAGATTTTTCGTTGTTCTCACATTAAATTTCGGTGGTCGACCAGATTTATGTTTATTTTCCTGCTTTTTACCTTCACAGCAATCCTTCAAGACACGAAATATTGTCGGACGAGAGATTGGCTTGTCTTTAAACACCTTGAGAATTTCGTTCGTAGAGAGTTTTCCGCATAAATTTGCGACGGATTTTCTCAAATCTAATCTATACGCCATAGCGAATGAAACATTTTGAGAATATTCTTGTTGACAATAAAGAATATGAGTCGTAGTTTGTGCTGAATTCGTTAAATGACGGACGTTGGGCAGTCCGTTTTCGTTGCTCCTTAAACGCCTGAATGTAGTCTCAAGACTTATGCGACACAACTGTTGCAAAATTCCACAGCTACAGAGTATTCAATAATTGTATTCAAACTTTGGTTTCCTTATAAAAATCAACTGATGTCATTGTTACGCAGCTATTTCTGACCATTAATATCTAATGAATATTAACAATATTCGTCTTTTGCTATCTCAGAACATGATAAGTGCTCTCAAGTCAATCTACCATCAACTAAACCCCTTTTTTTCACGTAGCATGTTAGCCTTATGAACACCAATTCAAATGTTATTAATTTCAATATTCAAATTGACAATGGAAGACCCATCACTCATAGAGGGAAAAAAATGATTCGGGTGTGTATGACGAGTACAAATCAAACAAAAAAAGGTTCATTGAATTGTAACTCAAACTCCATTAAGATGGTCCTACGTTACAATAATCCGAAAAGTTTTCCCATAACTTTTGCATGGAACGGAAGCATCATCTTCGCAAACTATTATTGATACAATAAAATTTCCTATTTTGGATGAGTCATTCACAAAAGGAGAGTTTTCCGCAAGCCCAAATCAATGCAAAGTATGGTTTTATTCATGAGGGTTCAATTGAGTAAAATTTTTTTTGAATAGTTGTAAATAAAAGTTTGTTGAAGATACGAAATTTAGGATGTTCGACAAGCACTTTTGACTATTGTTTTGCAAATAAAATGAATTCTGTTCATTGAAAAAAAAAGTCTATGAAAGTGTTTCTGAAAAATAAATAAAATAATGGAAAATGCAAAGCGTTTCGAAGGCAAAAAAGTGTTGCCAGATAAATATCTTTAATTGAAAGCTTATCGCAATTTTATTACACGCTTTATGAAACCCTCAGAGATAAGACTGGAGCACAAGGCTATACATAAAAAAGTATTTTTTTCGTTAGAGATGAACAGAGGTGATAATTTACTTGCAATGTTTTGTAAACCTACTTTTATGGTGGTTAGCCTTTCCCTACCACCGCACACTTTGGTGGACGGACAGTTTTAAAAATATTGTATAGAACTTCGAAAGAGAACGTATTGCTTTAGCCAAAAAAGTTAACTGACAGAAAGGGGAATTCTCCATTAGCAGAATATAATGCTGTTTAGAATATGTTGACTTTTTACATTTTATAAAAAAAATTAAATGATAAATGGTGGAATTCTTGCGGATTTTTAACCAGAATTTTCTTATAAAAATTTGATCGTCCATTAGTCAACTTACACTGGTTTTACGATACATTACGATCTGCTATTACATTTTACCAAATCACCCTTGTAAGAAACATTTTTCCCTCCCAGTGACGTAAATTAATATTAGGGTTTTTTTGCAACGATAGACACAGAGACGCCGATGAAATTGAGTGACCTATAACTGTATTAAATCCTACAATATAACCCACAACAATGTTACATACACAAACCTCATATGGGTCCCAGGACACAATAATATAGAAGGAAATGATTTCTTAGCCAAAAAAAAAGCAACAAACGTCAATCCGTCAATCGGACTCACATACTAAACACAACGAAATGCTATTCGAAACTTTTACAAAAAAAAACATAATAAAGTATGGCAAAAAGTAAATAATTGTAAACATATCAGAACCATAATCGATGGTCCAAATGAACGAAACACTAAATTCATTCTGAAGAAATCGCGTAGAGGCACAATTTCCGGACACTGGCGGGGTGCAAAATCCCCCAGTGGATTATCGTCCAAGACGATAATATCGTCCAATGATGCAATAATATCGTCCATGAGGCGATAATATCATCCGCTGATACAATAATATCGTCCATGAGACAATAATATGGTCTAGTGATACAATATTATCATCTAATGGACAATAATACACTGGGGTATTTTGCACATTCCCAGACGAAACACCAATCCACCTTCTAATGCACTGTCCATAGCTAATAAATCGTCGAAGGATGCCCTTCGAAACGAAACTAACTAACTTACATAGAGGAAATACCTCTCTTATAGCCTGGAGGAAATATCTCCAGGCCAAAACTGATTTGTAACCACCCTGCAGGCTGCCTTTAAACCAGAGATAGCGCCAGTTAACGAGAAGAATAGGCACGATTACGACAGCTCAATCAAACATGGGTTCGTGCGGTCCCAGAAGGCAAAAGTTGTCGTAACCCGGTCGTGCTAGCCAACCTACCGGCAACGGTATTCGAATAAACAAATGAACTGGAATGGAATGTGTGAAAACCACAAATATTGAGTTGTAACGTGCACAAATCATGATGAAATAACCAAACCTGTCGTACAACCCTTTTGGTCTATCATAATTGTAGTGAATTATAATTTAGTATAAAATTGTTAAAATAAAAAGAAAGTTGTTGTTGTTGTTGTTTATTATTACGACTGTATATGATTAAGGCTTTTCAACCTTTTAAGTTACATGTTACCCGAACTAATCAACTAATCAAGCTTAAACGATTTAGTGAAGAGAATGAAAATAAAATAAAATGAAACAATTATCGATAATAATTTGAAATGGTGGGCATTAATACCCTTAACCAATAAAATGGGCCCGACAAGCCTTCTTCAAATCAGTTTCCGATAGTATTTCCTTTACCCTCGGAGGCAGTGAGTTGTATGTGGACACTCCATGGACGAAACACGAACGCGAAAGAATGTCACTGTTTGCCTTCGGGACCACCAGATTAAAAGTTCTCAAATTCCGCGTGGACACTAAACTTTCAGCCAAGTAACGTGGTTCGCCTCCCACCACAATCTTTTGCAAAAATACGCAGGACAAATAGGCGAAATAGAATGCTTGATTAGTCCCCAAGAGAACATTGGAATACTACGAGGTTGAATCCCGCCTGCGTAAACCACAGACGAACCGGATGCAAGTCTTGAAAGGATTATTAGGAATGTCCATGGACGAAGACTGCAGATCTCCTAACACGTGTGAACAGTACACGAATTGCGGCATCTAAAGAGATTTGACGAGCAGAAGTTTTACGTTCTGAGGAAGATAAGCGGCATGAGCCCACACCCCACAGGCAACGAAGACCTGCGAACACCCTAGCCGACACGGAACGTACTTGCGGGTGCCATTTCATCGCTTCGTCTATGAGAATCCCAAGATCTTTAACTGCTGACCCGTACGTTATAGTAGTTTTGAACTTGGCACCAGGCTGCGTACTTGATAATTTTGATTGACAATTTAGAAGGCAGCCTAGTGCCGAAAATCGGTCAACGTCATCGTAACACTACACGTCGTATAAATTTCAAGGCGGCACTAGGCTGCGTACTTAAACTTTTGTTTTATGGATGTAGGTGCCAGCACCAGCCTGGTGCCAAATTGAAACTTATATGGCATACAAAATTCACTCCTGACAACATTTTGGGAAAAAAAGGTTTGCAGCACCAGGCTGCGTACTTAAGTGGTAGAGCTAAAAATGTAGATGGCATCCTGGTGCTGCAAATCTGTTTTTGCCAAAATGTTGGCAGGAGTAAATTTTGTATGCCACATAAGTTTCAATTTGGCACCAGGCTGCTGGTGCCACCTACATCCATAAAACAAAAGTTTAAGTACGCAGCCTGGTGCCGACTTGAAATTTATACGACGTGTAGTGTTCATTATTGCCGTTACGATAACATTGAAGCCCGATTGGAACTTATTTAGAAGATTGAACTCAGCGAAAAAGGCCGTTATCTGCTGCTTCATCTAGTGCTTTGGAAACAGCTGGCAGAATGCTGATAGGCCTGTTATCGTTTAGCGTGCGATTTCTCGTATTCTTATGATGTAGAGAATTACAATTTAGTATACAATTGTTAAAATAAGAAGAAAGTAAGTAAGAATTAAATACATAAATAATTAGACTCTGTCCCTTAGGAAGTATTTCCCCCTTGGCCCCCTTCGTGAGAGCTGTCGCACCCTACCCCGATTTTTTAAGTTCATGGCTTGCCGCGCACTGCAAGTAGAACGTAGCGGAGTTATTTTGTTTGTCTTTATTTAGAGAAAAATCGGGGATATTCGGTCACGAAGCCACCAGTAGGTTATGAACTGATTTCGTAACCAGCGATGGCTACTTTAGTGCTTGTAGTAAATTTTAGTAATGGAGTCAATAATTTTCCAACGACATTTTTCTATAAATAATTATAAAAGAAAAATGTAAAATATTTAAAAAGAAAATAAACTAAGAAATCGAAACATTACGATTCCGTTAGATGTCAATCAAAAAATGTCGAAAATAAATTTTGACTTTTTTAAAATGTTCCTAATGCTACGAGACGTCACACAGTAGGCTTATCCGTTATATTCATGTTCAAAAATATATATCTCGTGAAATATTCACAATTTAAATCTAAGAATTCTTAAAACGTGATTTAAGAATGTTCAAAAATGTCGGGAAAAATATTTGTGCATGTAGGCCGCAGATTAATAGTCGTATGGTTGTTAGACAAAGTGACAGGTTTGATTTCTTCCCATACATAACCTCAAAAAAATATATTTTCCATATTTTCGTCAGAAACTTGTCGAAATCAGTTGCAAACGTTAAAGTAATTCATAATAAGTCGAAACGACCCTAGTCCGACGAAAAAAAGATGAATTTCTTGGTTGGTTCTTTGATTTTGATACTGACTGTATTTGGGTCTCAGAGCGCTGAACAACAATTCGCTTCAAAACCACTGGGAAATTCATCCCTTTTTCGTCGGACTAGGCTCGTTTCGACTTATTATGAATTACTTTAACGTTTACAACTGATTTCGACAAGATTCTGACGAAAATATGGAATATATATATTTTTTTGAGGTTATGTATGGGGAGAAATCAAACCTGTCACTTTGTCTAACAACTATACGACTATTAATCTGCGGCCTACATGCACAAATATTTTTCCCGACATTTTTGAACATTCTCAAATCACGTTTTAAGAATTCCTACATTTAAATTGTGAATATTTCACGAGATATAGATTTTTGAACATGAATATAACGGATAAGCCTACTGTGCGTCATACATTCGAAAGGACAAAGTATAATATTTTGTTTATATCGCAACTTAAATTACATCAGAAAAATTGTTATAATAACAACAAAAAGTATAACATCTATGGCATACGGCACTACCTAGCCTCAATGTCTACCTACGAACAAATAGGTAAAGACGTACATTATCGCAAGCATTTGTTACCATATCAAAAATGTATTGCATCAAAGAAAGTAAGAGTGACGGCACAGCATGCTCAAGAGTAATAAAACAAATGAAAAAGAAATGATTGCAAAGACATACGGAATGAAATAAAGAAAAAAAAATTGAGAAAGACACACATACAAGATTTTCCGACTCAATGAAATGGTAAGTGTTGTTACTTTATATTGGAAAGTGCATTTTATTCAGTTTTGTGTGTTGCGCGATTACATAACTTTTTGATTTGGGTCTGATGGCAGCGTAGTTTTTTATGCTCTCAACCAGTTTTCCGTGATTGCTACACATTTTTTTCTTATTCATTTCTTTTTACGGTTTTTGTTTTATTTTTAATTTTAATTATAATTATATTGTAAGTACACGGTAGGTAGTTTGGAAGGCTGGTAATATGCGTTAATTTACTTTTACGTACACAACAAGCACCGACCATTACACTTTTTCTTTAATTGGCTCTTTTACATTCTTTATGATGTAATTGAAATCGACTCGTCGAATGGATCAAGTAAAACAATTTTTACCTACAATAAAGTTATGTGAAGCTATTTGTTTTATGATTTTTATTAATCGATGAAAAAGTAAGTTTTTGTGTCATTGGTTCAAAACGTATTAATTGCACGAATATACTCGGGTTTCAGTTGAGCGTAATTAATTGGAAATACAGTTGGAATGCATTTCCTGATCATTTCTTTTTTCTCATTGAACTGTGACTCAAGCAATCAGATTATTTATTTCGAAATGTTTTTTTTTCAATTCGAATTCCTCTCGCTAAGATGCATGTGTTTCCATTTTTGGAAGCATGCAAAAGGGATATATGACATTAAGTGGGAGGCGATAGATCTGGTGAGTTTTAAAAATTGAAAAAAGGTAAAACTTACTGCAATAAAATCAAAGAAATGAACTAACGACGATAGTTTAAAAGAAGAATGAAAGACTAAGTACTGAAGTCTTAATGCAGAGATTGCGCGTTATTGCGCTCCCACTCACACCCATGAGGATGTGGATAATGAAAGCTTTCAACAGTGAGTTGTTACATTCGAGTTCGCCCTGAAGCGGTGTTGCCTCACTTACAAAACCCGGACTTGTAAGTAATTTTTATGACTTTGTTTTCTCTTCATCATAGTCGAAAGAAACCAAAATTGGTCTGAAAAACTGTGGCGACCTTGTCACCACATATTTCGAATTTTATATATTTGGCATTTCGCTCAACCGAGTCGACGCAACATTCTACCCGCGCGCCAATCTGGCTGAACATTCTGTTCAATTCCTAGAAATTATCAATAGGAAGAGAATTTTATATTTCGATTGTGTCCGAAATTGTAATAGTATATTACAGAGGAACACCGTTATGAGTAATATTACAGGTGTGCGATGTGTACGGAAGCGAGCCCCGGAGGGGCGAGTTACCGTAACGCACACCTGTAATATTACTCATAAACAGTGGTCCTCTGTACTATGTTTTAACGTGTACTCACAAGGTAAGTTGAAATCTACAAGACATCTTATTTCATAAAAACCAATTCAAGTTTCAAATTTTGTTACGTTCACTCTACGAACGAATCAAAGTTGCCGCGTGCCAATTCATTCATGTTTCTATGAAATGACGTTAGTAGTCGGTTAAATTTTTGTTTAGTATCGAGATTTAACTCGAGTTTTTCATCTTTATTGAGAACTTATAGGCGGCTTTAGGGAACAAATGTTTTGCCAAGAATTGAGTAATGTCATAGGAAATACATTCGTTTCCGTAAAATCCCACAAAGTTAAGAAATTTGGGAGTCACAAACTTTTACTGTATCAAACTTTTACTGTACCGAGTGGGTACACGTTAAACCATATTATTTCGTATAACGGACACGTATGATTCTAATTTTTCAAAACCATTCAGAACCTGTTTACCTGCAACCATTTTTCAGGTAATGCGAATTATCGGCTGCAGTTGTACTTATTGTATGAATAACTCATCAGCAGAGAGGTGATATATAAGCTGGGACACTAGGATATTGCGATTGGGACATGATTGGACAAAAATGAACAATATCACACTAACTGTCAAACGTTATTTCATATTAATATTTAAAACAGTTCCATTCTAGCAGCCGAAGGAGAAGCACCGTTTGCTCTTGGGGGTGACCGGGCTAAATAGCTTCGCTTGTTTCGGCATGTATTCGCGGTGTTCGCCTTTTGGAGGGAGTCTTTGGGGGGTTGCGGGTTTTGTATTTAGTTGATGGGATGGTTCTCAACTGGGATTAAGTTTCTCGTGAAAATAAAAAAAGATTATGCTTGTGAAAAAGGCGGAAACGCCATCGTAATTGTGAAAAAATGGCGGTAACGCCATTTTGTTAAAAACGATTCAAAATAAAAGAAGTAATAAACGCGTCATCGACATTAGCGCGTTTACAGGATTAATAGACTTTGAAATAATAAAGCGAAATTAAAGCAATGGGCTGTGGCCTGCTTTCAAAAAAAAAAAAAAAACCAAATAGAATCAAAATTCCGTTGGCGCGTTTCTGTTATTTTTGTATTTTTGTAATTCAGTGTCCAATATGTCAAGCTGTGTTTATAAAAACTGCAAAAATTATAGTGGGAAGAATGGTGGAAGTGATTCGACATCGTTTCATTGGTAAATTTTATCACATTAGCACATTTTTTCCGTTTTTGTAAATAAATTACATTTAATAAAGGATTCCAAAAGAGGAACATATCAGAGACGTCTGGTTGTCAAGGATTGATAGATCGAACGACAAAGAAAACATCAAGCAAGAATGCATTTGCTCGGAACATTTTCAGAAGCATCAGTTGATTCGTTCGTCAACAAGAACATTTACTGCTAGAAATCCACTTCCCATTCAAAAATGGCAATGGTTGTCATGAAGCACTGCAACGACAACAAGTCATTATTCGAAGATTTCGAAACTCATTTTAGATCCTCACCTACTTACTTACATTGTTACATTTTAATAAAAGAAATCGCCTCATTGTACCTGAAAGTCAGAATGCATTTTCTTAATAAAACTGTGTCCGGAAACGATGGACCGCGACAGAAAATAACACACGGATTGCACTTTTCAGGCATGTCAGAGTCCCCTGTCATGTAGTATTTTCTTTTTGTTATTCTAAGCAAATTTGTGATTTGACTTATGTTGTGTTAATAAAAAAATGTATTTCGTTTTATGATCAAAACACATATTTTCGTTTAGTGACAGTGACAATTAGTACGATTTTCCCAGTCGCAATGAAAAAAACAACAAAATCGTGGATTCAATAGAAAACGACGACATTAGCCCTCTAGACGTAAGTCCCAGAGAAAATATCACCTCTCTGTTCATCAGCAGAGAGGTGATGGAGGTGATATATAATCTGGGACACTAGGATATTGCGATTAGGACGTAAGTCCCAGCAAAAATATCACCTTTCTCCCGGACACAGTTTCATTAAGAAAATGCATTCTGACTTTTGACAACCAACGTAAGTCCCAGCAAAAATATCACCTCTCTGCTCATCAGGTAATTCGGAGTGCATCAGATTGAATAAAAATTCGTCATACGGGGAAAACAATTTAGGATCGGTAAAAGTAGATGGACATGTAATAGAGCTCAAGTAATTGACAATTGACGCGTTTAGTGAGACATCTGCTTCTTTCGAACCACAGCGAATTTGACGATAGGATGCATAGACTCCATTCCAGTAAAATGAGATCTGATGACAGATCTCATCATGAAATTCACTATACTTTGACAGAAGCCGATCCAACACTAAACGCGTCAAATACTTAGCCAAGAACGCAGCGCGGCGTACACTTGTTCTTTTATCCGATTTATTTTATGTTCTTCCGACAAATAGGTTTGCTGATATTGTTTCATGTCATTAAATAGAAAGAAATTGGCCATTAACACAAACCACTTTATTTATTTTTTGTTTCTTCGAAGTGTCGTTATCTATCCAATAAAAACGGAAACGAAAACATTTGGTAAGAGGATAAAACATTTGCATAGTATGTTTTTCTTTGTCGAATATTGAAAGCCACATAATTTCCCGTTCGTAATTTGCACACCCAATTGAACGAAATTAGAATCGTTCCAGTCCGTAAATCCATAATTGAAATGAAATCGAAACTGGAAAATGTATTACAATCTTAAAAGCGGAAGAAAAATAAAATACCAACAGAAGCACAAGCTCAACTAAGTCAGTGTGTGATGGATACAAAATCATATCTTGATGGTTGGTGATTTAAATGTTTTTATGAAACAACAAAAAACCATCAGACCAGGTAAACTTGTTTTTAACTGAAAATCAACTCCTTTGTTGAATTAGCTCATTTATACTCTTATCCACATGGTATATGCGTATAATATATGGCTTGTCGAATGGAGAAAGTTTTCGCGCTTACTCAAGCGCTTGTGTGCTAACATAAGATGCTGTTATCGATACTCATACGCCGATGAGATGTGCACGAATGAGATACCATGGAAGAAAATGAAGAAGAAAGAAGTTGCTCGAATCTTAGATCGGTTGCGGCGAATATGGAATGACTGAATATTATAACATAACGTAATTTGTTTAAAGAAAATATCCGCGTAGTTAAAATGTAATTGAAAAATATAGTCGTGAGTAATACAAGAAAGTAGGTAAACTTCTTTTTAAGTAATGTGTTAAGTAATATTTATTGGCGAGGCTATCAAAGTATCGGCGTGAATTTTTAATACGTGAAGAAGGAGAAAATTGTTTATTTTCTTGTTGATTTAGTCACTTATTTTTGGTATGCAATAGTTGAAATTTATATTCAGGGTTAGGTTCATTTATGTTTCAATAAAGTAAACATTTGTTTATAGAAAAAGTTGATAATCCTTTTTGTTTTACATCCGGGTGTCACGTCTTAACTCACGACATATTTAATGGACACGACATTTGAATGGACGAACGGATGGATTCCATCAATTGGTGGAAAATTTTACTGCGCATTTATTCCAAAATTTGTTGTTATTTTCAATGAACATTTCTTTTCCATTGGCCAAATGCTACCTGCAATAACTTGCTCAATTTAAATTAAGAGTTTGTTCGAAATGCCCTTGGATGATTGCATTCATAAAGTGTAGGCAAAGTGTTGCATTGAAATTTTTATGACAAGTGCTTCATGTAGCAATAGAAATTATATCGTCGGAAACTTCTTTTATATTATTACGTTTTGTTGACTGTGACAGAATGTATTTGTTTTAAGCAGAAAACACTCAACAAATACAAGAAATATTAATTCAATAAATTGATTGATTATAATGAATCGCGATATTGAAGCAATTTAATTTAACGGAGTATTCTGAACGGTTCTTTGGACAAATATTTATCAGAAATGTAGGGGATGTGTTCTGAGAAGACATTCTTTTGGATTGGGGTACCATTTAGTACTGTTCGTCATAAAATCTTGACTTGAAGGTGTAAATACACATCAAACATTGTCTCTTCTACTTCTAGGTATTATGTACTTAAATTTGCCTTGTGAGTCAAACTACAAATAAGAGACATGTATTAGAACCGTCAACGTTTTAGTGTTATGACACACACATACATTCGAGAGGGAATGAAGTCATATCTCGATTGACGATTGAAAAGCCTGAAGAGGTAGGAAAAGAACTTTCGGCGGGTGGTTTTCCATTTTCTTTTTGTGAGGATTTATAGTATTCACCTTTAGTCTACGTGGGCGGCCGAAAAGGATATCACATAAAAATGTATCTAAGTCCGAAAAATAGACCTTGAAAGAGGTACCTTCCCTCCGGCTTGCGTGATGCACCCCTAAACATACCAAAAAAATATGACCTTGTGGCTAAGACGATTATAGTCTAAAGTTAATAGATTCAATACAATCAACACCGGCCATGGAAATAATGTTTTCTTCCTGAGAACTGAGTCAAAATTTCCCGGCAACGAAAAATCAGCCAACGATTTCCCGGTGTCGCTGTTAAGATTTCCTGGTGCCCCCGGGACATTGTGTTTCTTAATTTGCAAGTAGGGTAATTTTCACTTCCCGGTGGCATTCTTTTCATGAGAGTAATTGCTGTATGATAAAAAAATTTTCTATGGTACAATTTTCCGGTCAAAATGCAAAAACATCCCGGGATCCAGAATCCCGCGAAATTTCCATGCACGCCACACACTTTACTAAGAACATCCCCTAGTGGAAATGCAATGAGGAAAATATCTACAAGCGACGTAGGAATTCTGTTTATAATATACGCCGCTGACGTATTTTATCCACCGTGCACGTATTATGAACGCCGTGCACGTATTATGTAAGCTCATACAAAATACTTAAATAAGGTTGATAATACATTCATCGCGTATATAATACGTCAGCGGCGTATATAATACGTCAGCGGCGTATGTAATACGTCAGCGGCGTATATAATACGTCAGCGGCGCATATAATACGTCTGCGGCGTATGTAATACGTCAGAGGCGTATATAATACGTCAGCGGCGTATATAATACGTCATCGGCGTATATAATACGTCAGCGGCGTATATAATACGTCAGCGGCGTATATAATACGTCAGCGGCGTATATAATACGTCAGCGGCGTATATAATACGTCAGCGGCGTATATAATACGTCAGCGGCGTATATAATACGTCAGCGGGGTATATAATACGTCAGCGGCGTATGTAATACGTCAGCGGCGTATGTAATACGTCAGCGGCGTATGTAATACGTCAGCGGCGTATATAATACGTCAGCGGCGTATATAATACGTCAGAGGCGTATATAATACGTCAACGGCGTATATAATACGTCAGCGGCGTATATTATAAACACAATTGCTACGTCGCGTCGCTTGTAGATATTTTCCTTAGTGTGAACATAAAATAAGTGAGATTTTTGAGCGGATACTTCGTTCATGGGGAGCGAAGTAAAAGTTTTCATGCAATATTTTCGGTCTTCATCTTCCATTCATTATTACGACACAAGATTTTTAGTTTGATCGCCATGACCGAAGGATTAGCTGATATATTTTAGGGCCCCCCTACAAAATCCGGAAACATAGAATCCAGAGGCGTCAAAATCCGGGGGCTTAAAAATCCGGAGGCGTCAAAATCCGGAGACGTCAAAATCCGGAGGCTTCAAAATCAGGAGGCGTCAAAATCCGGTGGCATCAAAATCCTGATGATTTTTTTGCGTCTGGATTTTGTAGCGTCCGGATTTTGTAGCTTCCGGATTTTTATTAATACTAAGTACACAAAACTGTATTTTGAAATTTAACATTGACGACGTGACGGTCTTAATTATATTTAATATTTGGGGGGCTCTGCCCCCTCACCCCCGCGCCTGCGGCGGGCTTGCATGGGGCTCTGCCCCTTAGACCCAGCAAGGGGGATATTCTCCCTTGACCCCCTTGCGGGGGCTCCCGCCCCTCGACCCCGCTTTTTTTTATTTTATTGACGGCCTGCGGCCCAGCAATACATATTCATAACACAATTTGTATAAATAAACTGTAGCTGCTGTAAATAACAATACATATTTCGTCCATATTTTGTCCAGATTTTATCCTGATTTTTTATTTTCTTCTGTATTTTGGCGCCACCGGATTTTGACGCCTCTGGATTTTTATGCCTCCGGATTTCTCGTCCGGATTTTGACGCCTCTGGATTTTCTGTCTCCGGTTTTGGTAGCGGCACCATATTTTACATATTTTGTGTAAATTTCGACTGATCATCATACATAAAGGAAATCACTGAACCCATCATCTGACAAGATTTTTCCAAAAGATCGATCGAGATACAAAAAAGATGCGTTTGAAACAAAGACGTAGACTTAAGATCCAGTAAAACACGTGCAAATGCATGTAGTCGACAGGTTGATAACTTGAAAGTTCTTGGAACTTAAAAGCTCAAAAGTTCTTGAAAAGAAACAGAAAGAGTTATTCAGTTGTAAATCTATTTAAATCTTTGTGTCTCTCCATATTTTCCATAAGTCTTTCAGACTGTATTGTAGATGATCTAAATACTGAATGATTCCATCTTTCGAAGTGCGTATTAGGGATGTCTGTGATTTAGAGAACTTTACATCGTGAATAATTCAACAAGTACGCAGCTTAGGCATGTCAAATGTATAACCGAGCCCCTTAACATGACCCCCTCAATGGGGGGTCGGTGATACATTTGACATTCACCTTTTCGAGTTATTCAAGATTTGAAGTTTGTATGGCAACACTGAATTGCAGATGTCCTTTAAGAGCGTGTCAGATATTTTGACAGTTCTATGTTTTGCGATGTTTTTTCATTGCATATTTCTAAGGCAGTGATCATCAATTTTAAATTCCGAAACATCTACTGTTTGCATAACACATCCCTTTATAGATTCTCTGAATCAGAATATATAATTATTGAGTCTTAGTGTCAAAATTTGATCTGAGAAAACATCGCAAAGTACTCGGCTACATAATACAATGCGATGTTTTTTCAGATCAAATTTTGATATTAAGACTCAATAATTATATATTCTGATTCATAGAATCCATAAAGGGATGTGTTATGCAAGCAGTAGATGTTTCGGAATTTAAAACTGATGATCACTGCCTTAGAAATATGCAATGAAAAAACATCGCAAAACATAGAACTGTCAAAATATCTGACACGCAAAGACTCGGCGAATGCGACGTTTTTTCAGATCAAATTTTGACACTAAGACTCAATAATAATATATTCTGATTCATAGAATCTATAAAGAAATGTGTTATGCAAACAGGAGATGTTTCGGAATTTAAAATTGATGATCACTGTTTTAGAAATATGCAATGAAAAAACATCGCAAAACATAGAACTGTCAAAATATCTGACACGCTCTTAAACGGAGAAGGAAGAAGTCCTATTCAGATCTTCTTTTCTACAGAACTTTCAAAAAGAGGTCAGAGAAGCAACGCCCTCTGTTATCAATTTTCTTTAAATTGAATAGTTTAAGAGCGTGTCAGATATTTTGACAGTTCTATGTTTTGCGATGTTTTTTCACTGATGATCACTGCCTTAGAAATATGTAATTAAAAAACATCGCAAAACATAAAACTGTCAAAATATCTGACACGCTCTTAAGGAAAGAGGTGCAACTTATTGTGGAAACCCCAGGTTTGTCGGTGCGGAAAGACTTGGTTCAAAATGTCAACTTTACTCTGACTTCCAGATTGTCGACGAATGAAAACTAATCGCTCAATTAAAACTGAATTTCATTTATGTCAAAATGCGATATCTTAATTACCGCAAAGAATGAACCATGTGTTTGAATCATTTTGAAGATAAAAGACTCACAGACCTTCTTCAAAACATTTGTTTAAACTTTTATTGCAAAGGTAAAAGTGACTAAATGGCCTATACAGCAGAAAAAAACTTATAAAAGTATAAACCTTTTAATGACTACACAAAAGATATTTTACCAGTTGAATATAATGGTTTTTTGCTCACAAACTTGAAATTTATATAACCAAAAAACACTTTCCATCTCAAAATATGTCTTTTCGGTATACCCAAAAAAGTGAAAGTCTAACTTACAGTTAAAAAAACGAAAGTAAAAATTTCATTAATCCGCCATGGCCAACGCAAGTTTCGTTATATACATTAATGCAATGCGTATAAACGGTAAAAATGGCAAGAAAAATTGTTTGTGTCTATCAAGGTTTTTTTGGGAAAGAAAACGAAAAAAATATTTATCGATGACTCAATTAGAAATTGATGTTTTAGGAAATGGTTTAAGGATTCGTTTGTATCACTTTACCGTTTAAATAAGCATGATGGCGCCAAAGCTGTTGCACCTGAAATTGCGTCCATCGATTCGATTCTTCCGTTGTGTTGTTATTGTTATTTGGAGTATTGTTGTTGTTGTTGTTGTTATTAGTATTAGAGTTGTGATGATGGAGTTGCAGGATTTGGGAGGGTGGCGGAAGATTCTGTGTGTTGTGATGATTATTGTTTTGGTTTTGGTTGTTATTGGTGTTTCCTGTTAGATGCGGTAAATTATGAACAACACTTAGGGGTATGTTATTGTTAACAGGTACTGGAGGAGGTTGCATGGAAGAGATTATTTGGACATTGTTAATGACACTGTTTTGCATCAATTGTTGCACGTGTTGATTTTGCAATCCATTGCCTAGTGATAAAGTTGTGGCTGAAGGTAGTTGCTGGTAATCCATTTTTTGTTGTAATTCGTTGTTCAAAAAAAAAATTTTTTTTGGTTTTTTGGATATTCTTCACTCGTCCACTTTAAGAGTTATCAGTATTTTCTTCTATATGTCTAAGTTTGTGTATTTTTATTATTTATTATCTCTTGAAATGATTAAACATTCGGCGACCAAGTCGCCTATTCATTTATAAACATAGCACTTATTTTTCTTGCAAAAATACTGATAATATGACCACTTAGAAAAACATTTATTGCAATTGTTTCTAATGTACTATACATTTGAGCTTACGTTCGCATCAATAGAAGCGGAGAAAAATCGTTTCGCGACCTTGTGCATGCTATTCCATGCGTTTCAAATTGAATTTACTAAAATTACTTTACGCTTGACAACTAAACTATCTTCAGTTAGAAGACACACACTCGGTTCAGTTCTGTAATCTCAGGAAACCAGTAAATTTTTATCACACACACAATTTTGTTTTTTCAGCTACAGAAATGCTAAAATCCGCATAGTCGACGATTTTTCTCCAATCAATCGATTCCAATAAATTGGAAAAAATTGATAGTCCATTCAGTTGAAACGATGACTAAAGTCTCAGCGTCAATTGCATCAAGTGTAACAGATTTTTATTTAAAAACAAAAACAAAAAAAAACGTTCCGATTAAAGTTAATTTTTATTGAATTAAAAATATTTAATAAAATATTTTTAATCACATCGCACACGCGCAACGATACTAAATAATCGGTGTAACCTGTCCGCGATATCGAGCGAAAATGAACGAAACGAAAATTGGCGTTTAAGTCAACCGTACGACTATACTCTTAAAGTAAATAAAAGCGAAAATTTTTTATTAACAAAATGATACGCCGGTGTGTCGTTGTGTATGGCATATCCTCTGTTAAAGTAAGCACATACACATCATGTTAGCTTTAAGATAGAATAGGCCATAATTTTTCAGTTTTGTTTCGGTATATTCCCAACTGTGTGTATCACAAGAAGTGAGAGTGAATTTGCTGGTTAAGTAGTTGGTAAAAAAGCACATGGTGGGAGAACTTGAAGAGAAGAGAACAAGAAATCTTTGACTGTTAACAAGCAATAACAATACTGCTAACTTATTCTTTGTTGTTATCTATCCGTCTGAGGCACATATCGCTGGCGCCACCACCAATTTGAAACGCATCGAATTGAAGCAAGTTTAATTGGGCTAGTTTTGTAACGTCTAATGGTCGTTATCAAAATGATTAAAGGTTGCAAACATGTCGTTTTGAGGTGATGAAATCGAAACTTTCGTTGCTCACCTAAATGGATTTTTGGATTAAAAGTTGTATAACGCAACCGGTTCCACCCTCCAGCTCAAAGCAAGCCGAAACGTTATATAAGACATCTTTGCAACCTTTAATCATTTTGGTTTGGAGTATGGCAGTCCAAAACTCAAGGCTATGACTATGTGACAGCCCAAAACAATAACATAATACATATAGACTGGGTTTACGTAACCATAAGCTGAAACAACAATGAAAATACATAAGTTGAATAGAGATAGCACAATTCACGCCCATTTGTTTTGCTGAAGGTACATATAGTCCACCTCCACCTAAATTTACCACCACTCCTAAACATTTTTCAATTTGCTTTCGTTTTTTGTAAAAGCCAGTCTATGTTTAATATGTCATACGTACTAAAGAGCCATCTGGCGGAAACCTTTGAACTAATGAAAATTTGTATGGGAAATGTGACACTTTTGTGTAACGTTTTTCTCTTAAAGTCTTGAATGCAAACCAATGCTTATGTAATCATTACATACTTTACCTATATCTAAAGGAAATTGCGATAACACTTTTGCAAAAAACATTCACATTTGCTAGAAATGTGAATTTTCAGCTTTTCTAGTTTATGAACACTTTGAAATGCATAATTTTTTCGACCAATGTGTTTGCTCACTCAATCTTTAAATGAGTACTCCATTTAAATCACAGAAAACATTTTCAGCGATTTAGAAATAGATACGATAGATAGAGTTGATACATTTGCAAATATTTGTAAACGTCAAATCACAATAAAGATGGCGGCCATTTTTATTTGGAATCATCAACTCAAAATTTTTTTATCAATTTCTGACTCGTAGAAAATTTTTTCTGTCATTTAAATTGATTACTCAGTTAAAGATTAAGTGAGCAAGCATATTGTTCGAAGAAATTATGCACTTCGAAGTGTTTATTAACTAGAAAAGCTAAAAAAAACTGAATATTGCAATGAAATATTGGAATTTCTAGCAAATGTGAAGGTTTTTTGCAAAAGTGTTTTCGCAATTTTCTTTAGAAATAGGTAAAACATTGGTTGCAACAAACCACAAACTTTCATTGGTTGTAAAACTTCCCCTCTTAACCAATTGAAAAAGAAACTTAATTTGATATGGTTCAAAACGGTGGGGGTACCAGAGACGTGTACCTACCCGCCTAGCCTTTTATTTCTTCTTGTATTCGCATTAAAAGAGAATTAACAATCGGTTCGCGTCTGTTTTTTCTTCTTGTTAATATATTACACATTTCGCAAATGAATATTGGATTATTAGTCTTTCTTCGCAAGTAAAAAAAGTCTTCCTTCCCCCGATTCGAATACAAAGTTTATGTGTTTGAAATGAAAACGAAAGCACGAAAAAATTGTCTTAATAATCTCGCAAAAACTTTTTAAAAGTAGGTAAATAAACGATGTTAATATAAGGAACTGATTTACTGATTTACTTTTATGTTATTGTGTAAAAATGGATTTGTATGCTGATTTCGTATATAAATAATTAATATATGGTACAACACAAAGCAGTAGATTTGGATAAAAAAAAATCATAAAAAATAAACGAGGAGATAAATATTGATTGTATTTTTGGTTATATTGAATTTTAAAATGGTTAATTTATAAAACGGGTTTCGTTTTTTCGGTAAAGTCCTATGATTTTTTTTTGCCTATGTTTTATTTGAATAATCATTTGGCAAAAGAGGGATTCGGACATTTTGTTTATTTATTTATTTTCTATTTTAAATTTCTGGACATTATTTATTAATTTTGCGGAAAGTACATTTTTCTTTCGGATACCATCAAAATCCTATGTAATGGTCATAGAATATTAATGGCGAGGGGCAAATCTCGCGATAAAATTCTGGAACAGAATTTACTCGTACTCCTGGAGATTTAAGTAAATAGTTGAATTTAGGAAATCCTTTGTGTATCGCCAATAAACATCGTTGATTAAACAGAGGCCAATTGGGAATTGCATTATTAGATAGTGTAGCGTTTGATTCCATTTGAATGCGATATGGTAGTCCGAGTCATGTGCGATGCGTCTTTAACTATCAAGTGCTCTTTTTACGTCCAATTCGTAGTCCCCGTGCCCTCAATTATATACGGAGTTTATGCTAAACTTAGGGGTACTGCCTGGTGACTTGATCGAGGAATCGGAAATAGGTTAATGTTTGGCTTAGCTTCAGACGCCGCAAGAAATGGACACCAGTTATGAAATCAGCATCCCCAACCACGTAGGGCCGCCTGCAGGGCGTAAAGTAGCCCGCCGCAGAGCCCCTCAAAAAACTACATACAACATACATACATACATCAGCGGGTGCTATTTTTTCCGGGGTAAATAAATCCTGAAGCCACTCTCAGAGCAGATCGAGGGGTGGATAAACGCTAATTTCGTTCGAAGCTGGTTTTTTTCACATAGTTTTTTCTATTTTTTTTATTTTTATTTTTTATTTTATTTTTTATTTTTTTTTTATTTTTTATTTTTTTTTATTTATTTTTTTATTTATTTTTTTTCAAAATAGTTTTTTTAGTTTTCGCTGCGATCGAACCTGGTTTTTTGTTTATCCGCCCCTCATAGCAGGTACATGTCGAAATAGTCAATAAACCATTGAAATGGGTATAGGAAAGGAGCGATAGAGTGAAGAAGTTGATGAATGATTGTGGTGTTCTAAGTGCAGTGCGGTGCAGCTAGATGCAATGATGTGCAGCTAGTTGCAGGGATGTGTAATGAACTGACAGATGGACTGACGAATAGGAAGGGTGAAAACATAAAGCAGAAACTTAACAATCTAATTAAATCAGGCTATGCATAATCCGAAGTTTACCCTTTACATCATCTTAAGATTTTCGTTCCAATTCCTATTTTATTATTTAAAAAATATCCTTCTATTTATCATTGTATACTTGATGAAGAATAAAAGTTTATCAATACCGGACCAGTCATGGAAAGAGCCCCATAAATCTAGAGCCAACAATAATTAGTTAGAACACAAAGAGGAACTACCAATTGAATGACGAAATTGTGAATTTTCAATTTTAACAAAGCAAAAGGAGGCGATGAAGTGAGTAACACTAAATTGATTCGTAAGAAGATAAATTAGGATTACTTTGCAAAAACGAAAAATAAATAGCCCCGAAAAGTTAATTATGCTAACATTATGTTCAATCAACCAAGCAATTTCAAGCAATACACGCACAATCACGCACAACGCAATAAACAAAACGAAAAATATAAAAAAAGAGTTTTGACTTTCGTTTTCATCGAAAATTTTCGATGATTGTGTTTGTAAAGTACTTTGAAAAGTGAAATTTTTTTTTTTCCTTAATTATTTTAAACATCTTTGTAAAAAATTCAGTCACACAATGGTTACATTTTAGAGGTATGTCAATTTTATGCTTGCCAGTAAGGCAAATCTTTTTCCACGAAATACTTGCACGACACGACAGATCGAACCAAGTGGTCAATTGAAATTGATTAACTAAACATGTCACTGTCACTATCGTGGATAACAATCCCAGGTCACAGAAGTAAAGTTCAAACATTTTCTATGGTTTCCTTTATGTAGCGCGCCGGTATAAAGTCGGCAATTAATTGAAAAAATATTTACAGACTTGTTGGTTTATAAAATACGAATGGAGTGTCACGAATTAACTCTGATGAATTTCCATCGTGTCATCTTTTAATCAAAACTTGACATACGAAGAAATTTGTTTATTTTGTTGGCTTGGGAAATGATTGTGAGAAAGAGGAGTTTGTGGTATACAATACTTGGGGGGTTGCAGAAGTAAACTATTTTCACTTTTTCCCACCTTAATGCTAATAACATACGTGCAAACAGTCGATGCAGTGTTAATTGTATGCACATTGTAACGAAAAACTATGAGGCAATTTATGAAAACAATAAGTTATTGTTTCGTACGTGACGGGTTTAACAATTTTAATGCTACAGTACGTGGTAGATTGGAAAAACTCAAACTATTAGTATTTTGTCCTTAAGTAAACAATTATTTTACAAGATTGTTTACTCTCACACACGATACAAAAAAATTACGCTTTACGGCATTGCTCGTAGCATGTGCTATCGTTTCGTCGGGATATTAAACTTTTTCAACATGATTCCTTGAGCTGGAAGTTACTTTGATTATTAAATATCAATACAAATTCGATATAATTATAGATATATATAATAGACAATTTGGGCAAAGCCACTTATGGCCAAATTTATAACATATACATACAGCTATTTGTTTTGAGTTATATGTTTACGTTATAAGTTACAAATTTACGTTAAAAGTTAACATTATAAGTTTATAGCCCAGATCAGTATTGTAACTGGTTCAGACCAGTACTGATCAGTTGCAAAACTGATCAGTTGCTAAACTGATCAGTTTCAGAACTGATTTGGATTAGTAGTTTTGAAACTGATTAGTACTGATCCGGATCAGTTCTAAAACTGATCATTACTTATTCGAATCAGTTGTAAAATTGATCAGCGCTGATCCATATCAGTTTTAAGACTGATCAGTACTGATCCGGATCAGCTTTAAAAATGATTAGTACTGCTACAGATCAGTTTTGAAACTGATTAGTACTGCTACGGATTAGTATTGATTGATTGATAAAACTGATCAGTATTGATCTGGATCAGTTTTAAAACTGATCAGTACTGATCTGGATCAGTTTTAAAACTGATCAGTACTGATCCGGATCAGTTTTAAAACTGATCAGTACTGATCTGGATCAGTTTTAAAACTGATCAGTACTGATCTGGATCAGTTTTAAAACTGATCAGTACTGATCTGGGTCAGTTTTAAAACTAATCAGTACTGATCTGGATCAGTTTTAAAACTGATCAGTACTGATCTGGATCAGTTAGAATACTGACCTGGACTACAAACTTAAAACGTGTACCGTAGACTTGTAACTAGTATCTTATAAATTACAAATTTTAACTCATAGCTCGTAACGTAAACTTATAATTTATAACGTAAGCTTGTAACTTATAACGTAAACATATAACTTATTACTTATAGCTTATAAATTTGGCTATAAGTCGCTTTGCCCAAACTCTCTATCATTTTCGATATATCGATAATTATAAAAATATGAAATATCGATAGCTATCAAAATATCGATAATCATCAAAGTATCAAATATCAAGTACTGATCAAATTACCATCATCATCATCATCATCATCACACTTTATAGACCGTTTGTACCTTTCGGTGTGAGGTCTTCACTACTGATCATGGACCACCCTTCTCCATACTCCCCTATCCTGTGCCAAGGAGATGGTTTGTTCGCCTAGAGAAAGTCCCCTAACTTCTAAATCGGATTTAATTGAGTCTATAAACCTTCTCCTTGGCCTACCCCTGGGACGCACACCCGGGACTTGAGCATCCAATCTCCTCTTTGGTAGCCTGCTATTACCCATCCTCTGAACGTGCCCGTACCACCGCAGACGACTAATCCTTGCCGCCTCTTCCACTGATGTAACCCCTAAGTTGTCCCTGATGTCGTCGTTCCTAATATGATTGTCCCACTGTTCCCTCCGATTTACTTTTGCTATGCTCCTAAGAACCCTCATATCAGAAACCTCCAGGTCATGCACAAGGTATCCGCAGTCCACCCAACTTTCCCTACCGTATAAAATCGTTGGTCTGAAGATTGACCTGTGAATAGCTAGCTTTGTGCCACTACTTAACTCCTTTTTGTTGAACACATACGACCTCAACTGACTGGCCACTGCATTCCCCATTCTTCTCCTTTCTTCAAATTCCCTAACTAACTTGCCATTCTCCGAAAAAATGGCTCCTAAATATTTAAACTCAGAGACCTGTTCCAACTGCTCCCCATTTAAACGGCAAACTACATCCTTCCGGGATTTGCCAATATGCATAACTTTAGTTTTACTGACACTTATTTTCATGCCGTATTCCTCACATGCAGCATTCAGGCAGTCTAAATTCTCCTGCAAATCCTTGGCATTATCTGCTAATAGAGTTAAGTCCTCCGCATAGGCCAGGATTTTCATGATTACTTCCCCCACCTTCACATTCCCTTGCAAATTCGCTTGCCTGATAATCTTGTCCATAAAAATTATGAACAGAAGAGGGGAGAGACAACAACCCTGACGAACTCCCTCATTAACTTCGAAAGCCTCACTAATTTCACCATCTATCCTCACCGCAGCCTTGCTCCCTGAGTAGATGCTTTTGATAGCGCCCAATAAACTTCCATTAACCCCGTATTCGGCAAGTACCTCGAACAGCTTTTGCCTCGGTACCCGATCGAATGCCTTTACTAGGTCGATGATGCACAAGTATAAATCAATATTTCTCTCAGAGAGCTTTTCTATAACCTGCCTGAGACAAAAGATCTGATCCTGACAACCTCTTAGAGGTCTGAAACCACCCTGAACCTCGTCAAGAACATCTTCCACTATAACCCTAACCCTGTCTACTAGCACACTTGTATAAACCTTTCCGACCACGCTCAAGAGTGAAATCCCCCTGTAGTTGGTAAGGACTTTGCGGTTACCCTTCTTGAAGATCGGAGCAATAACACCGAAGCTCCAGTCAGCGGGTACTACTGAGGACTTCAATGCTAAATTGAAAATTCTACAAAGCCATTGAACCCCACCCGGCCCGCTATTCTTAATAAATTCTGTCCTAATTTCGTCTATACCTGCGGATTTTCCTGCCTTCAGCCTGCTGACCTTTCGTGACACTTCCTCTAATGTAATTTCCTCCTCACCCTCCAAGCTACGGCCCTCTTTCCTGTCAAGGCTTGTTACGGGATTGACAGAGGCGAATAGATCCTGAAAGTAATCCTGCCAGGTTTTCAGGACCTCACCCTTATCTGTAACTAATTCGCCATCTTTACCCAAAATGCTACCGCAGCCCTCCTTTTCCCCACCACGCCTAATATCCTTGATTGCCGACCAAAATTTTTTACCCCTTCCTTGACCAGCCTCTTCCAATTCCTCCCCAAACTTTTTCCACGACCGATCCTTCGCTTCCTTGACTAGAGTCTTAACCGTCTGCCTGCAAGCCCTGTAAGCCTCATGCTTTTCGTCCGTCTTACCCTGTAACCAAATCAAATACAGCTTCCTTTTCTCTAATACCGCCTTTTTGATATCTGCGTTCCACCAGCCTGTCTTTTTGTTTTTACCCCCACTAGAGACACTACCTAGACATTCCTCAGCTACGCCCAAGACAAATTCCTTAAAGTTTGGCCACTCAACCTCAATGTCTACGCAGTCCGGAGGAAGCCTTTCGAAAGCTTCGCTGAATTTTGACATAAAGCGAGACTTAACTTCCTCGTCCCTGAATTTTCCCACACGAAATTTCCGAACCACCACTTTTTTCCTTTTAGGCTGACAGAGTTTACTAACAGAGAGATGGGTACCCAAAAGGTAGTGGTCTGAGCCAAATGTGAAACCCCTGAAAACACGTGTGTTCCTGACTTCCTGCCTCCTGTCCTGCTCTATAACCATGTAATCACTTATTGACTTGTGCCCCAAACTATTATTAACGTAAGTGTACCGATGGATCCACCTATGCCTAAAGAAAGAGTTGGTTACTGCCAGTCCATTGAAATCGCAGAAATCCAACAATCGCTTTCCGTTTGAGTTTAAAACATCCTCCCCGCATTTGCCCATTACCCTTTCATAGCCGCCACTGGTCTTACTGTTTCCTATTCTCGCGTTGAAATCCCCCAACAGAATCACACACTCACTACCTTTTTTGCTGACAACATCCCCTAACTGCTCGTAAAAGGTGGCAAGATCGCCAGCACTGCTACCCTCGCACGGGCTATAAACACTAACCAGCCGATAAATACCTCCTGTCAGCTTAATGGAGACCCACATGATCCTTTCACTTACATACCGCACGTTCAAAACAAACTTTTCTAATTCCCTTTTGATAGCCATTCCAACTCCCCAGTTCGCCCTACCAGACTGAACACCAGACGAAAACACTTTATAACCGCCCACCAGCCCTTCGCGCTGCCCTTTCGTCCTAATGTCGCTCAACGCTAATATATCTACACCATAATCCATTGCCAAGTCCACCAACTCACCCTTGCGACCCCTAAAACCCCCATTAACGTTTAGACTTCCAATAAACAAACCATCAACCTTTTTACATTGCCTGATCGCCAACGATGGGGTACCGTTCGAGTCCCGCATTGGTCGTACCCCGTGACCAACACTCGTCCGAGGCTGCCTATGACCGTTTTTTCCAATAATGAATACAGTGGGACGGCCTGGTAAGCCGAACCGCACTGGAAGTTCAAGCCTCAATGGGGACATCACACACGTGCCTGAGATGCTAAGCGCAAGCTCATTTATTTTTGCTAAAAAAGAATTGCTATATGAATAGCGAAGAAGTTAACCGTAACCGTAGACAAACACCTACTTGAAATCCTATACCAAAACCACAAACACAAAACGCCGATTGTTTTGCATGAAGAAAACAAACAAACACCCGAAAAACGCTGTAACTTTGAGGTTATGTGAGCACTACGTTGCTTGAAAAGAAAATGCAGATTTTAATTGATATCTAAAAAAGTTACAAAAACACACACTAATTCAACTTAACTTATTTACGAGAAACTGTGATTTAAAACGCGAAGAGGGCAAAAAATAAACGAAACTTACTCAGAGCAAAACAAACACGTCCATATCTGCCGCCATCTTGACTTGAACTCCAGTCAGGCCTTACAGTCCATTCAAACTCGTACATTCTGTCAGTCGCCGCATTCACCACAGTGACATCAATATCACTCTGGCCGTTCGGGCCAGAGAAAGTAGAGAACTCACTGGGTTCATTCAGCACAATCATAGAGTTACTCATCAGCCATTCCTCAATTTGTTCGCCGTTCAACTCACTCTGCCGTGATCTACCCAAGGTGTCCCCTTTCGAGAACCACATGGGAGATACGGCATTCGCATCCATACCGAGTATCATACACGCTCCTCCACACATTTCACGTACACTTTCTATGTATTGCAAATATTCAGAAATGTCGTTTCCGAAATTGCAATACATAGAAACCACATAGAGCTCACCAATCGCAGTTTTAGCATGCACCCACACACCATGCTGATTAGTGAAGTCCGTCACCACATTAACGTCCATGCACGCATCATTCACAACAATCGCGCTTACACCTATGTTGTCACCGACTACCGTACTCGTGAAAGCACGGTAGTTCGGTGGGAGCCCACGTACGCTACCATTCAATACGTATGGTTCTTGAAACATACCCAGTCCAACGCCAGACTCATTCATACGAACCCCCAGATCAACAGTAGCGCTGTAAGATTTCTCACAGTTCAGCTGAAGAATCCCAAGGGTTTGGATTGGAGAACTATCCATTATGCGATAATGAAGTCTCTTTTCCTCGCGCATTCACTCTGAAATACGGGACACAATTGGGAAGTCACTCTGTGTGTTACGTCTCTGACGTAAAAAGAGAATGAATCTGGCGATCGACATAGGGAACACACAAATTGGAACGGAAGACGAACGCGAACGATTAACTGGGAACCATCAGTTCGCTACCGGCCGCCCAACGAATCGCACGCGTATCGTCAAGCAACACCACATCAAACAAAAACCATTGCCAATAAAGCAACCACATTGTGTGTGGCATTATCATAAAAAAAAACGTTGCGCATTTTTATTTTTACATTCGGGCCGGACAGCGCATTCACCAAAATTGGTTTTAGCCAAAGATTATACATGGCGCCCGGACAAAAAATTTGTAGTTTCGCGATCGGTTTTGATAAATTAGTGAAGTAAAAAGTCGTCCACGTGTTTAGTCGTATGAAGTGTTAGTGGTGCAAAGTGCACAAAAAGTAAAGTGTTCGCGAAATTATGGTGCAGAAGGCACAAAAAGTTGGGAAAGAGTTAGCAAAGAACAAGTTGGAAATTTATGTGTAAAATTTGAGAAGTGCTGAAGGCACAATTAATAGTCAAAAAGGGGCAAGAAGGCCCAAAAAGTGAGGAAAAAGTTGGTGGTAAATTAGTCGGGATGGCATACAGAATCATCAATGGCATGACCGCATAACAAGGTCATAAAATTCTGGGTAAGTGATTTGTTTAACAATAATATTGTATATACAAACCATTTGCATGATGAAGTAATTTATAATGGGTCATTGAAAATTCGAGTCTTGAGTAAATAAAATTGTCGTGAGTGGTGTCACGGCTAAGTTTGTTGAAATTTAGGAAGAAGCTATAAAAGTATTTGCATACGGCAGAACACAATATTTTGCAGTGTATCATAATTATATGAATGAGTTGAATCATATGTTGGTACAAATCTAAAAAGTTGGTAGAACAAATTAGCTTGGGTAAGACACTGAAATCACTCAGTGCACCGTAAAACAAATCGAAAAAGTTGGTGGAAAAAATTAGTTGAGTTTGAATCTCGGGTTAGATACTGAAAATATTCAGTGCACATATAAAATTCATACGCGATACACTGAAAATCATATGTTGGTATAAATCGGAAAAGTTGGTAGAAAAAAGTAGTTGGAGTTGAAGCTTGGGTAAGACACTGAAATCACTCAGTGCACTGTAAAACAAATCGAAAAACTTGGTGGAAAAAATTAGTTGAGTTTGAATCTCGGGTTAGACACTGAAAATAGTCAGTGCACATACAAAGTTCATACGCGATACACTGAAAATCATATGTTGGTATAAATCGGAAAAGTTGGTAGAAAAAAGTAGTTGGAGTTGAAGCTTGGGTAAGACACTTAAATCACTCAGTGCACCGTAAAACAAATCGAAAAAGTTGGTGGAAAAAATTAGTTGAGTTTGAATCTCGGGTTAGACACTGAAAATAGTCAGTGCACATACAAAGTTCATACGCGATACACTGAAAATCATATGTTGGTATAAATCGGAAAAGTTGGTAGAAAAAAGTAGTTGGAGTTGAAGCTTGGGTAAGACACTAAAATCACTCAGTGCACCGTAAAGCAAATCGAAATAGTTGGTGGAAAAAATTAGTTGAATTTGAATCTCGGGTTAGACACTGAAAATATTCAGTGCACATACAAAGTTCATACGCGATACACTGAAAATCATATGTTGGTATAAATCGAAAAAGTTGGTACAAAAAAGTAGTTGGAGTTGAAGCTTGGGTAAGACACTGAAAATATTCAGTGCACATATAAAATCATACGAAATACACTGAAAACAGCTTAGGTAAATAAATAGAAAAAGAATTGGTGGATTATAGTTATAAAATTTATAGATATCATTGGAGAGTTGGAGCTTGGGTAATTACACTGAAAAATAAAACGAAATATTCATTCGGGATTAATCATTTGATGTAACATAGCTCGTATAAAATACACTGAAAATATTTGAATCGAAATTCAATATTGGTGTAATTTTATTCGAAAACTTTTGATGAAAATTGTGCATATTGGTGAACAAATTATATGTCTACATTTTGAATCGAAAACCACTATAAATGATACATGAAATTTTGTCAATACATTTTGTCGCATCAGAACAAAGAAACATAATAAAATTTAAAAGTGCGATCAAGTCAGTCATCACTTGATTTATTTTATTATTTCATTCATAAAAATCAAAATATTTGCAAATCGAAATTACAAATAATTCATAATAAAT
>CM055404.1:8864813-8888404 GCA_029228625.1 Pseudolycoriella hygida
TTAAAAAAAGAGTAGAAATTAAAAAATAAACAAAATGGTCGAGTGTTGTTCACGAACGAAATATATACATTTTTTAGCAAAATCAACGAAAAAAAATGTATTTCAATAGTAAATAGTTAAGTTCATACATTGTATATAGCCGTCAGTCATGTAAATTTAATTATAATGGTCATACTAAATCCGTCGTCACGAATAATAATGCAGCCAAAGTGGATTACAGAAAATATGATGCAAGATACGTATATGCTTCGAAAAAATCGATGTATATAGAATGCTTTTGAGATGCTTTATGAATGTCTATTAGCTTTTTGTTTGTCTCAATTATTTATGTACGAGAGAGGGTTTGTTCATTTCGTTTTTTATAGTGAACGAAGAAAATTGGACATGCTCATCGAAATTAGCCAGAGTTCTATAAACAGCAAGAGTGAGTTATGACCTTTTTATGGATACTAATTTTTTATAGCAAGTGTGACGTCATATGTACACGACACCTTATAGGATTTCTTATATAAAATTTGTATAAAAACTGGCATATTGAGTACTCAGTAAGACCCTAAAGTCTCATGCTTCGACAATTCAACGCTTTAGCCTTAGAAATAATTCCTGATAAAAAAAGCCAATTTTCGTCCCAGTGTCTGACTACGGCTATCGTATCAATAGCGTTATAATAGAGTCCTATCATGTTATGTTCTGAAGAAAACTACATAAGAGTCTATGACATATGATTCCGTCGCGTCGCGTCACATACATTTCATAGAAAACTTGCGCCTAATTTTTGTCATTAAAAACACCGTGACGTCGCATCCTGCTCTTCTATTATAGTCGCCAGCAAAACGCTACTATTTCAATAGCATGTATTCATCTAAAAAAGACGTATTCACGCTATGGGAGTACATAACAATCATTTTACAATAAAACAATCGTAGAAACGCTGATAATTTGTTCATACAGAAATGTAAACTTATCTGCGATTCACGATAAAATGTTAACATGATAAAGGTTCGTACGGAATTTCCAATATCTTTACTTTGCGATAGGTTAACTGTATGTAAACGTAAATGATTTCATGACAGTTTTCTCACAGTGATTTCTCCAAAAAAACAATAGATTCCATAAGAGAATCTGTTGGTTTTATCGTTTAATTGATTTCACTTTAGGCTTGGCTCCTTGATAATGCCGGTTACAGACGAGACACATTTTTTCACGTCTGTTTTCCCTATGCGGACAGAAGAACCATGACTTTACATGCGCATAAAGAAAATCAACACGAGAAGAGGTATGAAAACACGTTTTCAATGTCTCGTCTGTTTTCGGCATAACTTTGCTATGTTTACCAGCTGAAGCTAAGTGTCAGATGTAGACGTGTAAGCCTCACGCCGATTTATTTAAATTTTTTTAAAATTTTTATTCTCTAGTTTATTACCTAAAAGTCTTCTGAATTGTCAGATCGTCAAAGATATCAATCAGACCCAACGCCGAGGGTCACGCCGATCTTCTAAACACCGATCGGCGCACACCTCTAATCAGATGACAGAAACAAAACACAGTGACATTTATCACTTTTTCTTTTTTAGAGGAGAACGTATCTACTGTGATTGAGCGATTAATTGGACCAAAAATACCGAAGTGTTTGTTCTCACACCCGTAACAAGCACAATCAAGTATATCTATGAGCGCGCTACGTTATTCCAAATGGAAGAGGATCTTGTCAATTTACTCAACGTTTTCTCTCTCAAATGCATATAATTATCTCCATAACGCAACTGTTCTAGATGTGTTAATGTCTGAGCGTCATGTCAATGACAAAATAATTCAAATAAGAGCTTACGCATTCATAGTAAAAGTAATACGTAATGAGTTGTATCCTAAGAAGATATAATTATGCATTTACCCTTCACTGATAAGTAAAATACTTATATGAAATAAACGACGTTGCCCTTCATATCTAAGTAGGTATACTTTGCTTTATGTAATTTACCTTTTGGTATTGAATAAACCAATGTAATCGTAAGAGAAAGTATCGGTAAACTTAAGTCAAATTTTAAACAAACTTGAATCAAACCTAATGTTGCTAATTGCTAGAGAGTTACACAAAATTTTGTCAGATATATATTTATATTTATTATTTTATATTTAAGTACTGGAAATTTGAATTAGGTTTAGCCAAATTTGGGTCAGGTTTGGCTCAGGTTTGGCCAAATTTGGCTCAGGTTTGGTCAAATTCGGCTCAGGTTTTTAACTCAGATTGGACTCTTATTTAATCAAATTTGACTCAGATTTTGCCAAGTTCAACATTGATTTTGCCTAATTTGACTCGAATTAACTTCGATTTACCCTAATTTGACTTATATTTGGCCTAATTTGACTCAGATTTGGCAAAAACGGAGTCAAATTTTACTCAACTTTGGCCCAATTTGACTCAAATTTGGCCTGATTTGACTCACATTTGGCCTAATTTGACTCAAATTTAGCTTATTTTAACTCAGATTTGGCCATAGTTGGCCTCAGTTGACAACGTGTACATACGGAGAGACAGCCAGAGCATTCCCATAAAGTAGCTACCGCTACTTAATAATGGGTTTTGTGCAATTGTGTCTCAAATAAAATAAGAGCACTCAGTTTTACATATTCGTTAATAACTCATATCGATGGATCGTACGTCTAACATCACGTTAAAATTTAACGTGTTTTTAATACATCCTAACACCTCATGTGTCAACGTACATTACATTATCCGTATAATGAAATTACTCCGAAATCTCATTGGATTATTGGTAAATTGTACGTGCATTACAAAAGACGGGACAATTATTATTTTCGTACTATAAACTACCGTTTTTGTCATTGTTTTCAGTACAATAAATAGAAGCAGATGAGTTTACAAGGAGATAGCAAATTTAGTAACTTAAGGTGTATACGTTACTTTTTGTCAATCAGATCCAACGTTTGCTCTCCACTGATAATCGAAATGATTATAAAGATCGTTATAGCACTTTCACGTTGCTCTCCATCCCTGAGTACGAAATACTTTGTTTCCTGAAAATATCCTTGATGTCACATCTGAAGTCTTTAAACATCAAACATAATCTTTTCTTGTATAAATCTCGGTCGCTTTTTGTGGTCCTAGATTCTTTTAGACATGAATACAACAATTATTTTATAGAATTGACTGTTTTACCGGATCGGTTTTGACAGGGAGTCCCAGACATTAAAACTTTGATTGTAGGCACTGTCAAACTTCTCTATGAAAATTTTGACATTGCCTTCAAATGACCAGTTAATGTAACTGGTTTTTTCAACGTAAAACAATCATTTTGAATTCGTCTCTTTTGACTTTCACTCTGACCAAACAATAATGATGCATTTAGAATTCTAGATAAATAAACAGCTATAAAAACTAAAAAGCACGATATTCAGTGAAATCGTTGCTTTGTGAGAGCTTTCGGAAGAAAGTTCATATTGAGACTCTCACACCTCCGGGAAGGTTGACATGAAATTCTCAAATGTGACAATAATTCAAACATTGCTATATAATGAATTACAGAAAGATTTAATTCTTGGCAGGAGATACGTATACCATATATACTGTTGCTTGTTTAAGTATCATACATACCGGGTGTCTCTTCAATTACAAGATTCTTGGAACGTTTGTTATTGTATTGCCGATAAATGATGGTTAAACGTGAACATTTTTGTATAGAGAATGTGAATGGAATCGAATGTAATCAATCGAAACCACTGAAAGTAAAAATGACACTTTTCTACTAATAGAGAGTTTGGGCAAAACGACTTAAAGCCAAATTTATAACAAATACATATAGCTATAAGTAATAAGTTAAATGTTTACGTTAAAAGTTATAAGTTTACGTAACGAGCTATGAGTTATAATTTATACTGTAACAAGTTATAAGTTTATAGCTCAGATCAGTATTGTAACTGGCCCAGATCCGAATCAGTACTGATCAATTTCGAAACTGATACGAATCAGTACTGATCAGCTTCGAAACTGATCCTTAACAATAATGATCAGTTGCAAAACTGATCAGTATGAGTACTGTTTTAACACTGATACGGATCAGTACTGATGAGTTTTAAAACTACTAATCCAAATCAGTTTTGAAACTAATTAGTTCTGATGCGGATCAGTACTGGTTTGGATCAGTTACAATATTGATCAGGGCTATAAACTTATAATGTTAACTCATAACGTAAACTTGTAACTTATAACGTAAAAATATAACTTAAAATAAATTTGGCTATAAGTGGCTTTGCCCAAACTCTCTAATATGTAAAACGAAACACGTTACTCGCAAAAGCACTTACGGCTTTTGTCCTTGTAAATAACACTTTCAAAATAAGGAACATCTCGGTTTACACTACATTGAGTCACACAATCAATTGAACATTTTGATGTCTCGCCTAAATGTTATGTGTTCGAAGCAAAGGATTTTTGTCCAGGTGAATTCGAGTACACAGAAATCTACGAGAGAATAGCGAATTTTTATGTAAATTTTTCCTACCGGCATATTAGAGTTACAATCAGAGACACCCATTTGATGACTGTTGCTCGTAAGTAAAAAGCGATACAAATAATATGACAAACTAATGACTATTTTCAGCTGAATTTACCGTATTGTGCGATGTAAATGTGCTGCAAAAAATGTTTGCTAGGATGGGGCATTTTACATTTGTAATTTACATTCGGTTCACATGCGCATACAATGTGTGCATTTATTTTTATTAATACAAAAAATAAAATTGGTTGTTTGAATATATATGAAAAGCATGTGTCGTGAATAATTGTGAGTATGGTTGAGCAAAAATTCTGATAGCATGCCAGACATAAAGTAAACGAAATTGCTATGAATCTTTAGAATAAAATTGAGGTTTATATCATTTCATTGAGTGCAAATTTATGTATTAAAAGTCATTCATTTATTTATCGCCGCATGTTGGTGGGAAAACTGCTCAAAATGCTTTTATTACAATACTAAAAGTGAGACAGAAATCACTGGGCCGTTTACGTTTACTGCTGTTTTCTAGATTTAAAAATAGCTTTGGTTTTTTACAGAAATCTCAAAATTCAGCACTAATTACTCGTCTTTCTGTGTTGTTAGCTTCCGACGTTGAATTTGAAAGATTCCACATTTTATGACCAATGACATGTTACACTTACATAGCTACGAAAAAGCTAAAATTTGCAATATTCGTTCACCTCAGAATATTTATACACCTGTACGAAGCAGAAGGGGCTTAGAGTCACTGTCTTATGATTGTGAAGGACAACAAATATTTTATTGCACATGGAAAAAGTGGAGATGAGTTTGAAAATACAGTGATACTTCCTTCATTATGAAATACAAAATCCAATTTATCATACAAAATTTACGAACTGTAACTGCAGAAAATTATAACGCACCAAAACAGCTAGCGGAAAGAATGAATTTTTTAATGTAACGTACGGGGTATTTCATAGCTTTTCGATTGTTACACTAAAATTAGTTGCAATAATGATGTCATGTTGATGCGGAGAAATTATTATTTTATTACGTTATCAGTAGGGTCAGTTCTATTAAAACAAACTACTTCTGGGTGTCAGATCCAAGGATAAATGTTAACAGATTTAATGATCTCGCAGAGCACGTTGAATGAAGAAGGTAAATGCAAAAACTGATGAACTAGTGAATTATTATTTTATTACCAATGAATAGTTTGATGTCTAACACAAAACCATTCGATTTCTCCTCAGCGTAAGTATATCTGATTGAAACAACTACAGAACTTTTAACAAATCACTCAGACAACATAAGTCAAAGTTCGACGAAGTTTGAAGATTATTTAAATTTTCCTATATAGCGAGTGAAATGTACAAAAATCGAAACAGAAATAGTATTGGGTTAGTAACATACGTTCTCAATGCGATACACTCCTTCTCACTACATTTTACCGATAACATGACTGTTTATGATAAGATTTTTTTCTTCATTTCTTGCTGACTTAACATTTGAAAATGAACTCTTGGTTTTATATTACGATTGCCTTTGCATATAGACGCATATGAAATTAATGTTAAAAAAAGAGAGCTGATAATGGAGTGTACATTTTCAAGGTTGAGTCGGATGTAATAAATTTTTTAGCAATTTAAATGTTACGAAATAGCGAGAGAGAAAAACAAAATTATTCTTTTGCATTAAACTTTCTAATGTAAGAGCTCACTGAGAAAGGATCATTACACGCTGCTTATTTACTTATTGTATTCGCTGTACTAGTATCGAATTGAAATATTTAATTTTTTGAATGAAATGTGAGATTGCCGACGAGCTGTAGGCGAACATTTTTAAATGTACTGCAGTGCGACAATCGATTTTATGATTTATTGCAGCACTAGTGCGACAATTGACATTTGTAAATTATGAAAATCTCACTACTGTACATAAAATCTTGTTCCAAACTTTAGCCTTTACTGGAATAGTCTTGTTTGACAATTTCAAATCTTGTGACAAACACAATCACATTCCGCAACGTATTTCAGACAACCTTTTATTCAACGCCGGTGAGAAAAGTAAACTTTTTATGTAGCATACAAAAACCTCTTAGAAGGTAAAGTGTGACGCAGTCCGTAAGTTTTTGTATGCGATATCAGCCGTTTTGGAAGTTTACAATTGTTAAAACTAAATTTCACGAAAAAATTTTTCTGTTTTTTGAGAAAATATTTTTCCGAAAAAAATTTCCGAAGAAAAAAATTTTTTGGAGAAATTTTTCAGAGCAAGATTTTTGTCTGAGAAATTTTTTGTTCGGAGAAACTTTTTCTCGGAGAAAATTTTGTGTGAGACGAAATATTTATTTGGAAAAAAGTTGAGGACAATTGTCACTGAAAAACAATTTTCTCAGAAAAACAAATTTTCTCAGAAAAAAGTTTTTTCGTCCAAAAAACATTGTCTTTGGAAAAAAAAAATTTCTCCAAATTATGTTCCTCCGAAAAAAAAATGTTCTCCAAAAAATTAATTTTATCCGAAAAAAAATTTTCTGAAAGAAAATCTTCTCCGAAAAAAATTTTTTCCGAAAATTTTTTTTTGCACCAATCTCTGTAACGCAGCATTACCTGAAAAACGTGATGGCTCAGCAGTGACGCGCTAGCTTTCCACTAAGAATGTCCGCGTTCGATCCCCGGTAACGAATGGATTTTTCCTTCAAAACTTTAGTTCAGTGTAACGTCCACAAGTTCACCCAAGCTTCGATGATTCGTTTAAAATTGGGTAGTTACAGGATTCCATTGTCTGTAACGTAAACACAGTACATTCAATGACGTCACTCACACTAACAATGCACAATAAATGGTCATCAGGAATGGTCCATGGGTCCCGCCGCTGTACCATAGATGACACCACATTCACCAAAAACAAATGACACGAAAAGATGGCGCCCAGGTCACACAATGGGTTCGTGAGGTCCCAGCAGACAATAAGGTCATCATCCGGTCGTCGGAATTGTTGGCTAGCCAACCTCCCCGGCAATAGCATCGAAAAAACAAATCGCCTATGAATGAAGAAGTGTGAAAAATGGAAAATAGTATTAAGTCTAAATGTTCAATTGAGGAATTATTACCGAACCTGACGTAATGACCTCTCGGTGACTCACAATTGTAATAAAAATAGATTGTAATATAAAAATCATTGTAGAATAAGATGCAAGAAGCAAGAAGCGTATGGTGCTAATTAAAATGAAAAACCGTCAAAATTGACCACTTTTCCACATGCCACGGCGTTTCCAGAATTTTCCCGAACTGACTGACGTTCAGTGAACATTTCAGGAAGATCGGCTGACTGGTCCTCGAGATCGAAAATTATTAATAGATTGATACATAGATTGAAACCGACAGATCAGAAAAAAAAATCATAATAATGAGAACAATAGAAAAATCGAAGATCCATAGAAAAATGTCATTTTAAAACCTCGATATCTCAGCCAATTTTCAACCGTTTTTGATGAGTCTGGACTCGTTGGAAATCTACAGCGACGTTTTGTTTTTAATAATTTAGAGACTGAGAGGGTAAGGGGAAAAAGCTCAAAAATTCGCGTATTATAGCTCATGTCCCAAACGTTTTTGTATGGCGTTTTTTGAGTTTGTGGACTTCTTTTTTGGGGTGTGTGGACTGCGTCACGCCCTCCGCTACCGCTGCGGGAATGATCGTTCTGTTGAAGTTGTTTTTGTTTTCATAACTAGTGACGAAAAGTAAGCTACTATCAGTCTTTTGAGTGACAAAACAGTACTTTGGCTCGTATCGGCAATCTCACAACTAGTGCGTTAAACTACCAGCATACGTGACGTGTATCAAACAATGCGTTTTGTGACGCATTTTTTAATCAAATGCGAAAATGTTTCAAAAGAATTTTTCTGGTTCCGAAGCTTTAAGCGTCACCCAAGTTGATATCAGTTGTTTTGGAAGAAGGAAGGAGGACTTGCGTCACATTTCCCTTTTAAAAAGAGTTTTCGTTGTGATTATTTTCACATCAAAAAATTAATTTCGTCGAATATGACTTTGAAATATATCCCTAGATGTGTAATTATGACTCGAGCCGAAGGCCGATTGTCATAAACATCGTATGCCTATGAAAGTACTTTGCACCGATTTGCATACAACGTTTTATGTAACAAAACTCTTCCCGCAGGTTTATTGATTAGTAATCTTTTAGATTACGCAGGTCAGAGGTCAGACCACACAGAGGTAAGGTCAGGTCGGCCTAATTACAAGAAATGTAGGTCTAAGGTTACCACTTCAATACACTTTACTACAGCTATGCATGTACACATTCTCAACTCTCCGTGGAACTACTTACTTTCAATTCAACAATGTGATTGCATTATAAGCTTATCCACCCGCAAACATCGAAGCAACGAATCGTTGAAATTAGTTTTTATTTAATGTAAAATTAATCTGCTGAATCGGTTTGTTGTACTGCTTCCAATACAAATACTTTGGAGAAATGGAGTTAACATATTTATAAAAGCGTCTGAGCTTAATTTGATACAAAGAGTATCGTTCTATATAATCGATATAAGTGAATCGTAAGAAATAGTTAATGTTGAAAGGTGGCAAGCGCAAAATATGTGACTTGAATCGAGACATACAGGTAAGACACGTGATACAAACTCTTTCTTTTCTTAAAATTCAATTCCTTTTTAATTTTTAAAAGTAAATTTTTTCGCAGAGGAAACATTCACGTGGTTTTTATAATACGAAAGGCTATTTCGTAACTAAGGCTTAACTTGTTTATTTATAATTATCAAAATCTTAATGAAAACCCAAACAAAACGGTACAAATAAGTAACCATTTTGAGATGAAAAATGTCATATTTACTATAATAGACATTGCAAATCGACTTGTGATTCGTTAAACATACTTCTTGTACACAATTTGATATTCATTTTAACATGGTTTGCCACGTGCTCGGACATATTGTACGACTGGTAAACATGGTTTATCCGCGTGACTGGAACTCCACCCTCAAGAGCATACCGTTTCACCTTATACGTTATACGGTACAAATATATTTTCCATATCAGTATCATTCCGTACTCTATTGAACTAAGTTTGATAATAAAAAAACGGAGAATTTATCTAAAAATCTTTACTAATTGAAGAAGAAAAATATTTTTCATCTTTTATGACTATATTTGCATCGATAAAATTAGAAACTACTACCGAGAGCATTCCATTGAAATTGGCCGGATTAAAAATACGTTGATTTCGTGACATTTACACAATTGAGCGAACAATACAAAAACGATAAATAAATTTTCGCGATCAATTTATTTAAATAAAAATCAAGAGTTTAAGTTTTCTTTCACAATTTTTTACATCTATTTTTTTTGTCTGAACATAATAATAATTACAAGTGTCAACTGATAAAATAAATAAATATTTTTGATTTTCTACTTATTTTTCATTTGAAAATTTAAAAAAAAATAAAATTCAAATCCAAGTGGTTAGCAAAAATAACGAACATAATAAAAAATAATTTAATTCTTTGATTTTGATAACATGACCTAGAATTTTTCGAAGTTTATTTCGTAAATCGTTCAAAAGAAACGCTTTAGCATTTTCTCCTATTAACTTACCGAGAGACATATTTTATTGGAAAGATCGTTTATGTGAAGTTTTTAGTTTAGTTTTGTTTTGCTTTTTTTGTTGCCTATACTTTCAGTGGTTTTGAACTAATCATATTACTGCATGTTTAAGCTCATTAAATTCAAAGTAACATTTAAGGTTTGCCCTTTAGTAACATCTAGCATTTGTGTGCGTCGTCGCTGTCGTTGCATTCAAAAATTTTTCAATGCAAAAGTGAGCCACAAAAATCACGTAGCACTTTGCACTTTGTTTATTCTCTTCACCAATTGTAATACTCAAGTTCCTTATTAGCGTCCTTTTTATTATAATCCCAACATTTTTATGAAACTTTTATGAATGTAACGGTGGTAAGAAAGATCTCCATTCGATCTACGAAAATTAATATTTTTCCTCAAATGAGGCACGAAAATTTCTTTTGATACCTCTGGAGACTACAAAAACTGTTGTAAACTTATTTCTTTTGGAATTTTCTCCTGTCTTTATGAAGATCGTTTTTCATTTTATGCCATGTAGGGTAAATACATCAGTTATTGGCCATGTAATTGTCTCCGGCCAGCGCCAGTAATTGGCCATATATATCACTAGTGAAACCATGGTTTGGCCAAACATGACCGGTAACTGTCGCATTTAGCCTATGTGAACGACAAATTAAATTATGCACCTCTTGCCAAAATTGTTGTTTTGACGTGTGGGGCATTGTGACCCTAGCCGAAGGCGTGGGTCATAATACCACACGTCAAAATAACAATTTTGGCAAGAGGTGCATATGCTATTTTATCTATCGAGAACAGATATATCGAGATAAGTAAATTAGCCCTAGAGGGATAAGTTCGAGATTATCGTTCTAGGAAGATAAAGTAGCCAATAATCTTTTACTTCATTTTCGTTAATACGGTTGTCAATCAAAGTTAAACGATGAAAAAGGGTGCGCTTGTCAGCTCATGCAGTTCGCCATGAAATGTCATATACTCTGACATAAGCCGACATCGCACAAATAGCAACGTTAACTGAATCTGTTTTTTTGTGTGTTTCAGTCAGCCTATTTTTTTTGATGAAAGATTTAGCCGTTTCTAAAAGACTAAAGAGAAACTTACTTGAGAGAGAATAGAGAGGGATAGTAAATGAAAATGTGAATTTCGCAATTCGATGCATAAAACGTTGCATGCCCACACATTGCGCAAGTAGTTCTTTTACAATGGTTTGATCAAACTAGCAAGAAGTACTTCTCTCAACCTGTTGCATAAATAACTATTGTATTGACGCTCACCAATGTGACTAAATGATTTTTCATTCAATTCAAATTTTTGGTAGAACAGAATCGTTTTAACACACTTGTATTTGTCGAGTGTGCTAAACACTCAGAAAAGCAGAGAGCGTGGGCTGATTCTTGAAGAGCTTCAAAAGTTAATTGAGCAATAAAATACAGGTTTAATATGTTGAAAAAGTTGATACGAAATATTGATAGAAACCGGAGATTCAAAAAAAAAAACTTAGAACTTCACAAAAACGAAATGCAGAAACATAACTCTTAGGCTGAAAAGTGTTTTCTCGGTGGATGACTAACTGATGGTGAGATATGATGTTTTATTTTCTAAAACCAAAAAATCATCAAAAAGTCGACTTTAAGATTTACTTAAGAGCACATTGAAAAAATATGAAATGTCAAATTTGCGAATAAAAGAATTTAAAGCAGAATCCTGCGTAAATAACAAATTATTCAGAATTATAACTTATATATATAAGAAGTATATAAGAGGATGACTCTTACACGAATAATAGAATAAGGAACGGTTAGGCTCAGTGGTTACGTACTGGCTTTCCACCAAGAATACCCGGGTTCGAATCCCGGTATGGACAAATTCTATATATAATTTTTCTTCCACGCTTATCATGGAAGAAACGTTCTTAAGCTCACCCAAGTTTCATAAATGGGCAATATCTCAACGATTTGTACACAACAAAGTATTACGTCACCCATATTCGATGTAGTGTGTACGAAACAAGCAGGTTCTTATCCAGCTGCTACGTGAAAGTGTGTGTAAAGGTCAAAAAAATAATGACAAATTTCATACCGGTATGGTTGTGATTTGAATCGGTTCGATGCGCGCTGAGGTGTTGCCAGATGTACTGGCGCGCGTCAAAAGCGAAAAAAAAATCCTTCAATTGAAGGCGTGGTTCGGAATACACGTTAGCCATGTGGGTCCCCCGGCAGTCGAACCAGACACTTCCCAGTGCAGCTCTCGACTAATAAGTTCCATTGGGATTATTATTAATAGATGAATTAGAATTGAAAAAGTTGAAGGTTGAAAGTTGCTCCGTAAAATCATCGCATTCCAAGCTCGTTTTCGTTATTTCAGAGCAAATTTGTACCTTCACAATTAAACTTTTTGAATAGATAGATAGATAAGAACGTCGGGGTATTGGCACCTGAATCGATGATTCTTTGTACCACCCCCTAGTTTCTTCGTTTATTAATTAAACAAAGGGAATACAATTACAAATAAGAAATAATTATGAGAAGTTCAAAATAAAAAAAAATAAAATGAATTGAATAGAACTGATTTCCTGTGCGGGAAAACCGGATCCATTTTATATTCAACGTACACAGCCTTATGATTTGATTTTCTTTAACTCATGGGAAACCTTCTGGTTTTCCGAAGAAAAACAGCCAGATTGTTTATAACCATAGGATATTGACAGAGGTGTTGAAAGCAACAGATTTTATAAACAGGTCAAGCGGCGGAACATCGAGACGCGCTTCCAGGGCCGCAGTAGCGGTTGAACCCTTCACGCCTGCCATGCAGAGACATGCCAGACGCTGTAGCTTCTCTAGTCTTTTCTTGGCAGTTCCTATTTCCACTCTGGGCCACCAGACTACACATCCGTGACAAAGAATAGGTCTGACCACCGCCGTAAATATCCACCAGATAGCCTCGGGAGAAAGACCCCACGTACTACCAAAAGCATTTCTACACAGCCAGAAGATACCAATGCATTTGTCAAGTTTTTCCTCTAGGTGAGGTATCCATGTTAGCCAACGATCAAAGATCACACCGAGGTACTTAACAGCCGCTTTCAGATGAACTTCCGTTCCGAACAACCTAAAGATACCCAGTTCTGAAGCGGTTTCGGCTTTTCTTCGGCTGAAGAAAATGATTTTAGTTTTGATTGGGTTAACCATCAGCTTATTTTCGAGACACCATCTTTCAACTACCCCAATTGCGGTTCTCATCAAATCGCCTATAGTATCAACGAAATCCCCACAGATTAGGATAGACACGTCATCGGAATAGCCTTGAGAGAAAATACCCGAGTCGTTAAGCTTAACCAAGAGCGAGTCAATCACCATACACCAGAGTATAGGAGAGAGAATACCACCTTGTGGGCAGCCCCTAGTTACTCCGAGTTTGATGTTAGTCCCGCAAATGGTGGCTTCGACAGTTCTACCGCTCAGCATTCTGACTATCCATCTGATGACTAAATCGTTCATTTCCCTTTCAGCTGCCGCCCTTGTAATCACCTCAAAATCCGTATTATCAAAAGCCCCCTCTATGTCCATAAAACAACCGAGTGCGACCTTACCATTTTTGAGCATGCGTTCAATCTTTTGAGTCATCTGGTGCAGCGCGGTGTCTGTCGATTTGCCAATCTGATACGCGTGCTGATTGACATGTAGGTTGAAAGTTGCTCCGTAAAATCATCGCATTCCAAGCTCGTTTTCGATGTTATTTCAGAGCAAATTTGTACCTTCACAATTAAACTTTTTGAATACTGATTCATCTATTATTTGTATACACAGTACATGAGCTATAATTTTGAATAATTTGTTATTCGCGCAGGATTCTTCGAGAGCTCATATTTTTGCGACGAGCTCTTAACCTGACATAGATCTTAGGATCTTAGCCCAAATTAAGAAATAATCAACTGTTGTCAAAGAAGGTAACGAAATATTTTCTTAATTTATGTCAAGATCCTGTTTAGGCTGGGTTGAGAGACATAACATTCCGTGAACAGATACTGTTACAAATGTTTTGTTTTGACCACTACCAGGGCGGTAGGTGAGTCTATACGAGTTTCGGGGGCAGACGGTAGAGTTTCTTACATTTACATTATAGTTGTGTAGCAGGGTCGCACTTTGGGTTTTACCTTCAGTTTTATGCTCACAAAATAATAGTTTTTAGTCAAAGATTTAACCAATCATCGAAAATTAACAATTAATTGCAAAGAAAAATTTTACGACTTCAATTATTATTACTATTCTTTAAATTATTCCATTCGTTATTTTTGCTAACAATTAATTGGAAAAAAGAAAATTTTGGAAACTTTCTTACATGTTCCGAAAATAAATGCAGTATCTTTGTCACTGACGATTTTCTTTTATTGTATTCTTAGAAATCAAATAAAAAATACGTTTGACTTACACTTTAATATTACTGTCTGATTGTTAATCGCAGCTGTAGTTGCTACTAAACGTTGAACGAACTATTTCATAGGTAATTTGACGAATTCTCCATACATTTCAATTTGATTTAAATTTTTATTCAAAATTTTTTGAAATTACTATTAGTAAAGTAGAGACACACATTTTTACACACCAAGGAAGATAAAACTCCCAATGTTGAACCTTTAATTCGCGTCTTGTAAGTGACTACTTTCAAAGAGAAGTCTTTACTAGGCATGTCCGAAAAAAAAAAGTTTTTTCAAATCGATTCCTTAACCTTACACAAAATATTGTTTGACCTAAGTAAAAAGTATCAAAAATATTTTTTTTAAATTTTTTGAAAGAAAATTGTCGGAGGGAAAAATCAAAAACCTAATTTTGCAATTTAAAGCGTCGTCAGCGCCACCTATTTTGCCCAATGTTTCCAAATTTATTTTTCCCTGAAAGGCTTGTTCATTACCTTTCCAACGATAGCCCACACGATGAATTTGATGGAAAAATGAGCTTCATACAATTTTTTTTGTGCAAGCATGTCATGTGAATCTTCTTCAGAATTTTTCATTTTGAACTTTTTCAAAAGCAAGTTCACGATTACATCCCAGTGGAAAATCGATCGAATAAAACTCATTTCTCCATCAAATTCGTTGTTTGGGGTATCGTTGGAAAGGTAATGAATGAGCCTTTTAGGGAAAAATAAATTTGGAAAAATTTCTTTACAAAAGTATAATTTTCCACGTTGTTTTTGAACTGCAGCGTTGTGGGAGTAGAGACATAAACTTCTTTTTCTCAAGTCTCTGTTCATAAGTCTTAACAATAAAAGAAAATCTTCAAATCAAATGCGCTAAATTATTACATTTTGATGAATATGCTTGTCGTGTTTATTTATTAAGAAATCGTCTGAAAACGTTAAAGCAGTTGGCCAAAAAGATGGGAAAAGCCTTTATTGGCAAAAATTTTCTACCAATAAACAAAAATCTAAACTTTAAGTGCATACGTCCAATTAATCGTTAAAAACTTAATTTAAAAATAAAAAATAACTGCAAAGAAATGGGCTCTGAATCCAACGGAAATTCTTTTTATATGGAAAATGGTTTGGGAATGGAAAACTTTTATTCAGTTCAGTCAATGCTGGGAAATGGAAATAATAGTCACACCATCAACAATAGCAGCCCCACCACCACTAACAACAACAACGGTAACAATGCAAGTGGAAATGTCGTTGCCAATTCCAATGGCAACGGTACGGGAAATCGATGGAGTAATCTGCTTGCGCCACGTGACACAAGTGAACAAGAACATCAGCAAATCCATAATGCGACTTCAAACATTTCTAACGGCTTTACATCACATCAACGGAACTTTTTAAACTACGGAAATATGGCTTGTTACCAACGGATTTATAATGAAAATGGATTTAATTTAACGACAAATGCACAAAATTATCATCAATATCATAATAACACGCATCAGCATCAGCACCAACAGCCGAAACAGTATTACAGTTCAGGTTTGAAAAATGTCATACACTTTTCTACTTCATTTCATATCATGTTTACAGACAGCAATTTGTGTCCTCATTCGCTCCACCATTTATAGTAAAATAATATCCTTCATTATATTTTATCTTTCAGGAACTAATAGTCCATCCAATTTTCTTAATTTATGTCAAGATCCTGTTTAGGCTGGGTTGAGAGACATAACATTCCGTGAACAGATACTGTTACAAATGTTTTGTTTTGACCACTACCAGGGCGGTAGGTGAGTCTATACGAGTTTCGGGGGCAGACGGTAGAGTTTCTTACATTTACATTATAGTTGTGTAGCAGGGTCGCACTTTGGGTTTTACCTTCAGTTTTATGCTCACAAAATAATAGTTTTTAGTCAAAGATTTAACCAATCATCGAAAATTAACAATTAATTGCAAAGAAAAATTTTACGACTTCAATTATTATTACTATTCTTTAAATTATTCCATTCGTTATTTTTGCTAACAATTAATTGGAAAAAAGAAAATTTTGGAAACTTTCTTACATGTTCCGAAAATAAATGCAGTATCTTTGTCACTGACGATTTTCTTTTATTGTATTCTTAGAAATCAAATAAAAAATACGTTTGACTTACACTTTAATATTACTGTCTGATTGTTAATCGCAGCTGTAGTTGCTACTAAACGTTGAACGAACTATTTCATAGGTAATTTGACGAATTCTCCATACATTTCAATTTGATTTAAATTTTTATTCAAAATTTTTTGAAATTACTATTAGTAAAGTAGAGACACACATTTTTACACACCAAGGAAGATAAAACTCCCAATGTTGAACCTTTAATTCGCGTCTTGTAAGTGACTACTTTCAAAGAGAAGTCTTTACTAGGCATGTCCGAAAAAAAAAAGTTTTTTCAAATCGATTCCTTAACCTTACACAAAATATTGTTTGACCTAAGTAAAAAGTATCAAAAATATTTTTTTTAAATTTTTTGAAAGAAAATTGTCGGAGGGAAAAATCAAAAACCTAATTTTGCAATTTAAAGCGTCGTCAGCGCCACCTATTTTGCCCAATGTTTCCAAATTTATTTTTCCCTGAAAGGCTTGTTCATTACCTTTCCAACGATAGCCCACACGATGAATTTGATGGAAAAATGAGCTTCATACAATTTTTTTTGTGCAAGCATGTCATGTGAATCTTCTTCATAATAACACGCATCAGCATCAGCACCAACAGCCGAAACAGTATTACAGTTCAGGTTTGAAAAATGTCATACACTTTTCTACTTCATTTCATATCATGTTTACAGACAGCAATTTGTGTCCTCATTCGCTCCACCATTTATAGTAAAATAATATCCTTCATTATATTTTATCTTTCAGGAACTAATAGTCCATCCAATTTGTGTAAAATGCAAATGCATCAATACACTTTGTGGAATTAATTTTTTTTCCTATTTACTTCTTTGTGAAACAAATAAATACAGAAATAAATTTATAAAACTGGGATTTGAATTTAAAATATATTCTCATTACGACAGCTCACATGCAAATCATTTGGGACTGTCGCATGATGTTTTTGTATTATTGTTTATCAGAGCAAAGAAGTACTGTGCACATGTACATGCACACTATCTCCTTAGTTTATACATAGCCATAAATCTTCCGCGTGCGTTGCATTCTTTTAATGGTCCAGCATATTTTATAGTGTTTTCAGAAAATTGTTTACATTTAAAATAGCTTTTCAATTCAAACAATATGCAACTTTTGTCAACTCAAATAATATTCCACTCCACACTTGTATAAAATACTTGTCTCCACGAAAATATAATTGCCACTCGTCAAAGGTTCACATACCGGGATAATCGACGTTGATTAGCCTATCTTACAATACTCCCACCCCAAGCCCCTCTTGGATCAGGAAGGGTTTTTTACAGATGCAGTAGTGTAGTATTATAAGCGATCACCGAAAAATAATTTTTGATCACCAGAAAATTCTCTTATGATCACCAACACAAAATCAAACTAAATTAGTGACCACATCAGTTACACCTACACATCGGTAACTTTTCTAGCGATATGTCATCCGATTTAAAAAATGTTTAGAAATAAATCTGACCGTAAAAATGACTGTTTCAGTTTCCTGGTGATCAAACATTTTTCGGTGATCAGTTAAACATACGCCGATAATAAACCATTGTAATGGGTATATGAAAGTAGCGATAGAGTTAGCCAAATCCCAATGACAATTCGACAATGTAAAATCACCGCTGACAAATCACCAATGACAAATCACCGATGACAAATTATCGATGTCAAACTATAGATGACAAATCACCGATGACAAATCATCGATGACAATTCACCGATGACAAATTATCAATGACAAATCATTGATGACAAATCACTGATAACAAATCACTGATGACAAATTATCGATGTGAAACTATCAATGACAAATCACCGATGACAAATCATCGATGACGAATCATCGATGAAAAATCATCGATGACAATTCACCGAACACAAATCACCGATGACAAATCACCTATGACAAATCACCGATGACAAATCATCGATGACAAATCACCGATGACAAATCATCGATGACAAATCATCGATGACAAATCATCGATGACAAATCATCGATTACAAATCATCGATTACAAATCATCGATGACAAATCATCGATGACAAATCATCGATGACAAATCACCAATGATAAATCATCGATGAAAAATCACCGATGACAAATTATCGATGTCAAACCATCGATGACGAATCAGCGATGACAAGTTAGCTATCACTATTTAAGAAAAGGAGTAGATAATAAAAGAAGAAGAAGAATATGTTATACATCTTCAGTGCAAAGAACTCGGTGAAGGCTACACTATACTATCAACCTTTGCACCTGTGTCATTTCTGGGGCCATACTCTTTTTTAAATAGTACAAATGATTAGGCTGTGTTTACCTTTTCCAGCTAATAAATCTTTTCGTTCGAGGAGCATTCTTGAATGGTCTGGACAATTCATAGTTCTAAAAGTAACACGATCCATGATAACAAAAAAATCGTTTTGTGGACTTGACGACGGACGTAGACAACATGAATTTTGTGAAAAGGTCATTGAAACAAAAAAGTACTGAGGTATATCACAAAAATAGGTTTATAAATATCTTCATTTCTTTTTCCTACTAAGCAAACGAAAAGAACATTTACGATTTCGGGTGTCAAATAGCTTTGGTAACCTTGCATCTAATATTACAATCAAAGTTGAATATAATAGCGGAATGTGCAGAATTTGTGATTCCTTTGAAACTTAGCAACATTGTATTTTCTTTTTAGTATACGGGTATTTGTTCTTTAGGATATCGATGTACGTCAATCATTTCTTCAAAGTCACATGAAACTAAAACGAATGATTAGTTTTGTGATATATTAGTATTGCAATCAAAGGACCAACAAAAATTTTCAAAGTCACCGACATCAGCAATGGCAGGTATAACTGGCCCATCGACGGCGAATGATTGAAAACCTAGTATCGCGTTTGTGCTCACTTACACTGAGGAAAATATCTACAAGCTAAGCTTGAATTGTGTTTATAATATACGCCGCAGACGTATTTTATCCATCTTGCACGTATAACGAACGTCGTGTACGTACTATGTAAGTTCATAATACGTTCGTTTCGTAGCCATTAGATAGGGATCATCATACATTCACCGCGTATATAATACGTCGGTGGAGTATATTATTAACACAATTCTTCCGTCGTTTGTAGATATTCTACTCAGTGTATCCTATGCTATAGGTCGCACATTTCATACGAACTGTTTTCTCGATATTCCGACTGCTTAGTTTACATTTTATTTGTACGATTTCTTCTACCACATAACAGATGGAGCTGCTTTTATATGTTTCTGTCGGGTTTCATGTCTTGAGCGATGAGATAATAATAAACACACGTTAACTATGGCTAAGAGCAGGCAAGAGTCTTTAACAAAGCGCATGACTCCAGTGAAGGCAAATGGAACGAAAAATTGATTAAACTCAGAGCAAATAGAGAGTACAAAAGATACATTTATTATCAAAAATTATGGTTAGATCTGTACACTGTAATTTAGTAGTTTACTTGAAGTGATAAGTTTTTTACACTCAAGGTTTCTACTAGTTTCGGCGTTACAATTAGTTACTTTTGTACGATAACAAAATACTGTTAGTACGCAACTTTCAAGAAATGTTTACAATATCTATATGTATGTATTTCCTGCCCTCAATTCGCTGTTACTTGAAACTATTATGAGATAAACAATTGATTAATAAACAAATTTACTAATCAGAGTGTTCGGATTTATTGTATTTGCCGATAAATCGAATTAAATTTGATAATAAACTATAGGAGAACATTTTATTGAACGTGGTATTTGCTTTCTCAGCGTGAACATTAGAATTTATTACCAACTCTGGTTTTTGAATCCGACATTCATTGTTTTTACAAGACAGATGCGTGCTGTGTCTCAATAAAGAACAAAAAGAAATTTGAATATTTTACTACAGGAGAAGAATCGTAAGATTGTGCAACGTTTCGATTTAACTCGTTTCACCGATAAACCGAGTTTTACATGCACAAAATGCAAGCGAATACGTGAAAAAAGAGAAATAAGAAAGATGCACAAGCTTATGATTCTCTTCCTGTAAGTCAATATTTTTATTACTTTCAACGGAAAGAAAATGATAAATCTTTATTCAATTTTTCAGATGAAAGTGCAATCGTATAATTTAAATCTGAACTTGTTCGATTCACACACTTAGAGAATTCTAAAATTGTGCAGAATTTGAACCAGCTCTTTTGCTGTCCTTCAATTTAATGTGCAGTTTGCTACAAGATTGATACAAGGGTTGTAAGGCAGATTATTATTATTATTATTGCTACAAAATTATAATGACGGCAAGATATAGAATTCAGCTGGAAAATTGATAATAATAATTCCAATGTTATTGCTTAATCGGGGGCAGCACTTGTGAAGTGATTGGAAGTGTGTACACAAACAGTGTCCAATATTGAGACTGTGAGTGCACTCAATTTTAGTACTCACTGAGACTGCCATTTTCCCTCATGATGTGCAATCAAACCGTGCCAAGCACCGCAACTGCGAACCGTACGTAACTACCTGTCCGATCACAATCACAATGTTATATTATGCGCAGTCTAAATTCCGACTTACCGATTTAAATTTCAAATGTAAGCCATAAAAGACAGCGATTTTAAAATAGCAAAGGAACAGAACTCTCCTTAAAAATAAACAAACATTTCTATACTTTGTTGTAGCGATTACTTCATAATAGATGCAGACATGCTAGATACTCCAAATCAAACTTAAAATTCAAACCACTTTCACTAAAAAGTTTTTTTTTCCTTCCTCAGTCGTTTCATATTACAATTTTACCAATTCAAACACGATGTTGCGATTCAAACAGCGCAACGAGATTAAATCTGCTACACAAAACCAACGGTTTACAACTTTATCGTAATGAATCATCTGTGCGCGCAGATTTATTTTTCATTATATTTTTTTTGAGATCGAAAGACATCTTTTCGTACAACAATAGCTTTTTAGAATTCATTGAGCAATATCACACACAAACGTTATAGTGAAGAATCATTTCGTTTCATTCCTTTGATGATAAATTTCGTTGAAAATGCAAGTTACTTTACTTTAAAAATTTCACGCCTTGTCTGCTCATGAGAAAATAATGGAAAATGGCGGAAGTAGATTTTAATTTGAAATCAAGAAAAATAATGAATGCTGTTATGTGAACAAAAAAAAAAATTGGTTGTTTGAAAAATCTTAAATCATAAAACTGTGAAAACATTTAAGTTTGCTATACGATTTGCCCAATGTTAAATGGCCGTTTAATGTGCAAAAATAAATGCGTTAAAATTAATGCTTTATTCATTGGTAGAGTTTGGAGGAATTTTTAATTAGCCATAGGAAAATGCTTATCGTATTTCATCTACGGAATAAAGAGATCAACATTTTAATACTTTCGGAAATTGGGCAGACGGATTTTATTTTGATGGAGGGGTCACTCAATTCAAAATTTCAGAGACGGGGTTATGGAAAACGAACTTTTCGAAATTTTGGATGCATACCGCCTGAACGTAGTCTTAACCGATCTTTACCGCCAACTACCGTTTTATGATTGCAATAAATCCATGTACATCTTTACATCTTTTATAAATCCAGCTATGTATAGCGGTAGGGAGCTACAGTTCGGTATCGTCTGCACAACAGCTTTACAATGGCTGTAAATCTATCCATACATAGCGCTAGCGAGTGTTAAAGACTACGTTGAGGCGGTACATTCAATGTTAGGAACTGTTCCTTTTTTTATAATATCGTCTACAGATATTTTAAGATTTTACAATTTTCATCTCGGTGGAATATTCCTCAACCAAAAGTCTACGGGATCTAAGATGATTTAGAGTGATTTTTATGTAGTGCGTTTTTTTTTTCAAGAACGTAAATTTTATCTCGCAAGTCAAAAGCTATTGTAGCTGCTACTCCTGTGGGCGGGTAGGTTAGTTTATTAATTTAAACATACTACAAAGTAGCAGATTAAAAGCTATTTGGTGGAGTGAATATCCCCTCCATTCTGATAAACTATTTTTATTCCATTAGGAATTAAGTCTTTGCGTTCACGTTTTGTTTATCTTAATTAGCAAACAAAAAAATATTTTGAGAATGGGTTGAAAAGATTATAAAAATGGACGAGGGGGAGGAGAGATTAGATAGGCAATCGAATGCGTTGAAGTATCTTGTTGAATCGAGTGCTTTGCCGCTATCAAATTATTTTGAACCACACAGTTCACCTTAATTTTTTTGTTGAGTAGCAAGGGGTAGGACTTTTTCGACTATAGTTTAGTTCAACACACCAAACTGCCTAAAAGTTAGTCGCGTGACTCTTCGAAAAATATCGATAATGATTATGAAAAAAAATATATCGATATTTGATAATCAAAGTCATTATCGATATTTCAATAAACCAATAACTATAAAAATATCGATAATTCTAAAATTATCGATATATCGAAAATTATCATTATCAAAATTCAATCAATTTTCAACGGAAAATGTCAGACGCATCTGTCGACATTTTATTAATTAATAATATTTGGTAATTTGAAACGGTCATAGGCAGCCTCGGACGAGTGTTGGTCACGGGGTACGACCAATGCGGGACTCGAACGGTACCCCATCGTTGACGGTCAGGCAATGTAAAAAGGTTGATGGTTTGTTTATTGGAAGTCTAAACGTTAATGGGGGTTTTAGGGGTCGCAAGGGTGAGTTGGTGGACTTGGCCATGGATTATGGTGTAGATATATTAGCGTTGAGCGACATTAGGACGAAAGGGCAGCGCGAAGAACTGGTGGGCGGTTATAAAGTGTTTTCGTCTGGTGTTCAGTCTGGTAGGGCGAACTGGGGAGTTGGAATGGCTATCAAAAGGGAATTAGAAAGTTTGTTTTGGACGT
>CM055404.1:8888904-8932904 GCA_029228625.1 Pseudolycoriella hygida
GGAGTTTGGCCCACACTACAGCCCGAACCATTAACAGATTTTCACTAATTTAATTTTCGTGATTTTCTGATCTTTCATTCAAAACCTTGAAGAGCGATTTCCGTTCTAATTTCGCTGAGATATAAGTGAAAAAGTTACACCAACCTTCAAAAAACCACGTTTTTGATCACTATTTCGACCGTACTTCGAAAGTTCTCAACCGACTTTGCTCAAATTCAATCCCGTAATCGATTTACTGATTATCTTTCACAAAAAAAAGATTTTGAAAATCGGATAAGATTTACTCGAGTTATGTACAAACTCACTCAAGGTGACGGACGGACGCACGGACATTTATTTTGCGATCTACGTACGGGTCTAAAAATGTGCAAATTGAAAAAGATCCATAGCCAATCTTCGACATAGATTGGTCAAATTTTGTGCGCTAATTTACAAAGAAATCTTTTCGCAGCCACTTTCAAGTTGTAACCCATTATTACAGCAGTATAGGGCTTGTGGGTTGAAGGGAAATTACAACGTCAACAGCATCAATATCTTGACCGCAAAATGGAGATGCAGATGCTTCGGTTACATTCCGGAAGCCATGAACTCCGGGAAGGTCGAGTCAGCGTAAACGAATGCGCTCTGACATGCTATTTCTTGCAGATTCGTGCGAGCCATATAATCTAGTCAGCCCATTCATTATCAGGCACGTAGTCTAGGGTGGGGGTTGTTATAGAAGTGCTAAGCCATAAGCTTCTACACCTTCTTTATTTCTCTCTCTTCACGTATTCGTTTGTATTTTGTTCATGTAAAATCAGAGAATTCATAAGTTGGTACCTCTGTCACCGATAAAATGTGCGATAAAAGGGCGAAAATTCTCTCAATTTTGCATACATTTTTGACAAATTAGTTGCATTCGTTTTAAGGTTTTTGTTCAAGATGCGCATTCTATCGGGCACAGTGACGTCAATTTATCAACAATCAGGTCAAAGTGGGTTTTTTGGTGAAAAGAGTTAAAACGAATGAGCAATCTAAGTCCTGTTACCACTCAAAAAAAGTAATCCATTCGTCACGTGATTTTTTCAACCAATTAAAAGTCTTAACGGAGTACTTTTTTTGAGTGGAAACCAAAACTTATGATTCTCTTTCTCGTGAGTTAGAAGCGGCGGAGACAATTGGTGAGAGAACATCGCACGACTTCGCCATTGTTGAAAATAGGGGCCCTGTGACCTTTTTTCAACAAGCGAAAACTTGTGTGATGTTTTTTCAACGATGACTGTTCTAACTTACGCGAAATAAATTCTCACGCGAGAAGGAAAATGTGAGATAAAAGTGAAATTCTGTAGTCAAGATTATCCCATTCGTTAGAAGTGAAACTGGTGAAAGAAAATATCCGCGTGCACGTTGATTCTCGTAATATTTATTCAGAAATTGTATCAGGCTCAATTTACACATTTGTTGATGTTAAAATAAAATCAAATTCATTTTTCTCATCTTTTTTAAATAGGAATTACGAAACGTAAATTTAAAAAACTAAAGTAATTCACGAATAAAATCTTACATACTAGAACGAAAACTAAACACATTTCCTGTATGCATTTGAAAGAGGAAATTTAGTAAATGCTTTAAAGGCTCGGAAAACGTCATTACTTTGGTACCAAGCAACACATTTGTTCCATTGGCTTAAACCCATAGAACCTTTGGTGCATCATCTCCGTTGTACGTGGACAAATTTCGTTTCGGTGGAATGGGAGGAGCTGATTCCCATCGGCGATGAAGTACTGGCACAGCATGCTTCGCTTTACTGGCATAATTTGATTGTACAATTGTGATGTCATTTGCATCACTTTCATCTTCTGGAATGGTTTCCGGAGCGCTGTCGGCTGACTTTTCGGATCCACTCAAAATGGGCGTCGGAATACCGATTTCTTGAAATGAATTCATCGAACTAAAGCCACTCTCGTCATCAGCTGCTGATTGTGTCATTGATTTGATGAATTCTTTTCGATTCATATGCGATGATGGCATCATACAGAAGGCAGGTGGCGATTGATGATTATGGGTTTCTTCGTCCGTTTCGTGTCGCGACGATGACGTTGAATGTACGGAATCGTCTGTACTACTCTGTATAGACAATCGACTTTCACGGCAATTCAATTTCCGCTGTAACGTTGACGATTTGTTGAAATCGAAGTTTTTGTACGACTGAGTATCGGATTGGATGTCACTTAGTGATGGCTCCTTCAAACTGATCAGATTTTGAGCAGTTCGTAGCAAACGAAAAGCCTCTTGTGATAGTTTGTCAGGATTCAGTTCGATGTTGTGATCCGTTGACGGTTGCACTTGCTTGGGTGGACGTCGCCTAAAAGAAAAAGAACAAAAATCAAGTAAATATCCAAAGGCAAGTCGAAATTGGTAATAAAAAATTGTGGAAGGAAATAAAATGAATAAAGTACGCAAAAAACGATTTTTTTCTTTCAGAAAAATACGTCACAAATGCCAACGACAATAGTAATTTTTCTACCAAAAGGTACTTTCTCACACGAGATGTGGTATCGCTAAACGAGCGTAGCCATCATACCCACAGCGATAGAAACAATGTTTTTTGCAATTGTGTCTGTTTACTTACATCAAACCGTGCGAGAAAACTTTTCTCGTATGCCTTTCTTACCGTGAAAAAAACTACCTCACACCCAAAACAGACGAGTAATGTTTGTTTTATGTCAGTATTTTGTCATACGCGGGGAGAAAATAGTGAATTCCAACAAGAGCGAAATTTTGCGGCCAGAGCGGTGTGAGAACCGCAATAGAGAGTGGTTTGCATCACTTTTCATCAGGCAATAGTAGCCGCCTGTCGGTGGCGTCATCCGCTTATTTTCATAGCTGAATACGGATTAATATAAAACTAAAGTACTCCTGTCGGTGGCGCCATCCATTTTTTTCGTAGCTGAATAAGATTCGATATACAACTGAATCCTCACTCTATTCGCTCGAGTTGGAATTCAATATTCTCCCCAAGTGTAACACAATATTTTTTGTGCTTACGCGTGACAAAACGAGTGTTTCCACGACAAAATGTTCATTCAGTAGCTACTTTCTCACCGCTTTTGCGGGGACAAAACATGAATTTTCTCACCGCAAGCATGAAAAATAATTACTTGCAATTCACCTACAAAAAAACTCGCTTTTTCGTGTGTCATTTCGGTGTCTCATGAGGTCACTTTTCGCACTAGCACGACAAAACGTTTTTATCGCACTAGTTAAAGCTGGCTTTATGCACTAGTGAGAAAAAATAATTGAAATTTCGACAAATTTTCGTAAGTAGAAACACCCAGGAAAAAGCTTATTTTTTGTCAGTGAATTGCAAAAAACGCTGTTCACACTATATCGAAAACTGCTATTGTCTGTTCTTTTACCTACCACACACCCAGTAGCGGATTAACCCATGTGCACGTGTGACAAAATGTCATGCACGTTTCAAAGTAAAATGTAAATTTCAAGTCGCAAAAGTTTCGCCTGCGGCGCAACAGTTTTGCTCGTTACCAATCTAATTTCAATATTTTCGTTAATGAAATTTTCTCTTCGATCAAATATCAATCATAACGATGGTCAGGAAAAACAGATGTGCACTACGAATCAATAAAAGTTTTGCCTGCGGCGCCAAACATACTGTTAAGTTTCAAAATGACCTTACTTCTTTATAGAAATCGGTTAGCTTTGGCGATGTGATGCACACAAACTGTTTTTAGTCTTTAAAATAATGTAGTCCAAAGCTTGTGTCGTAACAAACTTTGACGCAATTTTCTCGACCGTGAAATTCAAATAACTAGGGTTGGGTTTTCCTCAATTTTTCGGTCATAAATAACGAAAAACACATATATTTCGAGACGTTTCACAGCTTATTGCTGCATCTTCAGTCTTTATTCATCTCATTCAAAGCTAAAATTACATAAGTCACATTTTAATAAACTAAACTTGCAAAAATAGAAAAACAGATTTTACCTTACGAGAACATAAATTCCCTCCACTAAATGAAAGTTTGAATTATGAGCAAAAACCTTTTAGAAAAGAACCCTATAAAGAAACACAGCTAGATCGAACGGAAAGACCTCTTCTCAATTTACGACTGGAATCAAACTTTTGTACACTGCGCTGATGTTTTCTGTGTCTCTTCTAAAATTCATAGTCTGGTTAGTCAGAATGTGACTATGAATTTTAGAAGAGACACAGAAAACATCAGCGCAGTGTACAAAAGTTTGATTCCAGTCGTAAATTGAGAAGAGGTCTTTCGTCCGAACTAGCTGTGTTCTTTATATGGGTTCTTTCTAAAGGTTTTTGCTCATAATTCAAACTTTCATTTAGTGGAGGGAATTTATGTTCTCGTAAGGTAAAATCTGTTTTTCTATTTTTGCAAGTTTAGTTTATTAAAATGTGACTTATGTAATTTTAGCTTTGAATGAGATGAATAAAGACTGAAGATGCAGCAATAAGCTGTGAAACGTCTCGAAATATATGTGTTTTTCGTTATTTATGACCGAAAAATTGAGGAAAACCCAACCCTAGTCTTTAAAATTTTGTAGCTGGGGGCGGCAACATTTGGTTGCCAAGGGCGGCCAAAAACTTGTGGTGGTACTGTCCCATACAATGATTTCAAAAGTTAAACAAAATTGGCGCTTTTTCTTTTGCCAGTGGCGCTGGGAATCTTTATCCGCCCCTGCACACACCAAAGATATCAGTCGTTTTGGAAGAACAAACGAACACTTTCATCATAATCAGTTATGAGAGCGATTCCCAGCAATTAAAATGGAGTTTGCTGTAGGCACTGTCAAACCTTTGCATGGAGATTTTTACACTGCCTTCAAATAATTAAACTGGTTTTTTGCAAGTAGCCTGGTCAACATTGGCTGAGTACTTTTGATAAGTTTTTTCATTTTGACAGTTGAAATCAATGACATTAGACAAATCATTGAATTGAAAACGGCAATACAACGAAGTCAAAATTAATTATAAACTATTTTTTTTTTCAGTTAACAGTGACTACAGGGAATTTAGAATATTAAATTGAGTTTGAAACTACGAAAGGAATCATTCTGAAATTAAATCTGAAGGGAATTTACCACGACTGGGGACCTTGCTGGGGATCTAATTTTGAACCGTTGTTGCAATGGACCATGGCTATTTCGACAAAAGTGGCAGAAAATATTATTTTAAACAAAAAGTTGTTTTACGACATGCCGAAAAAATGCACCAATTTTTTTATAAAATTAATTAAAGTAATCAATGAAAGGAGCAGTTTAGTTAGTACAGCCGCCGAAATCGAAAAAAATGAGCGATTGCGGACACTTAAATTGAATTTCAAATCACAATGTAACTCTTTATAACCCTAAACATTGTATAGTTTCTGATTTCTAGCGTAAAGACCGCTCATAGCATAGCAAATACTATTCGGTAGTACATTCGGCCTGTGTGGCTGTCAAATGGGGCTACAATTTTGTAATTTTTTTCAAGAAAAACAACAAAATAAAAAAAACGGTACGTTTTGAAGGTATGCCGTAGAATAATTTATTGCTTACAATTACGTTTTACGTCTGTTAAAATTAACTTGTCAAAATAGCCATGGACCATTACTAACTTACGCATATGTAGCCAAAGTTTGTGTATTTTCATGCCGCTAATATGGGCTCTTCTGCACATTCACAGATATTACTTGCAACGAGCATTTTACGCACGATTTATGCCACCAACATAAATACGCGTAACGGTGAACAGATACGCCTATATGTAAGTGATTTTTTCACCGGCAGCTTAGCCGATACAGACGCCAGTCTTTTTTCTTTGACTAGACGCCGCCGCCAACTTTTTTTCGGTTCTCGTCACCGAATCATCTTCACTAAAGAAGCCATTAAGAATGCGCAAAGAACCCGATAGACAAAAAAGTTTCGCTCGCTCCACTCGCGTGAATTACATATAAACCATTTTTTTTACCATCTACTCTACCTTCGGAATAATTCACAAAAAGACAGAATTCTCAAACTTTAGTTCTGTTTCCACCTCAGGGTATTTCTGCGTTTCAATGTCATTATTTTATAAACTACCGTAGATTTTTTGCAGATTTCAATTTTGTGATTCAGTCGTAATAGTTGCCCAAATGGAAGGGCTTTTTCGAGATTTGCCCGAAGGGCTTTTTCGTGCCGGTTCCGGCACGAATTCACAGAAATTACTCCTGTTGAAAGTAACTTTACCCCTTCGGAATGACTACAAGCCCTCCTCCCTCCACCCTGGAAATCCACCAAAACAATAGACAGCACACAATACTTTTTTCATGCTTGCTAGCAGGGACGAAAAGAAAAATGTAATCCCACGGGGCGAAAGCTTTCGCTATCGCCCCTTGAGCTTACATTTTTCAACTTTCGTCCCTGCTAGCAAGCATGAAAAACTTAATACGCAACACGGCAAAGCACTTTCGGCCTGCTCCCTTGTTGTGTAAATAACTATTCTAAGACCTTGCAGGTATGATATGAGTAACGAGATTTTTTTGCACAAAACAAGCAAACAAGTCTACCGCTGACTATATGAATTATCTAAACAGATCCGGCCAAGATTAAGAACCATAAAGCACTTTCGATTAAATAAACGGGAATCGTTTATAAATAATTTTTATTTTGGAACTAAGTTTCCTTGAAAAGAAACTTTCGAGTACAGAGAAGATAAGTTGCTTTGCAGGCCGGTGCGAAGTGAGGCTTACGGTTTTGTGTCCTGTTTGTAATATTGAAAATTGAGCAGTGGAGAACAATTTTAGTTTAGCCAAAGTTTTAAATGTCAAGTTGTTTACAGATAAAATGAACTCTCTGTAAATGACAAAATTCGCCCGAAAATGGGGACTCCTTCAAAATTGGATTGAAAAGCTTTTTATTAGCTAAACTGGTCCCGTCTTAATCGAAAACTTAAAACCCCCAAACAACAAACCGCACAAAAAAACTCCAAGATGTGACGCAAGTCTTTTTGCTTACTTACAAAAGCTCTGACATCAGAGATGGGTGATGTATTAAGCTTCTAACGCAAAACGATTTTCTTCCAGCTACAAAAGTTCTGAAATCAGAGGAGGGTGACGCATTCAGCTTCCATGCGTAGACCTTTCGAACAAAAAAAATTTATGAAAATCAAGAAAGATTTATGCGAAATATGAACGAAAGACTAAAAACCACTTAAACGGTCCTAGCTCAGCGGCCCTTAAGCCGACAGTGCCCAGATTCAATCCAAAAAAAGATTTTTCCATTATGTTCCAGGGAAAAAAAAGTTTTTGAAAATCGGTTTTTTACTCGAGTTATCGCAGTGACAGGCGGACGAACGGAGGGACTTCAAAAATTCGTATCTCTGGATTAGCTGAACCGATTTTAATGAATAAAATGGCACTTCGGCCTAAAATTTTGGGTAGAATCCGGGAAAAATATTTTCCGAGTTGTACATCGCAAGGGGGGGGGGAGGAAGTCGAAAAGTTGCTTGCGAATTTTTTTGGCCTGAAAGACTTGCGTCACGGATCCTTTCTACCGTGGGGCCATAATAGTGAGTATGTGTAAAGTAAACCCCTTTCTATCATATTTAGAACCAATTCACCTTCGGGCACCTATGGTTTAATTGTTACGGGTCTCATTGTATCTTTGGAAATGTAACTCTACTGTTCATTCGAGGTCAAATCATTTTCTCTTACTAAAAGTGTCTAAATTTATGGTTGAGGTGAGGAGCCACACGAGTTACATTGCAAAAACCTACAGTATGATACAAGCATTTTAATAGCAGAATCAGATAACCAATCATTATTACATTATAAACAAAGAAAACAATTACAGTTTACATCGATTTTGTGTGTTTCGTAAACCAAATCTCAGTTGTTTATTGTTCTGCCTTCATTCAATTTTAAGTATTACAATAATAAATTACATATTTGAACAACCGTCTTAGATCTAAAATCATTCTTATACCGCGTCAATTTTCTATTAAATGTACACGAACATATGGACGTTGGTGAGAAATTTATTATTTGAGATGAAAATTTTAGTAAATATCTTTTGCTTAAATAAATGTCTTCATGTTGTGCACAAAATACATTCTTTCCTCAGTGTGCAGGAGACACAGCGAAAATGTGTTATTTCTGGAAATACAAGCACAAATTTGTGGAATTTCAACACACTTCACAAATTTGTCCGTTGAACAGTTGAATGCAACAGATTAGTGTAATGCAAAACATTGCGATGGATGTGAATTACTTAAAATTAATTTGGAAGATCATTCACCTCAATAAATTAAGATTCAAAACGGACTTGTTGCACATTGCACGATAAAAAGGTTTCGTGACAATAATTTGATTCGAAATAGTATTACACCGGAACCGCACGATCCGTATCAAAATAATAGATATTTGTAAATTGTTTCAAATTCTTTGTAAAATGCAGTAATTTTTAGACCCCTACGAAGTCACATGATTGTTGGTGGATTTTCATCAATATTTCTTTAAAAATTTGGTTTTTTTTCGCTGTGTTGTAGAGAAAATTGAGGGGAAAAATTTTTGGCTATGGGTTCGGAGGTCTCTTTATGGTCGTTAGCCAGGGCCAGATAATCGTGTGTTTTTCCTCAAAGGATTTTTTTAATTTCCAACGATTTTTCATCATTTTCTTTGATTTTCAAGAATTTTTTTGCCAATTTCTAATGATTTTCAAGTATTTTTACTCCATTTTTAGGGATTTTCTTTTGAATTTCAAGGATTTTCTGTGATATTCAAGGATTTTCTTGCAATTCAACGGATTTCTTGAGTTTGAAGATTTTTTTTAATGCTCCCGTGACGCAAGTCCACACACGAACAAAAAATTAGGAAATTTTTTTTCGTAGACTGCGGAACAATATATACAGCTAAGTTTTGACTCCTCTCCTTCCGACGTACCCCCGGAAAATATTTTTCCTGGATTCTACGGAAAATTCTAAGGCGAAGTGTTTTTTCACTCATTAAAATCGGCTCGGTGGATCCGAAGAGATGAACTTCAGAAAATCGCCATTTTCCATACAAAAGTGCATTTTCATGGAATCATGGAATTAGTTAGTTAGTTAGTTACTAGTTTCCATTGACACTTGTATGAGACAAGGTGCGGTATTTGAGATAGAGGTTTGGTGTCAAAGGTATAGTTGTAGGGTTGGGTGTGCAGTGTTTCGCGGTGACCGCCAAAATGACGAAAAATAGGCGGGGACTAAAAAAAAAACTTTTGATATGTAGTAGAGGAAGTTGAGGAGATCATTTTCTTCCATGGAAGTAGTAGCCGCCACGCTTCGGTTTGGCGGCGGCTCAAAAAAAACTTCTGATATGTCGCCGGAAATTTTTTTCGCCGGAACTTTTTTCTCCAAATTTTGTTTCCTCTTTTCTTCCAAAACTACTGATATCACAACAAAAACCCTTTTTAAAAGGGAAACGTGACGCAAGCCCTCGTCCCTTCTTCCAAAACAACTGATATTAATTTGGGTGACGCTTACAGCTTCGGAACGCAAAAAATTTTATTGAAATATTTTCACTTTTGATTAAAACAAAATTCTATTTGATGCAAAAATATATTTCCGTGTGTGTAACATAAGTCAATCAGAATTATCAGAATTTAATAAACTTTGCAACGTTTCTAGATTCGTAATTTCGCAATTTCTTACAAATTCATAAAAAATCACAATCCAATTTATGCCACGAAATTTACGTAGTGTACATACGTAAACGATGATTGAGAAACATAACTTAATAAATGCGCATGTTCGCTGCATGAAAAAATTTTGCGGTGTCAGGAATTAACACCGAGCGAAGCTGAGCACTTGCTCAATATCGCCCGCTCAGTAATGCCCGGACAATTTTTGCGGACGAAATTGAGCACCTGCGTAGTTTCGCCCGCTCGATATCGCCCGCAACAAATATTTTTCCTTATACAAAATCATTTATATACGCACCTGCGTAGTTTCGCCCGCTGAATATCGCCCAGATAATTTTTTTGGGCGAAATTGAGATGGGCGTCTGAAAAAGTTTTAAGGGCGTTATTGAGCAGGCGAAAGTACGCATGTAGTCAATATCGCCCGCTCAATAATGCCAGCAGAAATTGTCCGGGCGTTATTGAGCGGGCGATAATGAGCAAGTGCTCAGTTTCGCTCGGTGTAATATCGCCCCGGGCGATATTGAGCTGGATGTGAATTCATGTCACCATGTGACTATTCGGACGCGCGTCCGGATAGTCAGCTCAACTAGTATCAACTATTCGGATGCGCGATGCGGTATTAATGCCCTTGTCCGATGCATGATTTTATACTTGCCACGTCTTGTAAAGGCGAAAAGTTTTATTTGTGGAAATTGTAGTACAAAATCCGAACTGGACACAATCCGAAATCATAACAAGCCTTAACATAAGAAACGACAAAAAAACCGGATAAAATCCGGATAACGTATTACCGTAACGGAACGTTATCCGATTTAGTAAGGGAAAAGCAGCGCCGCACGCCGTGAACATTTAAGGCAAACAAAAAAACGACGACAAGGAGAAAATATCACCTAACAGGGTTTGGGGCAGAGCCTTATGTACGTAAGGCCGCCTGCTGTACGGTTACAACTCCCTTAAAGCGTGAGGTTTAGGTGCAGTTTCCCTGCAGTTTACAACTTCCTCATTTTTCGACGTTAATCCATCAGGGTCTTGTTTGAGATTCCATTTCATGATAGCTACATAACAACGTTCCCTTTGTTATTTTATCGCGCCGCCTCCATTTTTTGAGCGTCCGATTAGTCTAGGGAATTACAGTTCCTCAAGGGAATTGCAATTCCTCAAAGGAATTACAATTCCTCAATGGAATTACAATTCCTCAAGGGAATTAAGATTCCTCAAAGGAATTACAATTCCTCTAGGGAATTACAATTCCTCTAGGGAAAATCAATTACTCTAGGGAATTACAATTACTCTAGGGAATTACAATTCCTCTAGGGAATTACAATTCCTCTAGGGAATTACAATTCCTCTAGGGAATTATAATTCCTCTGGGTAATTACAGTTCCTTGAAGGAATTACAATTCGTCTAGGGAATTACAAGTCTACACTAATGGGACTGGCTATTCGACGTGCGTCCTAGTCGATACTAGTAGAACTGGCTATTTGGACTTGCGTCTAATTAGTCAATACTAATGGAGCCGGCTATTCGGACGCTGCGTCCGAATAGTCAATACTAATGGAGCTGGCTATTCGGACACTGCGTCCGAATAGTCAATACTAATGGAGCTGGCTATTCGGACGCGAGCCTGTTGTTTCCAAGTTAGTAAAATTTTTAAAAATGTAAAAAAAATTACGAAAGTTGATTTTTAAAAATTTTAAAATTAAACATTTGCAATCAGAATAGATCCCGTATGCATCAGAACAGATGTGGCAAAGGGGAAAGATGTTGCACAAGGAATCGAACTTAATCTAAATAAATATTGCCTTGACTCTTGAGTATATGAAATTAGTGTAGCGTCGCGTAACGTAAGTTGGACCCATACTGAGGACAGCGTGAACCCCTCTACAGATTTTCACTAATTTAATTTCCCTGATTTTCTGATGTCCGCATCTTTGAAGATTTCCGTGCTAATTTCGCGAAAATATAAGTCGAAAAGTTTCACTGACCCTCAACCCTTTCGACCGATTTTGCCCAAATTCAATCCCGTAATCAATTTTTCGACTGTCTTTCAGGAAAAAAATTTGAAAATCGGATAAGATTTACCCGATTTATGTAGAAGAAACCTTGAGCCTCAGGTCTTGGCTGAGTCCAAAAAATGTAAAAATTTTCTCCCATTTTCTCGAAGAACTTCGTACCTTTGTACGGGTCTAAAAAGATTTTTGAAAAATTCAAAAATTATACGTTTGCAATTCCCATTTGTTGGTCATACATTCGGATAAACCCACTTTGTTCGGGGCCAAAAAATGCCAACCTATTTACATGGGAAATTATTTTCCCACGATGCAAATGTTTAACATCCATTCTGATGAAAATGTCTTAAAATAAAATTTCGAATCACATGTGCGATGAAAATATATTCAAACAAATGGTGTCCAAGATCTCGCAATCTTCAACCAAAACAATAAAACGTTGAGTCGTAATTGCTCATTTGATCGTAAAAATAAGTCAAACATTTATTAAGTTTATCATAACACAGTGGAAAATGTGAATGAAAATTGCACCATTGCGTCTAATAATAAACAATTCGAATATTTAAAAAGTTTCCCAAAGCGTTCTATTTTTGTGTCCAGACGAGTGTACAAAAATTTTGTGATCCAATAAAACTTTTCAATTTTTATTTTACGAATAAATCACCAAAAGAATGTGAACATTTTCGTGGAAAATGAATATCACGGAATGCTATAAATTTGAGGTGTTTTGTTAAATAAAACTATTTGTAGTGTTTTGAATTGGAAGCGACCCATGACGACGAAACGTGAATAGCTCGCATGGTATGAGGGCGTTGAATATTATTGTGTCTCGTTAAAAGCATGCAGTGGTTTTTTTTAGAATCACTGCACGCATGCAATGGATAACGAGGAACGATAGCGTCAAATAACTAACGGAAGGGTGTCAAGAAAAATGGATTGCAAAAGTTTGAAATCGAAGAAATTAAGGGCAGATTGGCGATGATAATTGCCAGGGCGAAGAAAACATGAAAGCTAGCGAACAGAAATAGTAAAATGTTTTCATTGTAGGGGAAAGACTGTCTATCAAAACGTGCCGGTGATTGATTTTTCTCATAGGTCTTTATTCCGTGATGAGAGAAAAGTTGGTAAAAAATTACTCTCGGAATGGAATAAGGGGAAAAATTCATTAGTGAACGACAATCCATCAGACGAATTGCGATTTTGAGAAAGAATTACAATTCTTCAGTGGAATTACAATTCATCGTGGGAATTACAATTATAACAATTTATCGGTGGAAATACGATTCATCGTTGGAGTTACAATTCAGCTGAGAAATTACAATTAATCGAGGGAATTACAATTCCTCGAGGGAATTACAATTCCTCGAGGGAATTACAGTTCCTCGAGGGAATTACAATTCCTCGAGGGAATTACAATTCCTCTAGGGAATTACAATTCCTCTAGGGAATTACAGTTCCTTGAGTGAATCACAATTCTTCATGCGAATTTCATTTCGTCTAGGGAATTACATTTCTTGAGGGAATTACAATTTCTTGAGGGAATTACCATTCATCGAGGGAATTACAATTCCTCGAGTGAACTACAATTCCTTGAGGGAACTACAATTCATTGAGGGAATTATAGTTCCTCTAGGGAATTACAATTCCTCGAGGGAATTACTATTCCTCGAGGGAACTACAATTCCTTGAGGGAACTACAATTCCTTGAGGAAACTACAATTCCTTGAGAGAACTACAATTCCTTGAGTGAATTATAGTTCCTCTAGGGAATTACAATTCCTCGAGTGAATTACATCTACTCGAGAAAATTTCAATTCCTTGGGAAAAGTAACAAATTTCTCTTTGCCTTTTTTTTGGGTTAATAGATTCACCGACTAACTCCACATTATTCATGCTAAAGAATGAAAGAAATTGAATGACGTTTCTCTACCGGTTTTCCAATCTTGGCCGTTAAAAACCATATTCCGGGTACCATTAGTTCAACATAATCAACGGTTTTAATTAAATTTGTCTATGAAATTAGATTCTGATCATTGACCCTTTAATTCAATCTCGATTAAATAAAAAATCTCTTTGATGAACTTGGAATGTCATCTTTATTTTCGGAAATATTTTTATCGCATCTCCCTAGGTGGCATGGGATTTTAGATTTAGATGTAGAACGAGATTATATTTATTCTGATCGTGACAGTGTCGATTAATTTATGTGTCGTGTGGCACTCAAACGTTTGCGTTACACGTAGTGTCACTAAATATCACAACATGCAGCAAAGGTATAGGGTTTCGTGTATATCTTTTTAATTGATACAATCAAGCGTTGGTTGTGAATTTGTCCGTCTAACAAGAAATTCGAAACGGTGTCGTATTCCTGTTTATTGATCCACCCACGCAACTATTTAATCGTCAAGTGGTTTCCAAAGTAAATATTTAAAATGACCATTTGATTTAGTGGAATAAAAAAATAAATAATTGTGAGCATGACTCGGCACATCACTTACCATGTGAAATCTCTGAAATTCGAATAAGATCCCGATAATGATGCGTTCGATGCCTCTACATCGCTAATTTCATTCGATCGATCCATCACATTTGTACTGGTTCGTGTGCGAGCTTTACCATCTAAATCATTACCGAAAACGTGATTGATGCTCTTCGATCGACCAATTTGATTAGTCTGCATAGCATTTAAGCTTTGATGGCAACGATCTAAAAATCGCACAACTTCTTCCATGACAGCGTGATACATCTTTAACAAAGAATTTTTTAAAATAAGAACACAAATGGTCTGTGATTAAAAATCAGTTTATAATTCTCTTACCTGCCGACTGGCTTCAACCTTAAACGAAAAAAGAAAAAAAGATTATGAGTTTGAATTGGGGTCAAAAATGTTCAATTAAAAGTTACGAAACTAAGAATTATTTTGAATAAAATTGTCGAAATGAATCTTTAAAGTTGATGGGAACAATCAATGCCATAGGAAATGGCTGTTTCCTTTTAAATTAATCGAAAGGCGTGTAAGTGGAAATGAGAATGATTGTTGGATGAGGTTAACTTGATGTTAAACCATCAGAAGATGTGTTTTAATTACAAATCATAATATTAATGAATGTATTTAGTGAACATGCCATTGAATACACCTGCGTCACACTTATAGTCTGGTGCGTAACGGCAAATTTGCATTCAAAATGTAATTAACGTTTTTAAAATGTGACGGATTTGTGGTGAAAAAATCAGTTCAAAGACATGTCGCCGCCGCCGCCTTTTTGAAAAATCTTTGTCATAAAAAATTTTATGTTGTTGATGAAGGCATAAAGAATTTCGCGACATCAAATCTGTCAATTCAGTACCAAATTTTTTTAAACGATTCTTTGCTTTTAAAAGTAGCGGAGAGGGGCAATTTAAAAATGACGTCCGTATACTTATTGTCATTTTTGACTCCCCTACCATCTTAACCAAATCATCGGGTGCGCCAATTTTTTTTATCTGATTCGTTGGGTTCGTTAATTTCAATAAAAAAATACTTTAGAAATTATTTTATTTAATGTAATAGATCGATAAAAAGAGAGGGGCGAAATTTCACTGATGCTCGCTCGAATCTCGCCACATGTACGGCTTTGTTTGATTTGACAGTTAAAATAGACGTTTTAAATAAATAAATTTAAATGACAGAAAACATTTTCTACGAGTCAGAAATGGATAAAAACTTTTTGAGTTGATACATTTGCAAATATTTGTAAACGTCAAAAGCCAACAAAGATGGCGGCCATTTTTATTTGCAATCATCAACTCAAAATTTTTTGTATCAATTTCTGACTTTAAGAAAATTTTTTCGGTCATTTAAATTGATCATTCAGTTAAAGACTAAGTGAGCAAACGCATTAGTCGAAAAAATTATGCGTTTTTAAGTGTTTCTTAAGTGGAAAAGCTGAAACACTGACTTTTGCAGTGAAATATTGCAATTCACATTACTAGAAAATGTAAATGTTTTCTCCAAAAGTGTTTCCGCAATTTTGTTTGTGAACAGGTTAAGTATGTAATGACGACATAAGCATTCGTTTTCATTTAAGACTTTAGGAGAAAAACGTTACAGAAAATTGCGACTTTTTCCATACAAATTTTCATTAGTTGAAAAGATTCCGACAGATGGCTCTTTCGTAAGCAGTGTGCACTCTTCAGAGCGTGTCAGATATTTTGACAGTTCTATGTTTTGCGATGTTTTTTCATTGCATATTTCTAAGGCAGTGATCATCAATTTTAAATTCCAAAACATCTACTGTTTGCATAACACATCCCTTTATAGATTCTCTGAATCAGAATATATAATTATTGAGTCTTTGTGTCAAAATTTGATCTGAAAAAACATCGCAAAGTACTCGGCTGCATAATTCAATGCGATGTTTTTTCAGATCAAATTTTGACACTAAGACTCAAAAATTATATATTCTGATTCATAATAAAAACATTTTATGCGCCAATCTTTTTGTGTTTTGATTGAAAATCTGTTTCGTTGAAACGTTTTGCTGATTATTATTTTATTCAAAGCTTTTGTTAAGGAGAAAACAAACGAGCAATTTGAATTGTCGATCTCAACAATTCTGTGACATAGGAATCATCGAAATACGACGAATTTGCAATTTTGATGAAAATACGTGTGTGCTTTGACAGGAGAATCGCAATTAATTGACGCGAATTAGAAAACTTTCTAATTTTCCGAAATCGGTGTTGACAGTTGTCGATTCTGAACATTGATCGAAATACAACGAAATTGCTCATTCCAGCAATTCATAACTTATCGTTTGTGTTCTGCTTTAAAGTAAGTGAGTCAATTATATAAAATTAAATTGCTTAAGTTTAAGTTGTTGTGTCATTGTCACAAATGTCCGCCTTTGACCGTACTGTCAAATTAAATTTTTACGGAGAAATTCTCTCAATTTCTCGATCTATTTTGATTCCTTCTTGATATGTTCATGGTTGTAGACGGTATGTTGGCAGTAGAAATGTGCGCCACCGCCGCCGAAAATATTTTTAACGTTCCGATTTGCTTCGCCCCACAAAGTAAGAAAACTGCACCGCCGACCGTTTCTTTCGACGCGATTAATATCGATATTCAGACGAAAATGGAATTACAAATTGAAAAAATTTGCAAATTTAAGATTTTTTAAAAAACTTGCGCCGACGACGCCGCCGAAGATAAACTTGAGTTGCGTCTATTCGCGCCGTCGCCGAGACGTCTCTACGCCGATTTTGGCCGCCTCCGACTAAAATCAAAAAGTGCTTACGCCGCCGCCGTTTTTTTAACCGGCGCACACCTCTAGTTTGCAGTTAATGCAATGTGCAAAAGCACGTGCACTTGGTAACTTCTTTTGTTCTCTGCCGATCGAACATGGCCGGCAGTGGGAGCAGCATATCTGTTTTACAAAATCAGGGGAAACTTAAATCTGAAAAAGATGTTGTAGGCGTGGTCAGAGGCGTTTTTAGCAATTTTTCCGACAGCGGTCTTACATAAAGCGTTTTTGTATATTTTTTAGTCGCTTTGAAAATTTTCTAGAACTTCCCTAAAAATAGGTTTTGGTATGATATCAAGAAGAAGCATAGAAGAAGATAGCAACGACTGAGCAAGTGAGGAACGTACGAGGGCCGTATGCCTTTTTGTGTACGAGTTTCGTGTTGCGTCGTTATTTCCCACTGTCGTAATAGTTACTTCTTTATTTTTTATTGAAAGAGCAACGAATTTTATTGTCGTTGTTTGAGTGTTCATCACTGTACTCAATTTTAAAGTTTGAAACTCTTTGAAAGAAACTCAATTTTGAACGAAAAAAATATCTTCCTTTTAATTTCGGTGGACACTCCTCACATTATCCTATTCACTACACTGTAATCTGCAAATTTATTCCTAACTTTACGCACTAGACTATCATCACACGCCCGTATTCATAGAGAAAAAAACATAGAAATTATTTTAATGTTATGTAAATGTTGTAACGGCGGATTCGGTGATTTTATTTTGTTGATATAGTGCGTACTGTCTGCCGAGACGACAGCAGTGAAGCGTAAAATGCTTGCGAATTTTCCTGTTCATGGGAAAAATGAAATTAAAGCGAAACCATTAACATACATAAAACATGATTCTTATATTCCACCTGACGACGACCATTTTTAAGAATTCAATCAAATTTAAACAAACAATGGCTCTAACAAACCGGTAAGTTTTTTTTATCAAATATTTTGTTTGCGAAATTAAATTAATTTTAAGAAATTGTTAGTGAACTTCCTGCACATGTTGTGTGTGAAGGTGGAAAGCATTTATTACGGCAATTCAGTTTTTATGTGGAAGTTTCTTTCTTTCTAAGTTTAATTGCTTATTGTTCTCTTACCTGCTTCAGTTGCCACTGCAATGAATCGACCTGAGTTTGTAACAGTGTTTCCTCAACGCTGTTGTTGCTTCCGTTTAAGCGTTCCGAGCCTAATTTTGAGTCCTTCATTAATCTTCGATTATTCTCGATAAGGTTTTGGCATTCCTGTAAAGAAATTACATTGTCAAACTTAATAAAATTGTCCTTCAATTAATTACGGTGAAATGTATCATGACGGGTCAAACGATAACAAAATTATCATCAATTTTCAAGATTTAATGCGTAAACAGTAGCGGCCAACTATCGCTTTCGTCCCTAACTTTGTAAGAGCCATTCAATAAGATGAATACAAATATCGCCTTTCACTGAGGAAAATTTCTACAAACGACGAAGTAATTGTGCTTATAATATACGCCGCCAATGCATTTTATCCAACGTGCCCGTATTACGAACGCCGTGCACGTATTATGTGAGCTCATAACACGTTCGTTACATATGGGATACTATACAATACTTAAATAAGGTTGATAATACATTGACGGCGTATATAATACGTCGGCGGCGTATATCAAACACACAATTCCTACGTCGTTTGTGGATATTTTCCTCAGTGTTGGCTATGAATTGAAGACAATTTCACGCCGAACGTAATTGTCTTCCGATTTAATGATAAAAGAAAATACACAGAACTGTCAAATCTGCAGCCAACTTCACGGTTGAACAGAATGCCATTAGCAATGAAGTTAGCTGCAGTTTTGACAATAGCAATGATTTTTTTGAAAACTGGCATTTGTTTAGCACTCAGTCCTTTGTTAGAACTACACATGAATGCTATTCAGGACGAAGTTGGTTGCAATTTCCATACTCTTTTATTTTGAAAACAAAAGAACCGATTTTCTTCTTATTAGCTTTGTATTGCTTGGAACCGATTTTCATTTGTTGGAAGTATTGTTATATTCTTTTGTTATGAAGACAAAGAAAAACCAGATAAATTTTTTATTTAATGACAATGAATGACATTCTGAATGTCGTGCGTGAAATTTTAACAAGAATCAATTGTCTCCGGGGTGGCCTAGCATGAAGTTGGATTTGATTCGAAAAGTGAATGTTGATTTAAACAATGAACTGTCACCTGGATGGTTTGAATGCAAATCCTCACAAATCCTCTGTTTTAGTCTGTTGGAATGAAAAGTAGGTCTTTTCCATCTGTCAAAGTGAAACTTCAAATTGAGAATAGAATAAAAGATTATCTCACTATTTCAAAGAAAAAAATCGTTTGACGTTTAAAACGTCACTTTGACAGATGGAAAGACCTACTTTTGATCCCAACAGTCTCATTTGAACAATAGAACTCTCATGTGTAGATATCCGAAACAGCAGAGAATGCCTTACCGCTAGCAAACATCATCCACAAGACTATCTGAATCTGTTGTCATGACTTCTTTTGTTTGCATAAATCAAAAAAATGTATTTAATTAATTATTTTTGATATTTGCAAAGAAATCGTATACGAAAATTGAAAATTAAACTTTTTTTATAAATGCACGCTAGGCTACACAAACGGTAAATTCATTTTAGTTAAAGTCAACAACCTTTTTTTTCGTAAAAATTCAGAATTTCATTGTTGTTACGTACAGGTATAATGTACAACATATGAGAACTTTTTAAGTGCATGTCAATTTTTTCTTTATAGAAAAAGTCAGTTCTACATTGAAATACACTTAAAATATCAGAGAAAATGTAACTATAGTTGAAGACTCTATAGTCGACCAGAGTTTTATCGTTACATCTTGGATACAAAATGGAGAAGAAAATTTTGAAACAAAAACGAAACTGTGTCAATATAATGCAGTGTGAAATTTGTCTAATCTCAATGAGCGAATCAAATACGAAAGAAAAAATTGTTTCTTGTTAGAAGACAAGACAATAACGTGAGATCCTTATGTAAGAACAATAGCGGAAGTTTTAACAGCATACCTTTCGACATATAAAAATTTTGTGTAGAAATGCTGTGTATTTGGGTATTAACTTTAAAAATAATACAATTTTCGTGTGATGGAATGTAATTGAATCTACCTCATTTCTCGTTGTTGTTTTTTGTTCAGAAGAAACGCATTATAATCAATGCGTCATGGTAGCTTTTTATTTATTATTATCGTAAACACACCAGAACAGATTTTTACTGTTTCAGAATTCTTTACCTTGCCCAAAATTGCTAAACTTTCTTTTTTACTTTTAACACTTTACAAAATGCGTATATTTAATAAAAAGACAAACAATGGCACACCCGTACGTACCGTAAAAATTCTTTATCAAAACTTAAGAAATCTCGCAATGTTAGAAAAAATCAGTTTCGTCAAAGAAAAATCGTTTGAAAGAGGTGCTAATGACACAGTCTGTGTAGAGTATCGATACAACATTTATGGTAACTAACGATCGGGCGCTCCGTCCTCTTAAAGAAGTTTCTCAGGAATAATCATGAACATACAAAACACCTCCGTAGAAAATAACTGCGGTAATTATGACGCCATCCAAATTACCCAGACGAAAAAAGGCGAATCGACCAAACAGTCGGTAATTACATAAATTGTTTGGGGGAAACAGTTCCAGGACTTTTAATGTATATTAAAAAGCGACCTTACCGTTACATCTTTTCTTTGGAACGTGAAGTGCATTTAATGTACGTTAAATGTGAATTACATGTACATCTAATGTACATTTAAAACACTTTGAATACACAACTAATGTACCTTTAATGTACTTTTTAATGTGAATTACTAGCACATTTCATGTACATATAATGTTATGTAAGAAAAAAAAGGAAAATTTAATTTAGTTTTCCGATTTTTCTATTTCGTTTTTTCTTATTCAGATGATTGCTACGTCCTCCATCTACATTTTTTATGCCAAGCTCTCATTTTTTTTATTAGAAAAATTTTTGACGCTCGGGATTATGAGCTTTACCAATTTTGTGTACCAATTGTGTTGGTGTGTTAAATTTGTATAAAGTGTTAAACTATAGAAAGTACACTAAATGTACTTTTTTTGTAATGAGAGAAAAAGTTTTGGAAGATATGCTAGTAAATGAAAATTTGAAAATGACCTCCACAGAGTGTTATTTAAATTTATTTGACCGAACACACTGTAGCACACGTGTATAAATGTACATTTTTGAAAAAATTAGATGAGCATTTTTCGAAGCACATAATCTAAAAATGTACTTGTAATCTAGTGCAATAATTTCGAGCTTTAATGGCACATTTTTGGTACATTCAATGTGATAGAAATAGTGAACACCTTATCACGCACATAAAATGTGCGAAAAATGTACTTGTGATCTGGTGCAATAATTTCGAGTTTTAATAGCACAAAAAATGTGCTTTTTATTTACATCGAAAAATGTACTACATCACAAGCACATTTTTGGTACATTAAATGTGATAGGAATAGTGTACACCTTATCACGCACATAAAATGTGCGAAAAATGTAATTGTGATCTAGTGCAATAATTTCGAGTTTTAATAGCACAAAAAATGTGCTTTTTATGTAAATCGAAATATGTACCACTTTACAGGCATATTTTTTGTACATTTTATGTACATATTCTCAACAACATTGAATTTCGCAAATTTAATGCACATTCAGTGGGCAACCACATTAAAAAGTGTGATCTGTTTATCTGGAGAATTGCTCATGTGTCTCAATGGCTGATGTATGTTTTTAGAAATTGACTCGTCTATTAGGATTATTTAATAGCGATGGTATCTAATCGTGTTCAATGTACTTCCCGAGGATCGAACCCGGGACATCTGGTGTTTGAAGCCAATGCACTACCGACTAGGCTACACTGGAACGAAGTTGTAATTAGTTCGTTGTAGATTTGTTATATTTAGTTGGTTTAGTTATTGGTCTTAAATAATACATAAATACAATTAAGTTTTACAACTAGGCCTCATGTTTGGGCCTCTTTTGTGTCCAATCCGTATTTGCGATGGTTAGGTTTTCTTTGAAAAAAGTAAGAATTTTTCCCATTTCCAACCATGTTATATCGTGTCCTGCTAGGAAAAATTTGTTGAAGATTCTGGGCCTCTTTGCACATAGTGCCGGGCAAGAAGTCATTAAATGCAGTGGTGTTTCGTCCTCTTCATTGAACCTTTCACAAATGGCTGTGTTGTTTAGTCCCATTTTATGTAGGTGTTTCTTCCACTTACAGTGTCCTGTTATAGCACCAATAGTAGTTCTCATGTCCTCTCTGGATTTATGTAGTAGGAGTTTGGGGTTCCTATCACTAGGGCCATCTATGATGGTCCTGCTGTGTTTACAGTTTGTCAGGCTTTTCCAAAATTGATATTGTTCTTTCTTATAGAAGTTCCTTATGATCCTTCTCTGAACATTGTATGCTAGCCTTAAAGCTGGTGGTATTTAGATTGTATGGGTTGTACTTATATTTTGTGCTTCAGTGGTATAATGTTGAAAAACTGTTGTGACGTTGTTTTGTTAGTGTTGTGTAAGTTGTCAAATTGATGTTTTCGTGTTGTATTGCTTGGCTTGTAAGGCTAAAAAAACCTGAATCTGTTTCGAAACTCTAAATTCTGTGTGCAGTTTAGTAAAAATTTTGTAATTGTTGAAACCTAATTGATTGAACAGACAGAGGGCGTCTAAAAAATAACTTACTGACATCACGATGCGGTGAAACGACTAATAAGCTTTATGTTTACTTAAAGTAATTTTATGGAATGGCTTCCTGTTTTAGCTTCGCTGTTAGCACATTAACACTCTCATTTATTGTTAAAGGTAAATTTGACATGTGTGGGCATTAAATACAGAAAATAATTAAGTTGAATGAATTTCAGCGAAATTTCAAGTTCAACAAATAAAAAAAAAGTGTAATCGAAAAAAAAACCTTCAAACTACTAATCGCATAAAGAGATTGTTTTCTTGTTCCAATAATTCTTTTCATGCGAAATTTTTGAAACTGTTATGCTTGAAAACAGATGTGGGTTTTATGGAATTAATGGAGACGTTATATCAATAAATCATTTCAATCGTTCGTCTTATGAGAGTGGATTATGATTTTGATCTGATTAAAAGATGATTTTTTATTATTAACTCAACTTTAACACATAATGAAAAATTGAAAGAAGTCAGCCGCAAAAAAAACATATTCAGTTTTTAGACCAGTACGAAGCGTGAGCGGCTAATGATCTTACTCAATGAAGTTCGAATAAAATACTACACTGACCGAAATCTCAACCATGTCATTTGCGATTGTGTTATGATGTGATGTTGAATATTGAGCAAATTTTCAGATTTATTTAGCTACATGATGTTTTTGACAAACATGTCTAATGTTTGAGGTAATATCCAGAGATTAAAAGAATATAATGTTATAGAAGAGCAAGGACCAGTTATACAGGACCTGTTCATATGAAACTGCACAGTCTACTATGTTCGTCACTTATGAAACTGGACAGTCTACTATGTTCGTCAGTTTCACACTTTCATTGAATGACTGAGAGCATCGCAAAGGTGTTCAGGTTCATATGAAAGGCCCGTATATAACTTATCTCGGGGTCACCTGTCAAAAAATTATGAATGAAAAAGGGAATTGAGAGAAAACTTCAGTTTAACTTTGTATGCGACCCCGAGAAAAGTTAGAATTAACTGATCAAAAAACGCTCTCCTTAAAACTTTTTCTTCGAAACCCACACTGACGCATTTAGTTCGATATCGGCTTGTGTCAAACTATTGTAAAATTCATGATAAAATACATCATATTTCATTGATTTGGAGCTAATGCATTTCTTAATGAAACTAGCTATACTTTCACACAAGCCGATGTTTCACTAGTCAATTAACTAATGGCCGCGTCGAGAGATACTAACCCTATGAATTTGACGAGCGACGACATAGCCAATTCAACACCGCGGCTATAGCTGTATTCTTAATATGAACTGCTTTTAAACATGATTGTATAGAACATGTGGAAACCGTGACTTAGTTTTGTGTGTCGATGTCGACGAAATTTCGTCGCGGATTTGACTTTTTCGAAATTTTTTTATATTTTTGCTAGATATTTGTGGTGCATTTTTGGTAACGAAGAGTTGGGTGACAACCCAATCATGAGTCGCGAAATTATAAGAGTAAGAGAAGTGGAATCGGAATACAGGAAAAGAATCATAAGATGCAAGTGGAACGCTTCGTGTTAGCTCTTCGAGATTTGCATGAGCGAAATACATAGCAAACGACTGAAAAGAGAGATATTCTATTTGTTATAGAAAAGGCGTACACGGTTCTATTTCTGTACCTTCAAGCACGTCGCGAAAATGTGAACTGTCAAATTTGCGATGTTTTTGGAACAGAATCTTGCATAAATGACAAATGATTCAAAATTACAGCTCATGTGCGGTGAGAGGATGACTCTTACACGAATCAGAATTCAAAAAGTTTGCGATGTTATTTCAGAGCAAATTTGCATTTTCATACTTACACATTTTGAATTCTGATTCTGCTATTATTTGGGTAAGGGTCATCCTCTCACAGTATATGAGCTATAATTTTGAATACTTTGTTATTTACGAAGGATTCTCTTTTAAAAAAACATCGCAAATTTGACAGTTCACATTTTTGCGACGTACTCTTAAATCGTTCGCTCATAAGAATTTCAATCAGTTCCAACAAATTTCTCATTCGGCCTCCATTGGCGAGTGTGGGGTGACGAGAGCAGCCACAAAGATTTTCCTAGATCCCCGTAAAAATTGTGGGCCTGGGGAGAAGTCTACCTTATTACTTGATTTAGAATTGTTTACATTGAAATAGTTTGAAACAAGGTTGTTATATTAAAAGTACAGAAACTCGAGAAAACTGAACTGCAGCTGAAAACGACTTTTTTTTATCACATTCCATACCATTGTTTCTATCAATTGTGACATCACTTTAGCAGCACTTGACACCAAACTCCTCATTATAATTCATTCATCGGTGTTGTCTTACAAGAACATGTGTAGCGTACACAATTCACCGAATGTCTTTATTTATAATTTTTTTTTTCAAATGCATAAAAATATGAAGGAGATTTGTTTCAAAATATGGAAAAATTTTATAGTTCAATTCAATTGGAACTCAGTAGACCGAAACAGAATTTTTGAGCAACAAAATCTACCTGTAACGTAATTATGTATATTAAACGGTTGTAGAGTATGTTTCGACATTGGTTTGAAAACGATTCACGATCGAATCTGTATCGAGTTAAATCTGAATAATCTTAAAAAGCAAGGTAAAAATCCATATTTGCAGTACACACGGTGTAGAATTATGTGAAATTGGCGTTTTCCAAGTTGCAAAGCACAATGTAATTTCGTCTAAGCTAACTTTTACGCTGACTTGTGTGTCTGGTAAACTTGATGGACAAATATTATCATAATGTTCTTTTCAAAACGAATAAACATTTAGTTACAACGTGCATGCAACATCACAATAAATATTCATACACATTTCCGCTTATAAATTAAGGGAACATATAAGACCATCACAATGTGTATACATGTGAATTGAAACCATACTATAAAATTTGTTTCGCTCGTCACACAATGTCGTGGAATGGAAATATAATAAACTACGTAAACATTGCATGTGCATTTTAATTTTCCAGAGGTGGTTCATAAATTACGTAACGTCTCTAACGTGCGAAACGCGCGAAAAGAGGGAGAGAGAGAAGGAGTGTTTCACGTGTGCTGCGTTATGTTACGCAAGTTCAAAGTTTAAATCTTGGTGTTAATAAACGCGAGATGGTCTTGACGAATGATAATACAATCTTGCTGTTAATAAACGCGAGATGGTCTTGACGAATGATAATACAGCTGACTAGCATACCGAGTACCTATACCCACACTGAGGAAAATATCTACAAGCGACGTAGGAATTGTGTTTATAATATACGCTGCTGATGTATTTTATCCAACGTGCTAACTTCCAAGTCTGGTTTAATTAAATCGATAGGCCTAGGATTGCACAAGAAATAACCCAACGGGGGTATTTTTCCAGTTTTGTTTTTAGAGAAGCTGTTGAATTTATTAATGCATTAAGAGGACATTGTATCATGTTGGGGGGCTCTACCATCGCGAACTTCATTACGGCTGCGGCAGGCTACATTACGCCCTGCAGACGGTCTTAGATCCTGCTAGTGGATATATTCCCCCCTTCCTACCGCCCCACGACCCCACTTTTTTTTCATGGGCTATGTTGTCCGATTTATATAGAAGCTGTTAAAGTCATTATTGCAATACGAGGACATTGTATCGTGTTGATGGTATCTGCCCCCTCACCTTCTCGCAGGCGGCCTTACGTTCAACAGCATCTAGGGGTTATTTTGTCCGATTCCCGGAGAAAGGGATGGGACTACTGAAACAAATTCACGTTTTTATGTGATTAATGAACGGACCCGCAGGCGCAGGTATAATGGAAAACTCGTATTTTAAATGCAACATAAGATGCACTGGTATATCACCGAACCATAATGATAACAAACCACAATAATGTCAATGATAAATGGGTTCATAATGCATTAGCTGTATAAATAACTTAATTAATTCAAGAATTGGAACAGAACTAATCTCTCTCATCTATAATTGAATACAAAAACATTTACCATTATGTCACAGGTATACCCGCATCCATTGTTCAGTTCGAAGGACATTGTATTTAGAGGGCATACTGATATTCGATAGTTTGCATAATCTCATGTGCCAGCAGTTTTTTTTGCATTCTTTTGCAGTACGATACAATTTATTGCGACATTTTCATTTCGAAATCATGTAACTCTACTTAGGAGGTACATAAGACCCGCACGACTTCTATCACATTAGAATTGAGCGTACCATAGGCAAAATGAATTTGAAACAGAGGCTTCCAGAAAACAAAAGCTGTTGAAACTGCATGAAGAATGGTCTGAGAGCCCCGAATCATCATAATGACCATCATATTGTCATCGAACTTTATAGACCGTAATAGTTATTTACGTAACTAGGAAAAATAAAATGTTTTTGACGAGTGTGAGGTATGCAGCCCGCGGCGAAGCCAAGGGCCGCAATCACACTAGTCAAAAACATATATTTTTCCGAGTTTCGTACAATATTTTTCATTCCGAGGGTTCAGAAAACTGCTTTTCTGTTTTAAAATAGGACGGAAAACAGCAGTTTTCCGTCCTAGGAATGAAAAATACATTTCAATGTTAGGTGTCATATTTCATGATAATGCACGCGAAACTGTCATTCATCGAAGAGATGGCTCGGTCGTCTAAATGAAACACCCTAACCTTATTTCTAACTAAATTAAATCGATAAAAGTCCTCCTTTGCCTACTTTTATATCGAGCGCACAAAAATTCAGCAGGTTAGATCATCTTCAGTGTTGAGTCAGCTGAGTTATCTCAACCTGATCTGACTTTACCTGAAACCTGACCTGCGTCTAAATAACAAGACGAAACATTCTCTATGGACACATCAGATTAAAACCAAATTCACGTCACGTCGGCCGGGTTTAATGTTTCGTATGAGCCTACACTGAAAATTCTTAGCTAAATGGCGCACATACTGAGTTGCAAGTTTCATATTTATGTAATACCCACAGGAAGGATATTATTGAGATCAGTCGTATATAGTACAGCTACATGTAATTTCTTGACTTTCGTTAAAATTCAAGAATTTTCAGTGTAAAGCCATGAAATGACGTTGTGAAGAATTTGTTTGTACAACAAGCTTAAAGTACCATCGAGAAACCTTTGCTTTTCTTCGTTGAGCATTTAGATAATCCAATCAACCGTAATAACATAGATTACCCTAATCCACTTCAAAACCACAGGCTTCTCGTTCTCTGAAAGTTTTTTTTGCTATGTTAACAACTTCTTAAATAGAACAAAAAAGTGAACTGCCTCTGTTATCTTTCCTATAAGAATGTCTTAACAATATTGAAGATATAATTACATAAAATACACTGCTGCTGTATATGTTTAAAATTTTTGCGCATTAAAATAACCATATACAGCATTACGTTCAGCAACTTATACTTTGAATGTAAAATTTATCCGTTACGAACCTAAATCTCTCACTCTGTGCCAGCAATTCATTAATACTCCAAACAAAAATAAATAATTTAATTTAAAATTCAAATTTATGGCTATCCTATAGCACATTAACAATAAGTAAAATATTCACAGGAGGTTGTTGAACGTGTGTTTGGAGAGATTCATATAAATGAAGTCTTCTTGATACGTTGCAACGCGTTGTAACTATTCTTTCCATAAATATGTCACACATTTTACGATATTATAAAGAAGGTTGTGGCTGACTGAGTTTTTTTTTGTGCAGAAGGTTTGCACGAGCCGCAGGCGAGTTTGGCAACGTAGTCAAAAACATCGAAGGAGCTAAGGTGGAATTAAGAGAGACAATGACAGCGAGAGTGGGACTCCACGGACAAAGGCAGATGGACCTATAGGCTCATTCCGAAAGTAACCGAATGGATGCATGAAGTTAATTTCTATCTGACGCAGTGCTTGTCGGGACATGGATGCCTCAGGAAGTACGTGCATAGGTGTGGATTCGCGGAGTTTCCCTTCTGAAAGGCATGCGATAAAGAAGAAGAAACTGCAGGGCACGTGGTATTCGTTTTCCAGGTTTCGAACAGGAGAGATATGAGCTGATAGCTGCGAGCGGACCACATTTAAACGATAACATAATATCAGCGATATGCCGCAACGAGGAAGTATGGAAGGTGATCACGAGCGAAGATAATGTCGAAGCTGCAAAACTCATGGAGAGATGACCAGCGAAAAGAAGCAGCTGATCTGAGAATGTAGGCGCGTAAGCACATCCCCTCCCCGAAGTAATGCTATGAGACGGTTCCGAAAAGATGAGAGTACGATGATCAAGGAACGAGGTTTTAGCTGGTAGATCGTCGAAAGACGGTTTTGACGGAGTGGCTGTGGGTTTGACTTTCAGTCTTTTTCTTTAGCTGGTATTACCTTGTCTAATGGAGTTAAGTAGCTCCACATCCCTTGCCCTCCCAAAGCTAGTCGAAAATATCAAGAAAGTGCGGTAGCGATGCGCCCGTGACGCAAGTCCCCATACGAACAAAAACTTCAGAAATTTTTTTTTTGTAGACTTCGGAACCATATATGTACAGCTAAGTTTTGACTTTTTACCCTTGCGTCGTACCGTCCTGAGACCTAGTTCATTGGATTCCTTGTAAAATTTTAATTGAAATCGACTTTTTGATCATCAAAATCGGTCCAGTGGTTCCGGATATATGACCTTTGGAACGTTGTAATTTCCGGTACAAAATGTTCCTTCCATACAAGCCAAAGTAAATGAAAATATCATCCTACGTTATTTAGTTGGTTAGTTCCAGGGCCATTTGTACGAAAAACCGTGAAAAACCACTTTTTTGTCTGCGGCTCGAAAACGGTCCGATAACTTTTCTTGAAAATTTGCAGGGACCTTCAGCTGGGCATTCTACGCCATATGAGATTTTAAAAAAGGGGGGTACCGGCCTCGTTTGGGCGCCAGCGCTCATGGAAGCTCCCATACAAATCCCATATAAAAGCATATTTTGTATGCGTTTGTGTGTGTATTCAAGGTATGGGTCAAACATGAGCAAAATTTTTAAAATGTGACCTGAGGCGGCGGTGATGGAGAAATCCTGGCGGCGGTCAGTGGTGGCCGCCGCCGCCAGAGTTGTAGAGGAAGTGACTCTACTTCCCAAACTACTGATATCACAACAAAAACCCTTTTTAAAAGGGAAACGTGACGCAAGTCTCTCTGTTTCTTCTTCCAAAACGATTGATATCAATTGGGGTGACGCTTACAGCTTTGAAACGCAAAAAAAAATTTTCGAATGTTTTCATTTTTGATTAAGAAATGCGTCACAAATGCCGGACCCCCCAGTGTTATAGTTTTTCTACGCTTTCAGCTTTCATACTCAAAAAGATTTCCTGTACAAAAATACGCCATACATCCCATAAAGCCAAATTTTTGCGTTGTGAAAGCTGAAAGCGTGAAAAAACTATAGTCCGGCATTTGTGACGCATTTTTTAATCAAAAATGAAAACATTCCAAAAAATTTTTTTGCGTTTCAAAGCTGAAGAAGAAACAAAGAGACTTGCGTCACGTTTCCCTTTTAAAAAGGGTTTTTGTTGTGATTACCAAAACATCACAAGATGCCAATTCCCATGACGAGCGCTCTGCATCAGATGACAACAGAAAAGTAACGACGGTCTATCAGAGATAACGCCCAGCACTTCAAAGACACCTACGATTAAACTAAGTGCGTCAACGACGAAAAAACTCATACATATCGAGCGTATCATTAGGACACCAAATCTTCCCGAGTGCCTAACCAGTTGGTACCGTCGATCTCCTGGCAGACATCTCAGGTATAAACTAACAGCGAAGGAAAAAGTGAATTTTGGAATAACAATTAGTATAAATCTAAATTTGTCTCCTAAATTGTGAGTAGAATTAATAAACAAAGTATCTAGGTTTAAACAGAATGTAAAAACCAATTCTGGGGACTTTCCTAAATCGCAATCGCTAACTGAAGATTGAGGAATACCGGAAAAGCTCTAATTACCTCCCTCATTTAGTTTAATCATTTTTATCGATGGCCTTGAATTCAATGATAAAATCCTTTTTCTGATATTAATTTAATTTATTGCTCGTGTTCAGATAATTGAATGCTTAGCGCGCAAAACACTCTCTTGTCATTGAACAGTATATTTATATGAATGAAAATCTTACATAATTTATCATTTAAGAAAGTTACAGTTATCACTCTGAGTGCATAATCTTAAGTTCCAATTTTCGTTAGATAAATGTTTAGCAGTCGGTTTTTAAAGAAATCTATTTTTATAATTTTATTATCAATTTCACGAAATCCCTTGGCTACCAACTTCTATAAATTGAGCATTTTCAATACTGAAATAATCAGTTGATTCCAGCAAATATTTCGTGCGAATCGGTACAACAAGACCAATTAAAATGCTCGCTTACTTTCTCGTTGCTGCTGTTCTTCCAACATTGATTTTGGGACACGGAATTATCCCATGTAATTTAACTGAAGATTGACGAAAAATATTTTCTCATTAAATTTGAAACACAGGTCCCGGAGGATTGCCTCCACCAACGTCACTAACTATTTCTGGTTGCCCTGCTTCGCCATGTCAAGTTAGGAATGGAGATTCTCTCACATATACCGTTGGTTTTGTACCAAGTAAGACTAAAAACTTTTCTTCAAAAATTTGTGTTAAAACATATGAATAAATTGTGTTATTTTTTAGATTCTGCATCGCCAACAATGACACTGTCAATCACTTCAACTGTTCTCGGAGAAACTAGGGATAGTAATGAATAATCAAATATTCGATAGGAAGTTAAAAAATTAACGAAGTGAAAATCTCGTTTTTAGTTGAACTCGGACCTTTAAGTAACGCTTGTACGAACATGTCACCAGCATGTCCCACTGTAGCAAATCAACCAGTTACACAAAGTGCAACCGTTCCGATTGTTACCGATTTGCACGATGGTATTCCTGCTCAGCTAAGAGTCACTATTACAAACTCCGCTAATGCTGTCCAACTGTGCGCTTTAATTAATCTTCTTATGATGTAAGGCAAGATTGTATGTTTTAATGAATTACACATCCATTTAAAGTGTAATTTTTAATGAAGTTCACGACTTATTTACTAAGCTTACGTATATTTCCTGCCCTTCCATGAATTCACTTAGACAATTTTCATAGTGACAAAAGTTCGCATAATCTTAAGCTTCACTGAGGAAAATATCTACAAATATCATACGACGCGACGTAGGAATTGTGCTTATAATATACGCCGCTGACGTATTTTGTCCACCGTGCACGTATTACAAACGCCGTGCACATATTACGAACGCCGTGCACATATTACGAACGCCGTGCACGTACTATGTGAACTCATAACACGTTCGTTACGTATGGCATACTACACAATACTTAAATAAGGTTGATGATACATTCACCGCGTATATAATACGTCGGCGGCGTATAATATAAAAACACAATTCCTACGTCGTTTGTAGATATTGTCCTCAGTGTTCTTATGCGTTGTACTGTATTGCAGATCCGTCTCTCCGTATTGTAAGTAGGAGAAAAAGGGTCACATGACACAGTAATCTTTGTCCCTCAGACCTTTGAGCGTAACAGAGATGTCGAAGAAGTCTTTGCGACTGTGCTTTTCTATTTTAGGAGAATTTTTCAGCGAATATAAAAACTTATCTTTTGACCTATTTTTGTGAGTCAAACCACACCTATTTAGACCTATACAAAGTAAAGAGGGTCACATGTGCTCAATGCAGCGAGATTGTGATGAGTAAAATCCGTCCGTCCGTCCGTAGCCAAATTTTTCAAGACCATTGAACCGATCGTTCTTGATTTTTTCCCTGAAACGTACAAAAATGCCCATGTCTAAGTTCAAATCAAAGATGCGCAGAGGTGTCAGAAAACAACGAAAACGAAAATTCGCAGAAATCGGTGGAGTGGATCAGGCTCTAGAATGGCCTAATTCACGTTACTTGACCGTACGCAATAAGAGGTTGTAGACGATTTAGAGAATAACTTTCAAACACAAAGTTATATGATACTTTGAGGTTAAATAGAGTCGTGGGTCTGTCTCTGGCCCTAGGTCGATTTATTAAGACTACTTCGGGTGAGTTTTCGGCATTACCTTAGTTAATTTCTGTTACGTATGGGTTTCTTTGCAATATCTATTCTGATACGTACGGGTCTCTTGCAATAGGATTTTGATCACATCATAGATTACATGCTATCTGACCACCTTAAGTGAGTGAATTTGTTTTATAAACGAGATAATCATGGAATCCGTTTTTGTCTTTGATTTTCAACCAAAGGTCAACACAACTCTAATACAAATAAATAAACTACTCACTGCATTATTTTCGACATGATTTTATTGATTAGTCGCGAACAAAAGATTTTGTTTGACGATAAAAATACTTTCGGAAAGATTGTTCATCTAGTTTTAATTTAATCATCTCCTGGCGTTATTAGTCCATAACCAATTTAATGATTATAATGAGCAGTTCAAAAACGTATGTAGTCTTTACAATAAAAAAAACTATCGATTCTACTAAAGTGCTTTGATTATTCCGTCAGCGTGCTGTAGAAAAATCATTAGTCACGATAAATAAATCTTCCATTTTTTTGCGGTAATTGTTAGGATTCGCATCATCATCATCAAACTTTATAGACCATTAATATAGTTTTGGTGTGATTTCTTCTAGTTTCATTCATTCACTGATCAACTAGGAATAATTTCAGTTTAGGGGACATATCTATTTGAGTGGGGGGAGTGGGAGGGAATGATAGGGGACCTCCCCCAGATCACAAATATGCAACCTGTAGGTGGCGCTCGAGCTCCTTTTGGAAGTTACAGTGGTTCAAAATTTTATATGTCCTCTATCATTACCTTTGTAATGTATCCCAGCGGCCCTGAAAAGGGTCGTTTATTGTAGTGAGGTGGGGACCCTTCGCTTCGTCAATCGCGAAGTATTTTATGACTCCAAACCTGGGTTAGTGCATACTTAGCGAATGTTTACACAGGTAAAGCGCCGAATTCTCTTCTATTGTGTTGCTAGCGCCACCTGCCGGAAGTTGATACTGCGCTTTCCATTCATCCCCACCTTTTAATTAGCCCCTTACACTATTTTCTTGTCATTTTATGCTCGAGCGCCACCTACCGGTTGTATATTTGTGATCTGGGGGAGGCCACCTATCATTCCCTCCCACTCCCCCCCCCCTCAAATAGATAGGTCCCCTAAACTGAACATCAAAAAAGAAGTGATTTTTCAAGCTTTTTTCATGATCTCACTAATGTGGTTCCGCTGAGTCACAGTCGAATATATCCATGGATGTTTCTTCAACTTTAGATGCTAGGGGGTACAAGCCTTCGATTAAAATACTAATATCTTCGTATATCGCCGCGCTGTTGTCCTTCCGGACCCACCGAAAATGACCATTTTTTGAACTAAAAATGAATATCTTTCCCCAACCACGTCGGCTTAAGAACTGTTCATACCTCAAATATTGTTGGTCTTGACCCCGCCCACAGACCCTATAAGTTTTGTGTTTGTTTGTTTTCATTTACTGAAGTTATTAGCAATATAAAATTTTTACGATATTCTTACATGACCTTTCAAAGTATCATACAGAACCTCAATGACAATGCAAAAGTCAGCTCTCTTTTGTTTCAAAACTCTCAGAAAAAACCAAGGAATCGAATGAGCCACCTGGCTTCGATATCTGGAACTATAAAATACTATCTCTACAGTGATAATCTCTACCAGAGAATTATATGTAGACCAAACTCGTAGACGTTTTGCACCACCCAGGCCGTCCCTTTTACTATGACGTTCAACACCACCCAGGCCGTCTTATTCTACTTTATCTGGGGGAATATTCTTCCTACTCCGCAGACACCAGATTTACTACTTGGTTGTTGTTTCTCTTTTATCTGGGGGAATATTCTTCCTAGTCCGCAGACACCAGATTTACTACTTAGTAGTTGTTTCTCTTTTATCTGGGGGAATATTCTTCCTAGTCCGCAGACACCAGATTTACTACTTAGTAATGAAACTCACAACTGTTCGTATTCGAATGATTTATTTCAGGAAAAAAGCAACATATTTATACGGAAAAAATCCTCAATTCATGCTACGTTAAAATTTAAATATACTAGATTTACAATAGAATTTACAAATTGAAAAATGAAGTATTTTCTCCAAAAATTATTCGGAGTTCAACATGAAGTATTTTTTTATTTTAAATTTGAAGTAAAATTTTCCGAATTCAACAGGAACCACTTGTATTTCACTTTCATTTAAGCTGGTTCAACTCTTCGCGAATTGACTCTTAAAGAACAGTTTGGGAAAAAGATCTGCATATGCTCAGACAGCCAAAGAGCTGTAAAAGCGCTTGGTTCATCGATGGTGGACTCGAGACTAGTCCTGGAATGTAAAGGTTGTCTAAACGCTATTGGTGTCAAAAACGAGATCAAGCTTACTTGGGTACCAGGACATGAGAATATCATAAGAAACGAAAGAGTGGATGAATTAGCGAGGCTAGGGGCTGGTGAAAAATTCATCGGACCTGAACCTAGGTTCGGTATATCGAAAGAAGTTAAAATCTGAATGGTTACGCAATGAGCACACTAAAGCCTGAAGGGGGTAAACATACCAAAATATTCTGCAAAACCCCGTCTAAAAGCTGGAGTCGCGAACTCTTGAACCTTAATAGAAGAGATGTCAAAAGGGTCGTTGAGGCTATAACCAACCATTGTAACCTAAACAAATATCTCTTTGACATTAAAATTAAGGATGATCCGAGATGTTTATGCGGAGCCAGTGAAGAGACAGGGGCACACGTGATAGGAAGCTGCCCGAGGTACAGGAAAGCAAGGATGAGGTTATTGGAGAAACCTGAATTGAACCAAATAGAGTTAAACGTAGAAAAACTAGACTTAAGGAAACTTGCGACATTCCTACAAACTACAAGGAGATTTGAGTAGCATATATATCCGACTAACCTACTCATTCCAGACGAACAAAGCGGGTTGGAGTATCAGCACTTTTGCTCATCATTTTATACTGAATTCGACTACCTGATGATGACGTTACCTTAATATTATCCTTTGGTAAAATCAATTTTATGAATAAACGAAGGAAAGGGGAGTTGGCACAAAGGATCACGGATCCAGGTGCCTGTCTAACAAGACCTCCCTTAACACTCCTTATCTATCTATCCAAAAATTTAAATTGACTCACCCCCTCATAAATCTCTGAGAGACTTCATAGTAAATTTTACAACCCCCACCCACCGAACATGGATCTTCATTTGAAAAAGTGAGTTTTACGTAAGTAACTGTTTAAGAGGATATGCGTCCAAGGAATTTCAACTTTTATGTTACATGACATTTTTTTCTGTGACGGTGCTGTTACGCAAATTTCTATGAAAGACTTACCAGTGTGGTCAAGCGAGACAAACAAGCGATAAAATGCAATATTTCAAGAATCTGTTACAGAAGCAAATGAACAGATAATTTAACGATCCTTTTACGAGCAACTAAAGTCACATGGCTTTTGACACTTTGAAAAAGATGAATTTTTTTTTCAAACGACTTTACATGCAGTTCGCATTTAAATCGTTTATGGAAATATTGCTCATAAAAACAAGAGAAAAGACATAAATATAAAAGTAAAAACGTTTTACGATAATTACACCGTATTTGGTATACTTGTTCCATACCATTTTCTAATAATTAAAATTGAGTTAAGAAGTTTATCAGTGCGAATTGTTTGAATATGTTTTACGTAAGCTAAATGCTGGATGAACGACAAGTGCGTTTAATTTGTGGCAACTGTATAACACTACGAACTGGTTCAGTTCTTCACATATCTTCACAACTGCAACACGAAATGCGACATAATAAATTTTAATGGGTTTTACAATTTATGGCTTAATGTTTTGAAATTTTTCAAATATTTGTTAGATTTAAGTGCATGAAAATTAGAAATCTTACATATAGAACCATGTACTAACACAACTCCAGTTTAATTTCTCAAAGGGAACTATTTTGGTGATTTCATAATATTAAAAAAACAATTTACTTGTTATAAATGGTTTTTCAATCATTTAGAGAAACCGCACAGAAATAGGTCACAGGGTTCGCTTATGTCAAAGTAAACAAAATTTCGTGGCAATATCAAGCGAGGAAAATCGGTTTGCTAGGCTCTTCATTCTAGAAGTATGCTTTCACATCGCACACATGAATCACATGGACAATTAGGCTATCAAAACTTTAGATGGCGCGTTTAACAAATGTAAAGTATGAACGCGTAACAAGATGAATTGCTATAGTTTGTTACATAAGGTGACGTCGAAGAAGATATTTGATCACAAGAAACGGAAGATTTGTAGTGAGTATTGGTGCAAAGTGATCTGCGCAAAAGTCGAAACTATTCATAGTACATAGAACTCGTCAGAGGTGTGCGGATGAAACGCCTTTGCCAACCTGACTGGAAAATCCCATCCAAAAATGAAAATCTTAGGAACTCCCATACAAAAGAAAAGATCATTAGTCAGCGAAATTTGTGATGAGTCCGTGGGTGAGTATGACGATGGGAGTTCCACAAGGTAGTGTCCTGGGTCCACTCCTTTTTTTGATCTTTATTAATGACTTGCACCGTCTCCCCCTAAAGTCTCACCCATATTTGTTTGCGGATGACACTAGCATCTTCTCATCTTCTGTTTGTTTTGCAAACAACATTGTCAATGTCAACAATCACCTCAAACTGTTATCGGATTTTTTTTAGGCCAATCAGCTTACGGTGAATTTCAAGAAGACCAATGTTGTGCATTTCAGATCTACCCGTATAACGATTGACAACTCTCTGAAGGTTGAGTTAAATGGAAATGTGATTCTTTCAAATATTTGAGTGTGATTTTGGATAAGAACCTTAGTTGGAATTTCCACATTACCAATTTGTCTTCTAAAATTTCTGGGCAGATTGGCATTTTGAGAAAGTTGCGTTACGGATTGCCAATTGGGATTTTGTTAACCTTGTACTTCTCAATGATTCACTCTCGCCTATCCTATCGTATTGGCTCATAGGGTTGTGCTAATAAAAACTTGATTGAGAACCTTGAAAGGAAACAGAGGATTGCCTTGAGAGTTGTCAATAGATTGCCATATAGGTACCCTTCAGAGCTATTGTACTTGGATTTCTGCCCTAAGATCTTATCTGTCGGTAAAATGTACTGATATGCAGTTTTTAAATTTGTGTTCGATGCCAATAGAGATCTATGTCATCATTCTGTCAATTTTCGTAGACCGGGACATCGCTATCCTACGAAAGGGTGTAAACTGTTATTTGACCCTTTTTCAAGATCTGTTTTAGGTAAACGCAGAGCTATTGTTGCTGGGGCTAACTTGTTTAACTCATTACCTTTAGATGTACGCCCATCGATCACCCAAGCTCAATTTTGTCGTTCTTTAAAGTCGTATCTATTAACGAAATAGTAAGTTTTTGTTTTTTGAAGTTTTTTTTGAATAAAGAATTGAATTGAATTGAATTGAAATTTGTGATTATCTGTCCCTCGCACCCTGCAGTCATTCAGTGCACTGTTTTATTCACACGCAATTCTGATGAAATAGAGAAATATCGTTTATATGGGCAGTAACAAGGTTATTATTTGTGAATGTTAACGTAAGTTTTTCCTGCAATTTAGCCAATTACGGTATATACAGCATTATCATTATTTTGTTCACTGAAGTGAATGATAAGACAATAAGAAACTTGAGCGAAAAAGGAAACTACATTTTTAAAATGTGTATATTGGATACTGAACCATTTATCATAGAACCACACAACAGAATTGTTTGCTAATAGAAGTTTGAACAGAGTTCTACCGTTTTCGAGCGGGCTCAGTTCAGTGGTATCGGGATCAGTTTAGAGTTAGGATGGGACTGGAGGTCTCATGAGGGTCGGCTGTCACACCTCTAGTACTCGTTGAGGTTAACTGATATTGATGATGTAATGAATCAAAGTAAACTCAGGAAAAATATGAGAAATATTTCCTGTTCTTTTACATAATTCGGTTCATCTAACCCTTGCTGCTTCCGTTATTTATTTTGACAGAAAGAGATTTTTGCACAAGACTTCTTTCCGCGTTGGAAACGGGACGGGTTAGCTCAGTGGTAACGTACTGGCTTTCCACCAAGAATATCCGGGTTCAATCCTGGTGGGGGCAAGTTCTGTTGTATAGGATTTTTCTTCAATATCTAGCATGAAAGTAACGCTCCTAGGCACACCCAGGCTTCATAATTTGGGTAGTTGAGGATTTGGTGCCGCAACGAATCGAACACAGGAGAATGATAAATATGACGTCACCCATAGTCTGACTTATGGCGGAGATATAATTAGCATCAGAAGAAATCCTAATTTTAAAATGCTAGCTACCATTTGGAGCTGATCAATTTTAAGATCTTTGAACACCGAATCATTTCCCTCTGAGCTGTCAGTTGAATGTGAATTTTTTGGAGCACCCTACTTGGGACCCTATTTTCAATATTTTGTGACATTGAGATTTTTCCAACGAGAATTATTTCTCCCTAACGAAATACCACGAGAGAAGTTTACGAGAAATTGTCACATAAAATTTGACATTTACGAAAATTCTCACAAGAAACGTCAAAAGTCACGAATTGAAAATTGAATTTCTCCAAATCACGACATATCGTGACTTAAAATCTCTGTAATATTGAAAATAGGGCCCCTCGGGCAAATTTTCTACGATGAATGCCTTTTCACGCTTCCTATAAAAAACTGTTGAGTTTTGTGGTTTGTGTAACCCTGCATCAAATCTACTGTTACATGTCCTTTGTATGATATGCTCTTTGCATACCAGTTTTAGTCTGGTTCGTACCATTACACAATAAACATTGTTTGTTTCGATCACTGGCATTTCTATTACTGCGAGGTCCATAGCTGAGTCCCACTTATTTCAACAAAAACTACTATCAATATTAAGGTCACAACTCAGTCAGTACGGCGAATTCTGTTTATAGAACTCTGCAACTCTGCTACAGCCGAAATAGGGGGTGTAACCTGAGTACTATAAACAAAATTTCTAATCAGTTAGGAGTTGTAGACTTTGTTTCAGAGTACTTTTGACTGAAAGAAACGTGATGCGAATAAATCGCGTAAGGTTTGTTGAAAGCTTAATTTAGCAAAATTATTTTTATTTCTGTCAAGTTGAGCTTTCAGACAAACCTTACGCAATTTATTCGTATCGCACGCAAATAAACTCCTCCTTTAGATACAAGAACTTAGGATTTCGAACGTTATATTGTCTAAACCAAAGAATTGTGAGATTGCGTAAACGAGACTTCCATCTTAACATTTTCCACAATTCATGGGAAGGACATTACCACAAATCATCTCGTGCTAACAGTCACTTTTCATTTATTTTAAATTGGCCACAAAGATTGCATTCTCTGAATCGTTACCGTATTAATCTTGAAAGTTAAGATATCAACACTAAGAACAATAAATTAATGAAATTTTTCCCATATCCATTTAAAAGCCTAGTTAATTGCGAAAAGAATATGAAAGAAAACAAAGGAGATTATAGCGGAAATTTAGTGTTATTGCATTGTGTTTTCTTACCAAAGGTATATCTTCATGAAGATAATGGTGAAACAACAAATATGTAACTTTGAAATAAGATAATTTATTTGTAATGTACTTTTCACTTCTATGTACCACCTCAATGGGCATTGTAGTGCTGTTAATCCATATCTCCATTCAGGTTCTAATTTACGTTATATTCAGCAATCATCTGTATACTTAAGGCAGATCTTTGCTCATAGCCGCTATTACTTTATTCAAATTGAATACTGAAAATAAATTGAACATGTAACGTAGCACCACATAACAATAGATGCATAAATATAACACGACCTTTTAATTAAAATATTCTGCTTATTAATTAAATTTCAAAAAAATGATCACATGAGAATGTGACTGGTTTATCAATTGTTTCGTTCAGACATTGTAATAATACAACAAAGACGGTCTGAAGATGGATGGAAGAAAAGTGTACGCGTTCACGCGTTCCATTCGTTTTCGGTAATAATCAAAAATCATAAGAACCTCAACTTAATTGTAATATTCATGCAGCACACCGTCGTATTCATAATTACTGGCAATGTGATGCCCTTTGAAGATAACGAAACGAAAATTTATAATTACATTCGAAGGTAGAATTTAAATGGATTTCTTGATGGCATCGGTAACGATTGGACTTGTGAAGATAAAGTGTTTTTAGGGTAAAAACCATTAACCTGTTCAGTAGGTTGGTGAGTTTATTATTAATTGATTGATTCGTTACGCGCGAATGAAATAATACTAGGGGGACAACACCGGTTACGAGCCTGTTTAGAAATTGCCTTAGTTACGAGCCCCCATTGTCTTTTCCTTTGTTGTCAGAAAAGAACAAAAGAAAGGCTCGTAACTAGCACGGGGATTGTAACCAGTGCACTTACCCTATTTTATTATACGTGAGGAAAAAATAACTAATTCCAATTCGAGCGAATTACGGCCCTCGCTCCGCTCTGGCAAACTTTCGCTCTTGTTGGAATTCACTACTTTCTCCCCAAGTTTAACATAATATTTGTTGTGCTTGCGCGTAAGAAAACGAGTGTTTCCACGACAAAGTGTTCATTCAGTGTAACGTGGGAGCGGTAAGAAAATAACTACTTTCTCACATGCGGTAAAAACGTAGCTACTTTCTCACCGGCAAGAATATGTAACCAACCCGCAAGCATGAAAAATATTATTTTGTCGAAACAGGACACCTTAAATGATTCTCTCAATCATTCAATGACTAACTTCAGAAGAACTTAAGAAATGAAATCAGCAAAGTCAAGCTTCTAAAAAATTATTGTATTTGATTGTCTATAGCGAGTGAACTAATAGAAGCATGAAAGCACTTGAATGGTCGAAACAAAAGTCATTTTAGCCGAGCTCTGAGTTGCATTTTATAGGAGCAGAAACAATCATGGCTGCGTTGTCTGGAATGTCCTCGTCCCAGCGAACAATAAATTGTATATACTAAAAGTGGCGCTGCGTTCTACGTAAAACAATGCCAATTACATGGATTTTAGTGATGTGCTAAAATGCCTTTTTTCACAGTTTTCGTCCTTTCATTCTAATTGAACCGTCATTACAGAAGAGTAGCGATCTCTATTGAGGCTTGCATATATCATAGCGGAGGGCGTTACGCAGTGTCCACACCACAAAAAAGAAGTCCACGAACTCGGGACAAGGAACCACATGTACGCGAACTTTCGGGTAAATGCCATAATCCTGGGATATGACTTCTAGAATTGGGAGGGATGATCCATATCTCTAGAACTATGAGAGGTAGAAAGTTGCTTCCAAAAGCAAAGTTGTAGAGAATAAAATTTTAGCGAATGCATGTCTCAGGTTTTTGGGTAAAAATGCCCCAATCCTGGGATATGACCACTTCTAGAACTGGGAGGGATGATCCATATCTCTAGAACTATAAGAGGTAGAAAGTTGCTTCCAAAGGCAAAGTTGTAGAGAATAAAATTTTAGAGAACACGTGTCTCAGGGTTTTTGGTAAAAATGCCCCAATTCTGGGATATGACCACTTCTAGAACTGGGAGGGATGATCCATATCTCTAGAACTATAAGAGGTACAAAATTGCTTCCAAAGGCAAAGCTGTAGAGAACAAAATTTTAGAGAACACGTGTCTCAGGGTTTTTGGTAAAAATGCCTCAATTCTGGGATATGACCACTTCCAGAACTGGGAGGGATGATCCATATCTCTAGAACTATAAGAAGTAGAAAGTTGCTTCCAAATACAAAGTTGTAGAGAATAAAATTTTAGAGAACACGTTTCTCAAGGTTTTGGGCAGAATTTCCCTAATCCTGGGATATGACCACTTCTAGAATTGGGAGGGATGTTCCATATCTCTAGAACTATAAGAGGTACAAAATTGCTTCCAAAGGCAAAGCTGTAGAGAACAAAATTTTAGAGAACATGTGTTTGAGGGGAAAATGGCCCAATCCTTGGATATAACCATTTTTGAATGGTGTGAGATGTACTTCGGTAGGGCCTTTGACATTACCTTGGGTAATTTCTATGGATCTTTGAAATTCTTACAATTATAAAAGGACATAAAACGTTGGATTGTTTGCTTATTACTATATTAAGATACGTTCGAGTCTTTTTGCAAGATTTGTTCTATTTGCTACATCTATTCTGTTTGTCACATCTATTCTGATACGTACGGGTCTTTGGTTATGTTTCTATGTATTTTCATCGCTCTCATTATTGCATAAACTTTTTTTCTGATCTGTCGGTTTCTATCTATCTATGTATGGGCTATTTATTAACAATTTTTTTTCTCGAGAACTATTCTACCGATCTTCATGACATTTTTACTGGTCCCAAATAAAAAATTTCGTAGGCCGCTTTTCCGGGTAAAATCTGGAAAAGTCGCGGCATCTGAAAAAGTGGTCAATTTTAAAGGTTTTTCAGGTAATGCTCTGAGTTTTCGAATTTTAGCTTCGGAGTGACAATAGCTAGAGCGTTGGTTTCTTCTAGAAAGTTATAGAGTTTGGTCAGGAGAATCTTAAAAAAATGTCTGCCAATATCAGAGCGGCGCCATCTTGGATTTTCGTAAGAGAAAAATTTTGTTTTTTCTATTTTCGAATTTCAGCTCCAGAATGACAACACTTAAAGAGTAGATTTCTTGGGCAAAGTTATAGATATTGGTGAGAAGAGTTTTTTGAGATCCTAAAAAAATGGCTGCTAGCTGTCAAAACGATTGTAAAATCAACAAATTTTTTGCTTTCTCCATACAAAATCGGAAAAAGTGTGATTCAAATTACATCATTAAATGAAATTGTGCAAATATGTTTCAATTTTAGAAAATAAACGGCACATTTGGGAGGTATGATGTCGAACTGTTTATTGTTTAAAATAATATTCTCTACCGATTTTGAAAAAATCTTCTAACTCAATTATCATAATATGTTTTTCAGAAAAACAAAGTTGTTTGGAAAAAGCATGGAACGTTAAATTTTTGTATTCAGTGTGTGAATTGTGAATTAATTTCCTAAAATCTGCTTCACTCAACACAACTTGGATCAAATGCACTTTGTGTATTCCTTTAAAAAAAAGTCTTGAAGATCTCTGCTTTGAGATAATTTATTCGTGATCTTAAAGATTTATTCAATTATAAATTGTGTACCTATGAAATTTCCTAGAAACAACTTTTCAGTCGATCTCTAAACCAATCTGGGCATAAATACGCGAGATAATCGACATTTCGTATTCACCATT
>CM055404.1:8933404-8973305 GCA_029228625.1 Pseudolycoriella hygida
AACAATATCCACTTAGAATTGGCATTTAAACAAAAACACAAATTCCTATAATTAACAAATTGACAATTCACACCTTTTCTTTCCTAATTTGAACTCTAATTAAAAACGTAATGAGATTAAATAATCACCTGCACTTCACAGTCTTTATGCGATTCTTTTTATTTTGTTTATTTTTCGAAGAAAGAAAATCTTTAAACCTTACATCATATGAGACAATGAGACGAGATTTATTTATTAATGAGATTATGTATTTAATTATTTTTGTTTGGTTTCCAACAAAAAAAGAAATAACGAGAGATTTTTATTTTTATACACGAATTTCAGTAACTACGATTTTGTGTGTCGCAATTTTATTATCCAGATTTCTGTATGTAAACTTATGCGCATATTTCGTGGAACAATTGGCTCACAATTCAACATAAAACTATAGTTTGTGTGTGCGACGTCAATAATAACATGTGAATATTTATCACGAACTCGTAAACAAAATCATGTCGAAGGTAATAAGCAATAAAATTCCATACTTCACGTTGCCGTTTAATGTGGAATTTCGGTTTTTCAACAAATGCGCAAGCATGGTGGCAAGAAGTAGTGTCACAATTGTGACGCAAGTGCAATTTTTTAAAGTCATGTGACTCAAGAACTTTGTAACGCGTGAAATCATTGCATCAAATAAAAAATAACTGACATAAACATTTCTTCAATTAACTCTTTAGGTTTTTCCTATGCGTAAATGTTCAGTACAACAACCTGAACAGAAAAATCCTAATTAGTTAATTCGATGTAAGTTTACCTTTATGTACACAACCAATTGACAAAAGTGCGCCTAAAATTCAAATATATTCACCACAGGTTAACGCAAATTTCACATGATTTGTGCCATAATCAATGTGTTCCCGTTTAAAAAGTTGTCAATATCGTACATTACTCCTACCGTCAGGAATAAGTGAACACATTCCTTAAAGAATCGTGTAGGAATAGACCGTGTCTAGCATGAGATTTCATCAGGCAACATTGCTGCCTTCAATGAGTAGCGACATGCGACATCTACCTTTTTTCATACATTCATACGGTTCAACACAGCTGAGTCATTTCTATCCAGTAGCGCCACCATTGTTTCAATGAAAAATACGTTTCAGTAGAAAACAAATGACACCATCTATCGTGTGGGAATATCTTATGTCATTCTGTTATGTCACGCAAAATTTGTATGACAAAAGAAAGAGCGTTCACACATTCCGTCCGGCTGATTCACAGTGTTGACGTGGTGGCTCAGTGGTGACGCACTGGCTTTCCACCAAAAATGCCCGGGTTCGATTCCCGGTAAAAGAAGAATTTTTCATTCAAAAATATAGTCAAGAAACGTCCACAAGTTCACCCAAGCTTCGATGCTTCGTTTAATTGGGTAGTTACGGGATTCGATGCCTGTAACGAAACACGTACATACATTGACGTCACTCAAAAGGAATGTACACAAATGAATGGTCATCAGAATTGGTGGGAAAAAGCTGGCACAATGATAGTTCCGCCAACCTCCCCGGCAATAGCATCTGACAAACAAATCAACTACTGAATGAATGTGTGTAAAGAAAAGTGTTAGTCTAATAATAATGTATAATTGTAAAAAAAGATGTAAGAAACCATACGATAAATAAATAACAGTGTTGACAGTACATTGCGAAATTGACAGATACATAGAAGTTATTCCTTTGTTATTTGACATTAAAACAATAGAATATATTTTGCGTTTATCACTTTCGCAACTTACTGTCAATCAGGAGCTTCGAAGGCACCGTTACGGTGCGAATTATTCTAAGCGCAGTGCCTCGAGCCCTTCGACTAGCATCTTCCAAGAAACTGCTGGGGGATGTGCACAAATTACGTACAACATTACTTTGTCGATCTCTTCCCGCTTTCACACGAAATCGTACAATTTTGATAAATTACGTACGAATTGTGCTATACCAGTCCTAAATTGGCGCAAGACGAAAACCTCTCGTTGCGTAACATTGCTAAATCTTTAAATTACCAACAAAATGTGGGCCAACTAGGGAAAAGCCAAAACCCAGGGTTTAAAAATCAAAATCAAAATTGCTGAAATCAAATGATTTTGATGATCAGCAAAAAAAACGTTGAATTTTCATAACTAACGCAAAAAAGAAATGAAATCGAAAAATAAAAAAAAGTCGAAATCAAATCAAAATTGAAAATTTGTCATCAAATTTTTCATGAAATCACAATTTTTTAAAATCAAATCAAAAGTTTTTGAGCCCTGCTAAAACCTGCTTGAAATCAGTGTCCAATTTATGACGCAGGAAACACGATTTGTTTTTTATTTAATTTGACTTGACCCTTCGCCCTATAGTTAAGTACGCTACTGTATGAACTTTGGGATCTTCAGCCCCTTTACGTGCGAAGTACATACGCCAAGTGTTTTTCGATTGAAAAACTAAACGATGCGTTGAAAAGAATTGTTACTAGAGATGAGCGGGTCGACCATTTTTCGAAACCCGACCCGGACCGAACCCGACCCGATTATAATTTTCGAAACCTGAAACCCTAACTGTTTCAAAACCCGACCCGGACCGAAACCGACCCGAAAAAATTTTTCGAAACCAGAAACCCGAACTGTTTCAAAACCCGACCCGAACCGAACCAGACGCTCTAGTTTTTCGAAACTCACAACCCAAATTACTTCGAAACAAAAATTATTTCAAGGCCCGACGTCTGCATTCTTCACGGACCTTAGACTAAAACAAAATTCGTGTAATGTAAGATGGTTAAATTTTAGACCAGTTTTGTAAAATACAAAAAGTCAATAAAGGATCGTGACCCGAATAAAATAATACAACAACCCGACACGGACCGAACCCGACCCGATAAAATTTTTCGAAACCCGAAATCCGAACTGCTTCCAAACCCGGCCCGGACCGAACCCGACCCGATTAAAATTTTCGATAGCCGAAACCCATAAGCCCGAAAAAAACAATTCGGGTCAGGTTTTTCGAAGTTTCGGGCAACCCGCTCATCTCTAATTGTTACCAACTTTCTGAAGAAAAATCTGGTGTTATTAGCAAGAAAATTGTTCGGGTCATGTTGGCAACACAACATTATAGGATTCTGTTTTTTGAATATTTCTCAACAGTAAATTGTTAAAAGCTCACTGCCGACATATGCGACGTAAAACATTCACAAAGAAAATTCAGAAGTTTTTCGGTCTGGAAGGAGATTTATTAAATTCAACTTGATAAGAATTAAATGTTAGATTTCGTTAAGGCGATTAATAACTATTTCAACTGTGATAGGATTGCATGGAGGGGATTGGTTCAAAATCAAGAACTTTTACAAGAACTTTTACTCTACAATTCTATTTTCATAGTAAAGAAATTCGTTATTTGTTTAATGTATTGTCTACTCAGGAATCGATCACAAATGACGTCGCAGTCCTAAATAATGTGGAAATAAAACGATTTTTGATACTTTTTCCCGCTATAAAATGGCACTGATCTGTTTTAATTTATAGCCAATGAACTGACACAAGCCTGCATTTTTTGAGCGGTTCTTTCGAATTGAATGTTACGCGTTGTGACAACTCTAGGAATCTAAGATTTTGTCTAAAAATTACGTCATTTGTAAAAGAAAGCCTTACTAAATCAACTGCATGGCCGCCAATGTTCAGTTATTTTTTTGAATGAAAAAGTCATAAATTAAAATAGATATGATTAAGATGATCACAGACAGGTAGTGAACATTGGATGATTCTTCTCTGCCCAACGGTAACTTTTGTTTCGTTAGAACGATTTGATCGGAAATGGATTCGTATTCTTCTATAATTGAGTCCAATTCATCACACCAATGTTCACCATATCGATTCAGCAGGTCAACACATTTCTCCTGCAAGTGAGCCAACTTCTTCAAATCGTATCCGCGAGCCGGTTGTTTGAACAGTTCGGAACAAAGATACGTATATTCCGGATCAGACGACAGTAAACTGTGAAGATCTGATTTCGAAAAATTCGGCTTACACCTTTCACATTCGCAACGGAAGTCTAAGTTAGCTGCCAGATACTCTTGGCAGTGTTGAACTGACTGCTCACAGCGCAGATCTCCGAAATATGTGACAAACAATTGTTGTCCCGCTTTAATCGGTCGAACGGTGACACAATATCTCAGCTTTCCCGCACGTTTGACCATCACATGCGGAGCACACGCATGATTGAAATACGAACAGATAATGAAAGCTGCTTCGTCTTCAATGGTTTCGTAGTCGACGTTTCTGAAGTTGTTGATTGAAATGACGACGTAGTGATGCAGTGACAGATGCATCAGAAAACGTCTCTTCGATTCCGAGTCGAACTTCTTTTTAATCGATTTCATCATCATGAGACTGTGGTAGATCATGTACGCTGGTCGAAAATACAATTTTTTATTTTTTTCCGAAGCGAATGTGTTGAGCTGCAAAAGGGCTCGATATTTCGATTTCATGTTGGTCAGTGGTTCCGGGACATTCTGCGTGGTCTCGTTGAGAGCCTCCTCCACAAATTGCATTAAACTGTCGACAGTTTCGAAAATATTCAAGGCAATCAGAATGGAGCGCATATAAAATTCATTCGGTGATTTCGTATCGAATGCATGCTCTTCGCATTCGATTTTGTGGTAATCGTTGGCGTTGGCGCATCGGCTATCACAGAACAATGTACTCGTACAATATGCACAAGCGATAAAGTTCATTGTAGTTCTAAGGCAAGCTGAACAGTTGATATGTTGTACTCCAACCAATCGCGACGTGAACGCATCCTCAACCAATATGGTTTGTCCAGCAGGGATATCAGTCTTTGCAATGATATGACGACCAAATTTCTTGTTAAATTCGATGTGTAACACGTTCGCCATTCCAGGAAATCGGTCATCGTCATCGTAACTTAACTTTGGCACAAAGTCTCCAAATTCGTTGCTACATTTCATCAATCTCAGGCAATCTTGACGTCGGCTTTCTAATTCTGGCATTAAATGTGTTGGATAGTTCGCTTCTTTAGCCAGTTCAATGTCGACGAGGCACTTTTTATACATTTTCAAACGAAAAAAGCAAGCCGATCGATTTGCATATGCCAAACTTGTAAATTCGGAATTTTTTTCCGCAAAACACAGACTTGCATTGTAGTATTTCATTGCCTCCCGCCAATCATTCGTCTTAAACGCTTTATTGCCGTTCGTTTGGAAGACCGACGATTTTTTATCACTTTTCTGTAAGTTGAACGTTCTCTCCGCTTTGTATTTGCAAATGTTTTCGAAGCACGATTTACGGAATTCGACCGGCGTATTCTTAAATAAATTGACATACAAACTATTGTTTTTCGATTCTTTTTGCCACAAAAAATCCATAATTCAAATAATTTTCTTTTTCTCAAAAATTAAAAGACAAAATTTACAACTTTGTGTAGCGAACCAAAACAAAACTTACACTGGTTCACATGCAACTATAACAACAACAGCACTGTCTACAGTGTGCATTTTCGCTGCATGGAAAATATGCCATAATATGCTACAGTGGTGTGCGCCAGCATGTGGACATCATCGGTTTCATTCGTTCGTATACCGCACTGCGACGAAAGTTCGTTTTGCCGTCTTTCCAGTCTTTCGCATATATTGATACAGAGTTCTAGGCTATATACCGACATAGTACACGTGAAACTTTCGAAGGATATAATATGGTCCTCACGCCGAAAGGTATTTAGTTTTGTGTTTTGTAATATCTGTTGGTTGATGATGATGACTTATTACCCGCAATAAAATTTGGGTGTATGCCGTTGCAACCTCCATCAATTATGTGCTGAGTGTAAGTAGTGTACTTTCAGTAGTAGTGACAATCGGGCACAAATATCTTTGGGCCAAATAAATCCAGATAAAATAAGTCGGAAAAAAAATCTCGTCAAAAGACGATCGTGTGCTTTCTTTCAAATTTACTTGTTGTGCCGTTTTATAGATCTTTTCAATGTATTTTGTATGGAAAAAACTGCAAAAGAGCTAAAATTTGACAGAAAGTAAATTTAGAAGCACAAATCACGAGCCCGTGACGCATCGCTCCTACCCTTGCAACGTACCCCCCGGAAAATATTTTTCCCGGATACTGCGGAAAATGCTAAGGTTCTTGCAGATTTCACAACCGCGCTGTACTCCCATACTCCCAGGGTAGTTAAATTTTTACGTGTAAAATTTGAAAGCGTACAAAAATGATTACGTTGGGGGGCCCGGCATTTTTGTAATCAAATGTGAAAATATTTGAAAAGAGTTTTCTGCGTTTCATGGCCTTGCGTCACGATTTCATTTCCTTTTAAAAAGGGTTTTTGTTGCGATTACTAATTATAGGTTCACGGGCAATGTGTGGCAATAAAGCAATAGTGAAGTTATATCAGAAAAGGACAGGCGGCAGAGAAGATAGGGGGAAAGTATCGTCTCTTGTGGGGAGTGAGAGCTCCTAGTTGGATTTCAGGTGGAGCCATTTGCACGTTAAGTCGTTTACAGAGCGTGATTTGGGCCCATAACCGTGCACGAGTGACTGGTTACAGGGCAATCGCCTTACTTAATAATAACAACAGAGCGTGATTTAGCTGCAGGGAATGGGGGAGAGAAGAGTCCAAGAATAGGAAATACCGTTGACCTGCCGGCGAGTGTATTTTTCGTAAGGGTTTAGGGCGGGACGATTTATGTTAACAAAATTATAAACCAATGATTGAAACTTGTTCTACATAGAATCCCACACAAAAAATTCTAAAAATGATCAAAATGTGAGATAATTCTTGTTTTGGTGGTTTCCACCCTAGAATACATATTTTCTACGGCTGCTATACCATCTGTAGAGTAGAGTCTACTTCTCGTATCAACATTCAAAAAAGCCATTAACAATTCTTCCATAATACTTCCAAATTGTTAAACAAAAGTGAAGAGATCAAAAATGTTGCTGAAGAAAGGTAGAAGTTTCAAATTTTGAGTCAGTCAGAAAGGACGATTTTGAGATATTTCAATGTGAGTGGTCTCTTCATTATACTGCGTGGCTAATGGCATCTTGTCTTAATAATTGCTTCACTACTGGAGAATTATTATCCAGAACTGTGCAAGACAGGACATCTGACTCCAGTTTTCAAATCCGGCAAGAAAGTTGATATGACCAATTACCGTGGCGTCTGTGTGTCACCAAACTTTGCGAAAGTACTCGAAATAATAGTTTTCGAACAGCTTAAATACAACATCTATCCGCATTCATCACCCAGTCAGCACGGATTCTTTCCTGGCAGAAGTGTAGAATCCAACCTGATGGAGTTATCAATCCTGGTTCATGAATCCTTCAATAACGATATGCAAACCGACTTGTTTTTTGCTGATATACACAAAGCCTTCGATGTTATCCACTGTATTCAGTTATTGATGAAATTGGCAAATGATAAATACCGGATTTCCAATTCACTGCTTCTTTGGTTCCGATCTTTCTTTCATCGCAGGAAACAGGTGGTGAAAATAAATTCCATTGAATCGGATTTAATACATGTTTCTTTTGGAATTGGTCAGGGCTCCGTGTTGGCTACTATATTTTTTGTGGTCTTCTTCAATGATTCTGACTGTGCCTCTCACCCTACTAATGACATCAATTTCGCCGACGACAAAAAACTTGTTCATAACAGCATCTCATCAATTGACGATACGATCTCAATGCAAGACTCAATAGACAAGTTCGTGAAATGGTGCTCCGTCAATAATTTTGAATTAAATGCTGGTAAATGCAAAGTAATATCTTTAACCCATAATCGTTCACCCATTCTGGCTAACTACAAAATGAATGGTCAACCGATCACCCGTGTTTATAGCACCAAAGACATCGGAGTCACCTATAATGACAAGTTCTCTTTTAAGGACCACTATGAGCTGACATCAAAGAAAGCTTCTTCCAAGCTTTCTTTTGTTAAGCGCCAATGCTACGGACGATTCAACGTCAACGCTGCAAAGATGCTCTTTTCAGCCGTAGTTCGCTCTCATATTGAATTCGCCAGTACGATCTGGGCACCTCACCATTCAGTCCACATCCAGTCATTAGAGAGTATTCAGAGGCAATTCGTTCTACACGCCAACCGTGATAGATACATTGACAACGATAACGAAAGTTATCGCATCCGCCCATATGCAAATAGATGTGCCGACCTCAACCTTAAATCACTTCTACGACGACGCACCAACGCAGCAGTATTCTTCATTCATGATATTCTGACTGGCAAATTGAATTCGAAGTTCCTTCGTAATAAGATTGCTCTGAACGATGGCTCGAGAGTATTGCGTAAATATTCCATGATTCGGATATCCGGCAAAAACTGTGATTATTCACAATTCTCACCGTTTAACTTCGCAAGTCGGTTATTCAACCTTGCTGCTGCTCACGTAGATCCGACGCTACCATCTCTTACATTCAGGAATGAAGTTCGTGGGCTTGACGACTCGATTTTTGGCGCATTTGGTATGGTTGGATAGTGTTTGCTTGGTGCTTTCTTTTCACTTTTATTTCAACTAAAACCGGAAGCACTATTTTTCGAAAGTTTAAAAAAAACTAAAATACAATTTCTTTTCATGTGGCCAATTTTTTGCTGTACTTTTCCTCATTTCATCTTGACGACGCCTGTGGCTTTTTTTTTGAAGTTTGGCCTTCACATATTTGACGACGCGTTGCGATGCCCGACGATGATTATTTACTTGACGATGCTTTGGCAAATTTTTTTTATTTATATACCTTCTTCATTATTGACCTTTTGTCGATTTATTTAATTATTCACTTTGACGATGCTGCTTTGGCAAATTTTTATTTATTACCTTTTTTATCGACTTTTCTCTATTTCTTCTTTATCCGTATCGATCATCGTTTTTTGTTTATATTGTATTTTCCTTTTATTTTCACGTGTTTTCCTACATGTAAATGTTTTATATTTATTTATAAGTATTATGACGTTTTTCATGGTTTTTTAACGAGGGCTATGACAGCAGTCATAGTCACTCTTTTTCCATGTCAGCTAGTGTATAGTTAGACAATAAAATTATTATCATCATCATTATAGTCGCACCAGGTGCCATTAGCATTTCAAATTGTCAATATATCGGCGCGTTGCAGTCTGACAAACACAAAAAATTTAACCCGAGAGTATAAAGGCTGATGCTATTGGCACGCGCGTGCTATTAGCCAGTCCACATTGGAGTAAACTATTGGCACGCGCGTTCCATTAGCCAGTCCTCACTGGAGTAGGCTATTGGCACGCACGTCCTCACTGGAGTAGACTATTGTCACGCGAGTGACATTAGCCAGTCCTATGTGAACGGTCTATTGGCACGCGAAATTTCAGTCGCGCGAAAATCATATTCCATTTTGCTTATGACTGAAATTTCGCGTGCCAATAGACCGTCCACATAGAAGTGACTTATTTCTTAAAACTTTTCCAAAAGTTGATTTGCCCTAAATTTTCCTCATTCGTAACACATGTACTAACATAAAATAACCTAATGAATTTATCTAGTACTTTTCATTTCGTTTTTTTTTCAATAGGGCATATTACGCAGTAGTAGTTTCGTCTAGTACTACGCAGTTTATCCAGAACGGAAGACTACCGCCTTAGTTATTTTCATAGCTGAATACGGTCATTTTACAAACTACTTTGAAGTATAATCCCGAACAGAACACTAGCGCAAAATTTAGCTATGAAATATTTACTGACATGTGGTAAATGGGTGAACAAATAGCGTAACCTATTCTAATTTGATTTTCTATATGAAAATATCTGAATGCATCCCTAAACGTAGTATTTTGGTGATCCATGTCAATGTGTAGAGGCTTCCTCTATGTTTCTAGGACGGAAACAGTTCAGCTGGGCATTAATCGTTTAAGTAAAGAAAGATCGCTAAACGTAGACATCTATTGGGAAAATTAATTTCTTAGTTTTAAAATACAAGTACGAATACAAATACAAGGCTGACACTCACTTTAAACTTTAAAATTGTAAGGATCCCACGAAACAAGAGTCTTATTACAATTAAAATAAGAGTAACAGTTTAAAAGAGGAAAATAATTTGAAAACTTTCGATAACATATGTAAAATATACTCAAGACGGACGTCGAATCTGCCTACTGACAGAATTCTATTTTTGTTTAAAAAAAATTTAAAGAAAATGGGCGAAAACAATGCCTAATATTTTTTGATGGTACGATTCGAGTGAGAACTGGCTAATGGCACGAGCGTGCCAATAGTCTACTCCAGTGAGGACTGGCTAATGGCACGTTCGTGCCAATAGTCTACTCCAGTGAGTACTGGCTATTGGCACGCGCGTGCCATTAGTCTACTCCAGTGTGGACTGGTCATTCCTGAGTATAAATGGTAAAATGTTTGCTTTAGTGGGTTCATATTCAATTTTATGGAAACGATGAATTTTGTGCTCCACTTCCTGATTACCTGATTAGGATTGTTTTGTGTCATCCGTCAGCACATATGTAATTCAAACTAATTAAACTTAGCACATAAATGGTGCAGTGACAGACATACAACTACAATTTTAAAGATTCCCATTCGAACAATAAAATATTCTTTACAAATTTTCACTCTTTCATTCAGCAGCTCGTCTTCCACGATGCATTGAACTCTTTTGTTAAGAAATATTTTCAACCAACAAATGTTATTTGTAAAGAGAATATTTTTTAATGAGAGGTAATTTTATAAATTAAATTGTAAATGATCGAAAATGTGATTAGAATTACCAAGCATTTTAGCAAATTACGTATTATTTAATCGCATCCGTTTTCGGATATTTAATTCACTTTTTATGTAACGATTTCTAATATACACATTATTTATTAGACGTTAGAAAACGTCAAAAATATTAATATCAACATTTATTATCCGAACTTTGGTGTCATTCCTCGTATTTTATGAACCTAGATGCTCTTGCGCCATTTTCGAAAAAAGCACAAGTCGAACAATCAACCTGGAAGACTTTGGAATGTCTGAGAATTCCATTGATTGAACAATTGAATACTCTGAAATTGCATTTCTAAATTAATTTTGTTGGGTCTAATGCTAAAACATTTGCGCCAGTTACAAAATGTATTCAAATTAACTTTACTAGAAAATGTGTGAAAATCCCTTCCATTCGATGCATTCTGACCCACCGAATTTGCTATGCGTAAATGAAACTACAGCACAGAAAGTTTTTATTTTATCTTTTTCACATTTTTCAAATATTGTTACGAATCCCAGAGTGCAGAATGGCAGGTGAAGGTTTCATTTTAGTGTTTGTTTGAATTTTATGTATAACACCCTCTTATTGATGAAATGCCAAAATACCTTTCGATTTCGATTTCGATTGTCAATTAGATGCAGATATCGAAAATTGTTAATTGAAGTTTTGAGAAATTAAATGACAAAGTGTAATGTGAAAAAACAGAGAAGGAAAAGAATGTTTAACATATTGAGGTACGGTCGTGAGCTTATAAAATTACTTGCTGTAAAATTTTAAATGTTTTGCAATTTCGCCAATACAAAATACATTGAAAAAGAGAGATAAAAGAGATGAGTCATTATGGTCCAGTTCATACAGAATGAACTCTCCTAGGGTAATATTAGACTTTATTTTTGTAAAGAAAAAAAAACCATGTCAACACCGAGATTTGAACCCGGCACATCCACGCATACTTGTGAATTTATGAAGCAGTGGTCAGACCCATGATGAGTCACGGCTGCATAGTATGGTGACCCAGGCTCGAAAGGGAGAGTGCGGGAAGAGAGTTGAACGACTGGTATGCATATGTGTTACCGGAGCTATAAAAACGACAACGACAGCGGCAATGGAAGCCCTTATCGCGGTACAGCCAGTCCACATAATCATTAAAGAAAGAGTATTTACGACAGCAGACAGGCTAATGCCAAATGATCTCTGGACCAGGAATTTTTCGATAGGACATGGAAAGATCATTGTGGCGATAAAGTATGAGATCTTGCCTAGAGACCGGATCCAACCGGAAATAGACTTTGTGAGGCATTACGAGGCTATCATACCAAGTAGATCACAATGGTTGGCCTGATGGTCTACCCAGAGATGGACTCGTAAGCTTCACAGATGGTTCGAAAGACGCTGTTGGAACGGGAGTCGGAGCACTCACTCTCGAACCGAGAATAGAGAAATATTTCTAGCTGGGAAATCTAGCCACTATTTTTCAGGCGATGGAGGGACTAAAAAGCCTACTACGGCCAGAAGCCAAAGGTGAAAGGGTGGTGGTACTTTCTGACATCGAAGACATGATCAACGCGATAATGTCACCAATCACCACTTTCAAAACTGTTAAGGAGGTCAAGAGCAACCTGAACCGCCTGAGCCTGAGAAATCGGGTGATTGTGGCATGGGTGCCTGGATACGTGGACACTCTGGAATAGAGGGAAGTGAAGTATCAGAAGAGCTGGCAAAGCAATGAGGTCTTCCAACTTCAGAACCGAATATCCTTATATCAGAATCACTATGCGACGAAGTAATAAGGGAATGGATGCGGTCAGAAGGATGAAAGCATTGGAGAGCTGGGGAATTCATACAAAACAGTTCTTCCCGGTGCCCGATGAGAAGTGGGCCAGAGAATTGTTGAACATGGGCCGGTGTCGCATTAGAAGAGTGTTGGGAGCGATTACCGGACCCCATTGGTTGACCAAGCACCTAACGAAAATGGGGATTATAAATGATTCTGAATGCAACTGCGGCCTCGGAGAAGTGACGGGCTATCACATTATCTGTGAGTGTCAAGAGTACTACTTTTTGAGACACAGGACTCTGGGTGGTCAAATAATCAGACCCTGGATGTGCTCAGATTAGGAACGTCCGCCTTGGACAGGTTCCTGACGGGCACAGGCAGGTTCAAATGATTTACATGATGAACGGGAAACGGACAAAGGATCATTAGATCTGTGTCCCGCGGCCTAGCAACAGGCTATCCCAACCTGATAATTCAATATACTTAATGAGTCATTATGGTCCAGTTCATCCAGAATGAGCTCTTCCAGGGTAATATTAGACCTCATTTTTGTAAAGAAAAAAAAACTATGTCCGCACCGCGATTTGAACGCATTAATTTAGAGGCCAACGATTGGAAATCAAACACTTAGTTGTAAGGGAATAACACCGTGAATATACCAGTGTCTTTACGTTGACTTATGATTCTGCTGTTTTTTTAGAATAGATACTTTTTTGAATACAAAAAACACAAATTAAACTTTAACTTCACCCTTCTTCTTACGCCACTGGAACAATGGAAATTATGTCTACTAATGAGAGGTAGAAGGTCTTTTACTGATGTCCTCCTTACAATCGTATTTGAGTGAACGAATAATAATTTAAGGCACAGAAAACAAATCTCAAAAATGTCATTCAAATTGCATTTCAAAATGAAATCCATGAAATGTTTCACCATATTTTGCATTATCATATACCAAAAGTCACCCATTCAAATCCATATCAATTTTCTTTGACATAATAAAATATGCAAACAAAAGTGCAATCCCAAAATGTACATTTCATTCTGCCCGTATGACATTATCCATAAACAACATTATTGAAAATGTACACCACAAACGCAAAACTGTGCGGCGTATATGTCGCAATGCGGAATTCTATTTTGAAAATGTACCTACAAAGTATTTTTAATTCAATTTGATTTTATGCACAGACAAAGAGATAATGTGTACGATCAATTAATTTTGTGTCAGAAACGATTAAGTTACACTGACAATTCAACGGTTATGGTAAATTCATACGTGAAACAGATTCTAATGTCAGCCCCGTGCAATTTCGTTTTGGAAAATCCTAACTCAACTTTATGTCAATATAGTTTAAAGAGTCTAGGTAGCATTTAAATTAAAAAATTGCCTTAAAGTATATGTTATGAAAGGAAATCCTAGCATTCTAATCATAACACTAAAGTTATTAAATGTGTTGCATCCTAGAGCCTACTCTTCCAAGTATGTGAAGACAGAACTCAATGAGAACAACAAAATGCAAAGCCCCAGATTGATCTCGTAAATTGTAGGAATCCAAAAATATTTTTATTTTTGTGAGTTAAAACTGACGGAGTTAAAATTCAAAAATGTGTTTTTTCCACCATTTTTCAAATTTGAAACGCTCGCAGCGCCATCGTATTGCCTGTTATGATGTAAATAATATTTTTTAATCGATGTCACACCGAAAACTTGTCATTACATGCATATGTGCACCCCACGGAAATTATTCATTACATGTATGTTAGGGCCCCCACCGGAAACCTCTCATTACATGTATATCTGCATGTAATGACACCGATCAAAACAGCATACAGTGGGGGTGCTTAGTAAGTCATCCATTCTGGATCATTTCGTGACACTCGCAAACTCATTCGTGTATTTTTAAGCAACTCGCTTTAAAGCTTTTTGCTTAAAAACACCCTTATGAGTTTGGCTCATTTCACAAAATTGATCCCTCATGTAATGACTTACTTCCGCACCCCCCACTGTAATCTACTATTATATGCGTCCTGTTTTATTACCTATCAAACAGCACCTCTCCCGTTAAATTTGATCTACAAACGTCCTTGAAGAAATTCATTTTCCACAAAAATTTCCGGAGGAAACTCATTACGACAAGTGTCCACAAAAATCGTTCTACAAAATTTATTTGTAGAAAAACTTTAGGATTAGAACCCATAATTCCCTATGTCCTCTAACCTAAATCTTTCTTAAGGAGTCCAAACTCTACAACCTTTTATCAAGCATTAATTGACACATTTCATGAACACTCCACTTGTCGTACAAGATGGTTGAGTTGTTAGATCTACTATTCGTACGGGCCTGATGGTTACAACCATTGAAGTTACATTTAATTTCTTCGTAGGAATGCCGATGATCGGTCCAAAACGGAAGATTAATTCAACGCAGTCATATTTTATGATTTATTTATTTAAAAAAAGTATTGAAAAAGATACGCTTTTCTTCCAATGAAAATCAGTTTATTAATATCTGGCTGAATGTGTTGTGGATATTAATAAAGAACTGAGATGAAGAACTTGTAAAATTAAAATAAAAAATGTTTTAAAAACTATTTGAAATATGTAACGCACTGATTCATTTGGTTTACTTATTGTAATCGAATTTTATTTAAATTTGTATTTGCTTTTTTTTCTCTTTACTTTAATTTGAATATGGCTCTAATGAGAGAAACACTTTTCAGAGTAGAGGTCACCATACATCATATGGGGCATAAGCTAGTAATTTAAAGAAATCGTTAATCATTCTTCGAAATCAAATCCATTCAGAATCGACACATTTATTGAAATTGAAGTTTTTCGCGATTGTTATTAATTGCTCGCAATCAAAATGAATTGTTACGCCTTCTATTTGAAACTAAAAATGAGAACTTTTCTCCTTGAAGATAACGGCGTAATTGTAAAAGAAACACATTGCAATTTAGCGGAAAGATTTGCGTTGGAAGAGTGTGATTGAGTTTCTTTTGTTCCTTTATGTCGATCAAATTTCATTCAGAGTTAAAGGTGTTTTTTCAATGTCTAAGGCAGCTTAGAAAGTTCCTTGTTATGATGTTTTGATCAATGCTTTTTATAAAGCAGTAAATTTTTCAAGTTCGCAACAATTGTACTCTAAATCCTTTCGTCATATTTGACCCAGGATTAGTGCGTGAGATGATGAAGTTATGATTTAAGGTTTTCAGTTGTCAGTTTACTATTTTCTTATAATTGAAAGTCAGAATCGAAATGAATCTTTCGGTACCTTTCTGTATTTGATGAACAAAGTTATAAGTTTGGAAACCGACTCATTTTCTGCCGCGTGTTGTGGATTTTCAACACTGATTTTTGTATGCGAACAAAACAAACTAAAGCAATAGTTATTTGGATTACAAGGGATGAAAAGCAAGGGCTGCAATCGCACAGGTTGAATTTTTATACGTTATCTTATCACTTGTGATTCACGTAATTTTTCATCGCTCCAACAACGAAATTGTTATTTACATCACAAGGTCTACTCGTTTTTTTACATCACAAGGAAAACAGCCGAAAGTGATTTTCCGAGTGAGGTATTAAGTTTTGTATGCTTAAGAACGAAATAGTTATTTGTATCATCCCGCGCCGAACAACAACAACTGAAACTCTCTTGTTGTATGCATTAGTTGCTTTCGGCTCTCTTTCGAGAACGAAAAAGATTTTCGGCTCTCTTTAGAGAATCGAAATTATTTTGGGTTCTCTTGGTTAACTGAGATTTGCATTGTTTGGGCAAAGCCACTTCTACCCAAATTTATAACATATACATATAGCTTTTTGTTTTGAGTTATATGTTAACGTTATAAGTTACAAGTTTACGTTATAAGTTTATAGCTCAGATCAGTATTGTAACTGATTCAGACCAATACTGACCAGTTCGATAACTGATCCGCATCAGAACTGATCAGTTTCAATACTGATTTGGATTAGTAGTTTTGAAACTGATCAGTACTGATCCGTATTAGTTTTAAAACTGACCATTATTGATTCATATCAATTTTCATACTAATCAGTGCTAGCCCGGATCATTTTTAAAACTGATCAGTACTAATCCGGATCAGTTTCGAAACTGATCAGTACTGATTCGGATCAGTTTTAAAACTGATCAGTACTGATTCGGATCAGTTTTAAAACTGATCAGTACTGATTCGGATCAGTTTTAAAACTGATCAGTACTGATTCGGATCAGTTTTAAAACTGATCAGTACTGATACTGATCAGTTTTGAAACTGATCGGTACTGATCCGGATCAGTTTCGAAACTGATCAGTACTGATTTGGATAAGTTTTAAAACTGATTAGAACTGATTTGGGTCAGTTACAATATCGATCTGGGCTATAAACTTATAACTTGTACAGTTAACTTCTAACTTGTTGCTTATAAATTATAACTCATAGCTCGTAACGTAAACTAATAACTTATAACGTAAACTTGTAAATTTTAACGATAACATATAACTTATTACTTATAGCTATATGTATATGTTATAAATTTGGCTATAAGTCGCTTTGCCCAAACTCTCTATTTACGGCTCTCATTTGGGAAGTGAAAATTACGGTTTGTATGCTTCTAACAGAGTCGAAGGTAAAAAATGTCAATTCGATGAGCGAAAGTAAATTTTCACCCCTCGAATTGATATGTTTTCTAATTTCGGCCCTCTGAGCAAGCACAGAGAACTTAAAACGTCGGTTCTTTTCCTTTTGATGTAAGTAACTATTTCGTTCTTTAAATTTTACAGCAACGAAAATGTTTTGATAATCTTTAAGTAAAATGGGACTAACATCTTTACTCGCATCTTGTATTACAGATACCATCCCAAAAATCCCTATGTTCGAAATAAAACAGAAACGTTGAATGGAATTATGAATTGTTGGCGCCAATACATAATGAGAGCTTGAAATTAATTTACAATTTGTTCGTGTAAAACCTTATACCCAATGCACAACACATACATTTTTCTACACATTTAAAAAGTGCATAACTAATCGCATAAAATAACGTTAATAAAAAACTGCAAATTACAATCTGCATTTTGTTGAACAAGAAAATGGAAAGTTTTTTGAATGCCAAATAGCCAAAGTGTTTTAAAATAAAATTCCATTTTTCATGATCAAAAACATGTTTATTTGTAAGACAAAATAACATCTGAGGAACTGTGAGATATATACATTACCGGCGCGGCGCCAAACTGAACTTTATGTTAGAGGAGATAGCTATTTAGCTGTGTATCGCATTATGATGATAATGTGTTGTTTATTATGTAAAATAAACGCATCGAACAAAAAGATCATTTTTCAAATTGAAATTGGTATGCATGAAGAAACTTCTTTTGCGTTGATAAAGAAGCATGTAAAAGTTATACAGCTATATGAATACAATATAACTAAAATGAAAATGAAATTAACTTCCGATTTATTCTATTAAATGGAATTAAAACTTTTATCAATGTTAGAGGCGTTGCATAATTTCCTTAATGGCTTGGCATATAGGTTTTCGGGTATCTCATGGTGTCGATGATTGAGTCATTTATTAGTTTTAATTTGAAAATTTTCAAATCAAACAACAAAAACTATTTTATTTAATTTTGTTGATTATCGACGATTTTATTACGAACATGACGGGCAGATTTTCAATTGTAATAATGTTGTACAAGAAAACTGAACGAGCCGTAATTTGGGTGTGTCGCCCCACTTGAGATTCGGAAGTTTTGTTTGTTTGGTACAACGGCTTAGGGGCCATTCACAAAGTACGTACCCTGCTAGGGAGGGGAGTTCCCAAAAAGCGTATGAAAACGTACGACGGGGGAGGGGGGAATAGGGACAAAAGCGTGCCTCAGTGTTTTTTCAATTTTATGAAATTGGACAACTCACGATGAATGACTTTGCGCCCCACGTCAATGAATTCACGGACACACGGACTAAGCTGCCAAAAGAGCGCCGGACGATCATCGCGACACATCGAAATCAATCGAATATTGTGTCAAGTTCTGTATTCGGTTAATTTTATTTCAACTTTAGAACCGCCAGGACTCTTCCACAATGACCAAAAAAACCAGATGGCCTGACACTCGTGCGGTGGTCTCGTAATTTTTGGCGTAAGGACTTTGTAAATGGTCACTTAGTACAATTTTACTATTCTCATCATCCGCACAAGGGTTGAGTTGATTTCACCCAACAATAATCTCTCGTTAACAAACATTTCCCGATATCGAATTTGTAAACGTCCTTAGCATAAAATTTTACATAATTACTGCAAAAAAGTGCAATCTAAAAATCACTTTCATACTTTACGAACCTCCGCGCCACCCTACAAGGAAAATATCTACAACTGACGTTTTGTGTTTATAACATACGCCGACTTATTTTCTCCACTGTGCACTTATTCAGTTATTCATTTTACGAACGCCGTGCACATGTTACGAACGCCGTGCACGTACAGGAGGATAATCATAATATTGTGCAACGTTTCGTTTTAACTCGTTTCATCGAAAAATCGAGTTTTGCATGCACAAAATACAAGAAAATGTGGGAAAATAGAGATAAAAAAGTTGCACAAGCTTATGATTCTCTCTCTGTATTACGATAGCCATGCACGTATTACGAACGCCGTGCACGTGTTACGAACGCCATGCACATATTAAGAACGCCGTGCACGTATTACGAGCGCCGTGCACGTATTACGAACGCCGTGCACGTATTACGAACGCCGTGCACGTATTACGAACCAGGTCTACCTCTAGACTGAAATCTCAGAACCTCTGCAGATATCAAGAAAGATCGAGTCATGTTTTCGGATATAGCGGTAAGCTAGTCTTGCGATTCATTCGAGTGGCACTTATGTGATAGAAATTGAGTAAAGTTCATTTTGATCAAATTGACGATAAACAGTGCAGAAAACAAAAATTATAAAAAAAAATTAGGAAGACATAGTTGCTAATAACTGAACCTCCGACATGTCGGAACAACATGTTCGTAAGCAAAAAAAAGAATTGGGAACTTACAACTTTCGAAACGACCGTCGCAGGTTCGAAAATATTTCCCACATTTTTTACTATGAACTCATTCGTCCATTTTTTTACTATGAGTTCTTCTCGTTGCAAACGTTGTCTCTCCTCTACCACGGTACAAGCTAGATTTTACACCATGCGAAAATTGTCCTAACTCGTCAATGTTGATGCGGTAAAAATCAGCCTTGTGTAACTGGTTAGAGAAACTACTATTTTGAAAGTCATTCTAAGACAAGTTACTGACACTTTTATTGCCGGTGTATATGTCTTTTTTCAAGGAAGATAATCTACTATTATTATATAACATTTCTTGTAATGATATTCAAACTTTATCGTTCAACATTGATACCAATAAAGATGTCACTTTTATTCAATAAGTGAAAACTGCGAAAGTTGTTTGTTCGCAAAATTTATTTGACAAATGTTGGCTGAATTTTATTTCCAAATATTTTAAGTCACAAATGCGAATTAAAAGTTCAATTTTTAATAATGGTATTCTCTCAGGATTATGATAATCGGGTAAAGATGAAAATTGTCATAAACAATATTTACGCTTTCCATTTAATTTATAAACGAAGTATTTATTAACAATGTTCAATGATAGGACGTTATGTTCTTGCTTGTTTGTTGTTTTGAAGAGTGGGCGGCTTGTAGTCCAAGCCAACACAACAATTTACAGTAGGAACATTATGTTTGTAGACGAGTCGGGAAGCCCTCGAGCGAGATTTAGTATGACCCGCTAGCAGTGGCGCCAACTTGGTAATATGAGTAACGGCACGTTTTGATGATGATAAAACTATTCTGCATTCTGCCTTGTCAACCATAAACGCCGTATCTCATAGATTCTTTGAAATGAGAAAATGGTAAAAGAAGTCACACGGCGTTGATAGTAAAACCCTGCAGATACTTCGAACGCACCTATTTCAACTAAGAAAAAATTCGCAACGATTGCAGCGGTCGTTGTTTTTTCTCATTAAGTCTTTGCTTGATTCTATTTTCTTAGTCCATATTTCTTCACTAAACACTTTCTATTTTGCCAAAACGTAGAAAACAAATTAATTTTTTCGTTATTTAATTTCATGGCATACGCCAACATTTAAAATGAGTGAGTTCGATGTTTGAACTAAACTTGACTTACGGCTTTTTTAAGAAAATGACCAAAATTCTCTATAACTTATTTATCGCAATTTTCGGAGATATCGGAGGGTCGAATCACATAACCACCTAATCTCATGCTCCTTAACAGGTGGAACTTCGGGCATTCACATATTACGTGAACGCCCGTTTCCTCCTTCAAGTCGCAGTCACATCTTGAATCAGCCAAAATGGCCGCTTTAGCCAAGTGACCCGTAATGGCTCCCACTACTCTCCTAATGCCACTACGGTCCATTCTGAGAAGATCCTTGGCCCACTTCTCGTCAGGCGCCGGGAAGAAGAACTTCGTGTGCTTTCCTCCGCCGTACGCGCTCCAACTCTTTGCGGACTCAGCCAGCACCCAGTGTTCCGCCGCCTTTTCACACAGAGAGTGTGGAATCGGGATGTGGAGCTCTGGGCCCTCGATCGCAGATGCTGAACCCTGTCTGGCAAGCTCTCTCATTACCGTCTACACCAGTGTGCCCAGGGTCCCAGGCGATCGTGATCTAATTTCTCAGTCCCAATCGGTTTAGCGTCCCTTTCAGCTCTTTAACCAGTTTTGACGTTGTACTCATATTTGTTGTTACTCATATAGCCAAGTCGGCGCCACTGTTCGCTAGCAGAGAACTCTCTGACATCTCAAAAATTCTCGTTAAAAGCACTTTTTGCTCTAGTCTGTTCTTCTTGGCGAAGGCTTTCGTTTTTATGACAGTGTTAAGAAAAGCCAAATTGCAGGATGTACTATCTCTCATTCTACTCTTCATTTTCGGACAAGTACTTGCTCCGACTCTACATCCGTTGGTTGTACACCTAGCGGCATGATACACAACAGACAAATATCGCCAACGGCTCCCAGAAGCCTCATACAGCTTAATCTTTTGTTGGTTTAGCTTTGAGGACGCGTTATTCTGGATATAATTTTTTCATACTACCAATGATGCCCATTTTCTGAACGGTCTCTTGACCAAAATTGTTATCTGCTAATGTTGCGGCCGTTTGACCGATCTAATTTTTTTTCGTCAACAGTTTACATCATAACAAATAATCTGAAGAACTTACTGCGAATAATCTTATTGTCGTATTGAATGCTTTTTTATTTTCAATGGTCTGGGTCTTCAAGACAGTCTCTAGCATTAGGACTATATCCTGGTTCCAGGATCCTGTAGGATGTAGTCCTAATGCTAGAGACTGTCTTGAAGACCCAGCCGACGAAACGCCGGTGCACGGCTCTAGTTAATTTGGTCAAAAACAGCGCAAATTTTGTAGAACAAAATTATTTAGTAGACCGGTAAATGAAATTTTGGTAGCCGGGAAACGGTATTACCGATTTCTTTCGGTTGGATTCCAAAGTCCCTCGTTCCTCAACTCAATCCCTTACTTCCCCCTTAAAGAGTGAAAAAAACATAAATGATGGAATATTTCGAATCAAAGACATTATGTAAGTCGGAAATCAAGCAAACGGTAAGGGCATTATGTTGTGTGTGTGCTATACGATTACAATAAAACTAATTACATTGAAACTCAATAGAATTTGCTCATATGCTCAGCCTTATGGAACCATTACGTAGCATTTTCTCTAACTTGGTTTCTAACAAACACAAAACACAATTAAATTTAACGCAATTTGTCACATTGTAAAGAAATTTAATTGGACTGAATCTCAAATGAAAAAGGCTTGATATATTAGATGGAGTAGAATAATGGAGTCAAATAAATAAAATGCGAACATGTACGGAGGTATGTTGTGCATACTTTCTAGGTTTTCATTACTTTTTTTTATTCGGTAATTTATACTCACAGATGATATCACTAGAGTCTATTACTTTTCCATTGAATTTATTACAATTTAAATGATATTTGAACCACCACAAAATAAAGAAAAAGACCTTTCTTGTCACGGATTTACATACCAATTTATGACAGAAAGAGATTACATTTTAAAGTTATCGTTAAGAAAACCAATGAAAATGAAAGTCTTCCACGTAATGTGAGTACGAAAATTCATCAGTTGAAACGAATTATGAGAAACCAAAATGTAGAAGTTGCATACATGGCAATGCTTCATCGTTTTTTGCAAAAGTTTTTTTTATGAAACTTTATTGTTTCAATTCAGTAAATGGTTCAAGTTGCATCAACATCTTGATCTCTTGAATAAGTGAATTCAAGATTGCAATGAAGATAAACACTTCAGAAACACATGCATCACAATTGTGTTCGGTGTAACATGGTGATGTTAAATCAAATGAAATGAATCAAATGAAAACACTCATTCCAATGGCATTTTAATGCAATGCCAGTCTGCCAAATTTTTACTTTTCAACGCCAAACCGTACAATAATTTATTACATTTGAAGCAATCCATATGTTATCCATAATAAGAGAACTACAGATTTGCTAACAAAAACAGCAACCAAAAGCTAACGATAAATTTGTAAGGGACAAGTTTCGAAAAGCATCATAGTGCCTTCCAGATTTAATGTTAGAGTTTATGTTACCAGCTTTGTTGGCAAATCTTAATTTCTCTATTATTCAAGTATACTTAAGTGTCAAGTTAAGATTTTTTTTGTCAAGTTAAAAAAATAAAACTTGTGTTGGCCCGTCTCCGATTCTCCTAGTATGAGGAGGATTGGGTATGGATAAGAAGGAGGATTATGAAGGGGTGGATAGTGAAGGAGAGATGTAAGGGCTGTGAAGGTGGGATGAGTGGGTTGTGAAAGAGGGATGTGTGGTGCATGGGTCGGAAATCTATCATAGCACGCTAGCAATGCTAGGAAACCACTTCAAGCTTTGGGAGACCACTTTCACGGAGAATAATTTTTTTATTGTGAAAAACCGACGTAAATTTAATATTTCAAATGAAGAACGCAAGAATTTATAAAGAAAAAAACTTATTAACCGTCAGAGGTTATTGATAATGAAAATTTCTAAATGTAGTTGAAATGTAGGTACGACTTCAGGCAATGAGGTGAGTTCTCAATTTTTATTATAGACGTCGACGTCTGCAATCATCGTCAATCGTGAATATGTTATAAGAAACACATGAGCAGTATGCAATTCGTCGTATTTTCTTTTATTTCATAAGTCTAGAATGGTGTAGTATGAAACGATACAATAATTTTGTTCTACTTATGGGAGACCACTCCAAAGTGCTAGAAGACCATTTGTAAGATTTCCGACCCATGGTGTGGTGAAAGGTGGTGAATTTTCTGAAAGAGAACTTGTTTTATGGCGATCAATACTAGTTTGACAGTTTAGGATTATGCAACAAATTTTTAAACAATTTTTTTGAAGTTTTCGAATTGATAGAAAAATTCAAGTTTTGAAGATTTTTTAATTTTCAATTTAATTTTAAAAAAAGTTTCTAAATATTTCTTTTGAAAGAAGAGAGAAGAACTATGAAAAATGTCATAAACCGCTTCATGTACTCGTTACGGGCCACTGTTCCACATGTATGTAATGTATAAAGAATGTCGAGTCGCTTAATTTTAATTTAAGAAAATATCTTCATAATTCAATGCAACAATTCAATCTTTTATTTTCATACCTTAGTCGGAACACATTGTGTACTCTGAAATAAGTCAAGTAAACTCTTTGTCGCCCACAATAATTGTTGAATTGTGTCTAACCGACATAAAACCAGTTTCCATTTGTATTCTTAATACAAACTGTAACGGTTCGACTATCATAATTTACACAAATAAAATGAGATTATCCATCGACTGGTTCAATGTCAACGGTAAGCCATAAATTTGAATTTTAATTTGACATAAACACTCCATACCCAATCAACTGTTTACAGGCTCGAACGCTTTATTAATAAATAGACTTCACTGTGGTCGGTCTGTTGCGAAACGGAATCTCAAAAAATGCTTAATCGATTAAATACATCGCACTACTTGGTCTTCCAAGAAAATAAATTGGGTTTGACTAGGTCAACTTAAATTGACTGCTGTTCAATTAAAAAGGCATTTATTCGCCTGTGGTGCAGCTCTTGAGCAGAAGCATCAGACGATGCTAATCTGTTCCGATAGCGAATATCATGCCTGAAGACATTATTTTACTAGAACATCTCATCATCAAATCTGGTTATCTGGTGTTTGAAACTGCTCAACGCAGAGAAACACTTAGAAAATAATGTAAAATAATTGTAACCGCACGGCCCCTTTAGCTCTACCTAATACGAACAGTGTGTCCTTCAGTCCTAGGTGGGTACCGAGATACTATGATTTCTCTACTGCATTTTTTCCTAACTGTGCAGGTTCCCATTTCAAATAAGAGCTCGGTTTTCTAAATTCATATCTCAGAGAGCCTCCTCGTCTCAGCTCCACAGGCACCACAACAAACGTTGGGGGTTATGACATCGATGTTTTTGATACTTGAGGGCCCAACCCCTCAATTCCACGTTTTGAATTTGCCGGTAGGTAGCTAGGTTCTTAACCCAACCACTTCAGTGCGACCCCACAATTCCCTATAAGCTGGATTAGTTAGGGGCCATCCATAAAGTACGAACGCTTTGAAGGGGAGGGAAGGTTTCGCGTACGTTCCATACATTTTCCAAATTTTTCCCATACATTTTTGCATACGCAGGGGAGGGGTTCTAGAAATTGTCATTTTTTGCCCCTTGGACCCGTGAGGTCACCAATTACTAACGACAAGAAATTACCTATTGATGACCATCCCTGCGGAGGCTAGGCTGCTAGGAATTTCGCGCCCATGTGGCGCGAGATTCCTACATTAGATGTGGAACTTCGCGCCAGCGTCATTCACAATATGACATTTCGTATGAGGAAAATGTGCTATTGTGAATCGCGCTGGCGCGAACTTCTTCGTTACCGGAAGCTGTCAGCGTAGAAGACAATGACAATTATTTGTATGCCTGGTAGAGCAATTTTCCACGTCGACTGGGACAACCTGGAGATTTGTATGAAACAGAATATTTGGAGTCGACCCATTCTGATTAAGGCAAGCGACTCTATCTATCATATCTCTTATTCCCCTATATCATTAGTGCTCAAGCGACCGTAAATAGTTTTCTAACTCCATATTATCATTTCTCGTTCAGTAAAATAAAAAGGAGATTGACAGAACTTTTACGGCCCATTCGAGGGAGGCATTATTACCTGGAAGAATTTTACATTTTTTATTCAAGTGAACCGACCGATTTTCAGGCCTTTGAGAGGGTGTCAGGATCAAATTTTCTGCCTCAAACAGGCTATTGAAAAGCTTTATGAAAGGAACAGGGATTTATACTTGTGCTTCATCGACTTGGAGAAGGAACTCGACTGGGTGCCAAGGCAGAAGCTATTCGGGGTTTTTAGCGGGTACAGTATCAATGGGAATTTACTGCGTGCCATTAAGAACATTTACTCCGGGAGCAGGGCCGCGGTAAGAATAGATGACGAAAGTAGCAAGTTTATCGAGGTTAATAAGGGCATCAGGGTTGTTGCCTTTCCCCGCTTCTGATCATAATTTTCATGGACAAAATCATCAACTCGCAGGGAAATGTCGAGGTGGGTAAGGCAGTAATGAAAATTGAATGAATTTGGGGAAAGAAGGAAAATGGGAAACGCGGTGGCCAGTCAGTTGAGGACACACGTGTTCAACAAAAGGGAATTAAGTAGCGAAACAAAGTTAGCTATCCACAGGCCAATTTTCAGGCCGACGATTCTATACGGTAGTGAGAGTTGGGTTGACAGCGGATATCTCGTGCATGAACTGGAGGTTTCTGATAAGAGGGTTCCTAGGAACACAGCGCAAGTCAATCGGAGACAACATTAGGGAATATTTAGGGATTTCGTCAGTGGAAGAGGCGACAAGGGCCAGTCGTCTGCGCTGATTCGGACACATTGAAAGGATGGGTAATAACAGGCCAGCGAAAAGGATCATGGATGCACAGGCCCCGGGTGTTAGACCAAGGAGAAGGTTTTTCGATGTAATTAAGTCTGATTTACAAGTTAGAGGACTTTCTCTGGGCGAACAAACCATCGCCTTGGCGGGCGATAGAAGGGCATGGAGGACGAACGATAGTTCACCATTCTAAGGTTGTGGTATAAAGATTCGATAGTCCGTTACCGTTGGAACGGTCTCTGTTGGCTAAACTACGCAAAGATGAGAGTTATGGTGTATGAACGAATTGCAGATACAACTTACATCTAACTTTTCTCAATACAACAGAACTCTCATCTTTGTCTAGTTTAGCCAACAGAGATCGTCCCAACGGTAACGGACTGTGGAATTGCCTATAAAGTCTGATGATGCTGATAGTGATGAGCCGACTTATTTGGTAGTTTCTTTTCTATTCATTCTTGAAGGTTACACAGAAGAGGCGATTCACATAACAAAGCTGCCTTAATTTTCATAAGAAACACGTACTACAAATGAAACAAAAGAATTCTCTTGTTTCATTAGTGGGACTTGTTTCTTATGAAAATTACGGCACAAATTGTGTAGATGAAAAAGTCACTTAACGTTCTAAGTCGTAGAGGAAACATGATCGTAGGGGACGAAATCAGTTGTAGTAATTAAGGCACTTCACTTGGCCTTAAAGGTTTCAGAATCGTCTCATAAACCTTACGGTTTAATTGCTCGATATTAACATAAACTAACAAATTAGTTTTGTCCATTATCAATGAGGGAAACATAAATTTTGAAGTAACAACGAAAAATCAAAAACCGAAAACAAAAATCTTTCATTCAAAGGGCATTACTTTTATTTAAATATTTTTATCAATTTATTTTAAAAAGAGTTAACTCATAAGGTTCCTCCTATTATGTCCATACAAAACACAACTTTTTTTTTCGAAAAAGAGAATCATTATCTAATAAAAATGTAAAACATGCGACTAAAACCGAAACATGTTAGGGCCCACAAGCGGATATCAACCGTCACACTTCGCAGCTCTTGCGTGAACAGTGCTCTGTGCATCGGTGTGTTGTGGAGTAGATAAATAAAATCAGAATTTTTTACTATTCTTTTTAATAAGAGCAGCGATTGAATAAAATGAAATTCGTGTATTAATGGTAATGGCTTTGAGTCTACGCATTTTTATTTTAATTACAAAGTACTTAAGTGATTCTTCTTCTTTGTTATTAATTTCTGTTGAACTTGTTACTGTGAATGACTTTTTATTTTAACAAAAAAATAATTACACCGACGAGATTCAAGATTGTCATTCGTCACTTACATTTTATAATTTATGATTTGATTTGTTAAAAAAAAAAGCCGACAGTTTAATGTTCCAATTATAAAAGTGATGAAGCTCCCTTTATTTACACTGGAACATTTATTGTCAATTAAATTCTTTCCCATATTATGATAATATTATGGCTGTTGCTGAGTTTACATTATGCGCTCGTAAACAAAAACATAAAATTCCAATCTCTCTATGTATGTTAAATGCCTTCGTATCGAATAAAATGCACTAACGAAGTTTGTTTATACTAACCTTTCTCAATCGCAAGACCTCGATCTCACTGGATTTATTCTTTGATTCCTGCAATGAAAAATAAACGAATGTTTTGTAATGCAAATTATACATTCAAAAATTATGAAATTGTATTTGTCATATTAGACAGTGTCAACATCGAAAATAGCAATCAATTTGAAAGAGGATGGAGGAAAATTCAACGCACATTTTAACAGGCTAATATAATGATACTAGTCGAACCCCCGCCCCTAGGGGCTACGCAGGCTTTATCATTTTCGCGTGTTGTCTATTCAGAGAGTCAAAGCATATTTTTTTCCGTTTTAAATAATGATGCGTAATGTTTCATGTCATTATATCACTTCGTTGATATTACCGCTAATAATACTAAAATCAAAGTGGGCGAGAAAGGTACTATAAATCAAAATACTTTCTTTGCCGCAAAATTACTCCACTTCCCCCGTATTCCACTTCCTCCGTGAAACGTATGCAACGTTCCCCGTTTTCCACTTCCCCCGTATTCCACTTACCCCGTATTCAACGTTCACCGCATTCCAAGTTCCCCGTATTCCAAGTTCGCCGTATTCAACTTTCCCCGAATTCTATTTCCCCGTATTCCACTCCCCCGTATTCCACTTCACCGTTTTCCACTTCCACCGTATTCCACTTCCCCCGTATTCTACGTTCACCGTTTTCCACTTCCACCGTATTACACTTCCCCCGTATTCCACGTTCACCGTATTCCACGTTCACCGTATTCAACTTTCCCCGTATTCCAAGTTCCCCGTATTCCACTTTCCCTGTATTCCACGTTCACCGTATGCAACGTTCACCGTATGCAACGTTCACCGTATGCAACGTTCACCGTATGCAACGTTCACCGTATGCAACGTTCACCGTATGCTACGTTCCCCGTATGCTACGTTCCCCGTATGCAACGTTCACCGTACGCAACGTTCCCCGTATTAAACTTTCCCCGTATGCAACGTTCACCGTAATCAACGTGCATCGTATTGCAAATTCCCCTTATTCCACTTCCCCCTAATTCCACCTCTCCCGTATTCCACGTTCACCGTATGCAACGTTCCCCGTATTTAATTTAATTTTCCCCGTATTCTACGTTCCCCGTATTACACTTCCCCCGTATTCAACGTTCATCGTATTCGATGTGCACCATATTCCAAGTTCCCAGTATTCCACTTCCCCCGTATTTCACGTTCCCCGTATTCCAAGTTCCCCCGAATAGAATCCTCCGGAACATGTTTTTTCGACGTTTTGCACCATACCCGACAACATATCAAAAAGTATTTTTTTTTTCTTCGCCAGTGTAAACGCAATTAAACGAAAAAATAACGGGATCGTGACAGACAGACTTATAGACGAATAAATAAATAGACGCATAAATAGATAGATAAACAGACGGACATTAGACGTTTATAATTATAAATTCTTGGAATATTTTATCGTTAGCCACATTCGACTCCTGCTGTACTTCATGAAGTACAAAGTGGCTACAAAGTTTTTAGACCCGTACGAAGAAACGAAGTTCTTTGAAAAGGGGTCCATTGAGACTACGACATATCAAAATATTTGCGTTTTAAAATATAAATTTTTAAAATTGAAACGAAAATTCACATCCGATTGTTGATTGTACATGTACATGTATTTGTGAAAAAAGTGTATATCTATACACGCTAGGGGCAACTGAGGTTTCTTAAAACTTTCAAAAAATTTAAAGCATCTAGAATTTTTTTGAAAGCAAATTATTTACGTGTAGGTCATTCGGTACCATGTAAAAATATAAAAAAATGAGGTTATCGGCTCATTTCTTTGTTCTAAAATTGTTTTTCACAGTTAATTCGGACCGCATCTGCAGTGCCGCCACAAGGTTTTTGGCGCCCTAGGCATCCAAATTTCGGCGCATATAATCGTGTATTTAATGAGTGCAAAAGGATTTTCTATCGTTTTCTTTGATTTTCAAGAATTTCTTTACAATTTTCTGACGATTTTTTAGCACTTTTTCAAGGATTCAAGGATTTCCAATGAATTTTCAATGAATTTGTGGATTTTCTTAACAAATGATTTTCATGCTTGCTATCAGGGACGAAAAGAAAAATGTACTTACATTTTTCAACTTTCTTCCCTGGTAGCAAGCATGAAAAACTTAATACGCAACACGACAAAGCACTTTCGTCCTGCTCCCTTGTTGCGTAAATAACTATTTCTTTTGAGTGCAAAAGGATTTTGTACGTTTTTATCACAGAGGCAGCGAAAGTTTGTTCTTTCACCCCTCAAATCAGGGACGAAAGTAGAAAAATGCATCCCACGGAGCGAAAGTAAAAGAAGGAAGCCAAGAGAACGAAAATATTACAAATGAACAACTTTCGTCCTCTTTGCGTCAATGAACTACTAAAATTTGTTCACTTGACAAAAAGAAGGTTGCCATCACTGAAGTGGTTTTGATTTTGAGCGCTACATATTAACCAGCGGTTGTTTCTGGTTTAATAATATTAGAGCATTTATAATCACTTCCTAACAAATTTTTTCTGATTTACTTAACACGGCGTCGTAAAGGGAATCAATGTTAACCATGAAATATGGCGTCAAAGTAAGTTTGTTGTTATTTTGTAAAGTTATTGTTTGCTGTGTTTTCATTGACGGATTCATATATTTTATTGGCTGTTAAGCAAATATTTTTTTATATTATAATGGAAACAATGATGGGAATAATGTTGTGTTGTGTTGACTTAATTCAAATAATTTAAGTCCTTGCCAAGTGACAACAGTGTGATTCAGTGATGTTGTTCGTAAATGGGAACATTGCATTTTTGTGCGTTCAACCCCATTCATTTTCGTGAAAAATACTATATTCAGAATGCATCAGTGTTTTTTCGTGGCTAAAGCACAAACCTTCCGCTGTCTCTGTGATAAAAAATAGTATGGATAACTCGGGACAAAAGTAAGAAAATTCAAACCGTGTGATTGCCGACCTCACCTTCGGTTCGGGCTGCAAACTTCACACGGGTTTGAATTTTCTTACTTTCATCTCTTGTCATCCAAATTACTATTATCTGCCCCTCGGAGTGGGAGATTTCTTTCCGCACCGTGACGCAGGATTTTCTTTCGGAACGTTCATTATTCGTAACAAGTTTATGAGTGACGCTCTTTTTTAATCAAGAACTCTTGATGTTGTTCACGTATGTTGAACCCTTGAGAGTAGTTTGAGTTAACCGAAGAGAAAATTAATCAGCAGGACACAATTATTCATTGTTAATTGGTGCAATTAAGAGACGTAAGGTTGAAGAATTTTTTGATCATAATGCATGAGTATATGCGAGCGAAGCGAGCCAAAAAAATTATTTGCAATAAGTAACCTTCAAGAATTGGTTAACTTTTAACTTCGGAAATCTACTTTTTTGATTTTGATTCGTTTTCTAAAAATTTTTAAAACCCCTCCAATCGCTGCGACCTAGGCAAATGTCCCAAATGTCCGTATGATGCGGCGGAACTGAACCATCTGTTCTCTTTGTCACATCTACAATTACATCCACTTACTTTTATAGGCTTATAGAATATCCACATATTTCTCAGAAGTCCATTGTTCGAACAATGAAATTTTATTACGGTACCTGCAAAAATACCTACAAATATAAAAGATCACAGCTGTATTCTGATGAGTACGGGTCCCATATGTTTACATTCCACAACAAAGTTTTAATATTTCACAACACATGAATGGACTCAACAAAATTTATCTCTTGGGTTTTTCTTGAATGACTAACGCTGTACTGTCACAGCTAACATACACAAACACACCAACACACACACCAAGCACGCAAAACCACTTCAGGATGGTCAATAACGTTTTCACATTTCACAAACATTTAAAATTTATTTACATGTTTCAGCAAATTTCTAACTGTCCTTCAACGCAGGGCAAATTCTGAGAAAGAAAATGGATGTAATTCTCTCACGAATTTTTTTTATGCGTTGCAGTGCTGGTGTGTGGTAAAACTAAAAATCGTATTTAAATCGTAAAATACGGTACGTACTATTAGTACCAATTACTTCTAAATTCGGAGGCTATACTTTAAAAGTTAGGTAATTTCGCGAGTTTATACTTAATTTGCTTCAATTAGCCAATTTCATCGAATTATATTACAATTTAGTAAATTTGATTTAAATGAATAATTTGAAATGAGTTCGTTTTAAATAATGCTACAAATTACTACATCGGCACCGGAGTAGTGCAATCAATCTTAATGTGAAATTAATTTAAAATCAAAATAGAAAAATTCACTCCTATGAAAATGTTCATGTACATCCTGTCCTGGTATCTCTTTCATAGAGATGGTCCTCTGTATTTTCTTTTTACTTCATGTAAAACTTTATTAAGTAAGGGTTAGGGTAAAAGTGCATTCAGCTTATTTCATGCATTCACAAGTGATTTATAACAATAAATTCAAGATGAAATGACTCGAAAAGAAAATTGAAAATCCCAATGTACGTATCGTACAAAATTTGCAGTTTCCTCTTAACCTAATTCTTTTATCTTTTCATATCTTTTTCAAGACTGACATTTGTGAATAGTTTTCCTATGAAAACATACAATAATGTCTTTAAGTAAATAGAACTTTCCTTTATAACAATATTTCTATAGATGCTATTTCAGGAGTGATTACGAAAAGCTATGTTACTCTGTTAACCAGATTGAATTTCCCTAAACTTCTCTTGTGAGAGAAGGAGGGCGGGATTAAGGAGGTCGAATTAAGCCTAGAGCGATTCGGTAGCGCAGAGCCCTTGGGAAATCGGGCGATGTAAACGTTGGCCTCACTAGTACATATAGGATTCAATTATTGTCAACATTTCGCTGTTGTAGGTATGCGTTGTGTGGTAATGTGTGGTATTTTTATTGTAGGGTCATTCAGTTTTCACTTCTCTCAAACTGCTGTAAATTAAATAATATTTTTTGCACTTTGTGCAGAAAAATGCTTAGCTGCCACCGCTGTGCTATCCTGGCACATGTCAACAGATATATTTTTCATTGAAGAGAATAGACCAGGCCAATGTGTTTTAACTAATGATGCAGTTACAAAGATCATCATTAGTTAAGAGCGTGTCAGATATTTTGACAGTTCTATGTTTTGCGATGTTTTTTCATTGCATATTTCTAAGACAGTGATCATCAATTTTAAATTCCGAAACATCTACTGTTTGCATAACACATCACTTTATAGATTCTCTGAATCAGAATATATAATTATTGAGTCTTAGTGTCAACATTTGATCTGAAAAAGCATCGCATTGTATTATGCAGCCAAGTACTTTGCGATGTTTTTTCAGATTAAATTTTGACACTAAGACTCAATAATTATATATTCTGATTCAGAGAATCTATAAAGTGATATGTTATGCAAACAGTAGATGTTTCGGAATTTAAAATTGATGATCACTGCCTTAGAAATATGCAATGAAAAAACATCGCAAAACATAGAACTGTCAAAATATCTGACACGCTCTTAAGAGCACATTGCAAAAATATGAACTGTCAAATTTGCGATGTTTTTTTAGAACAGAATTCTGTGCACACAACAAATTATCCAAAATTATAACTCATGTACTGTGAGAGGATGACTGTTACACGAATAATAGATGAATTAGAATTTGAGTATGAAGGTCGAAAGTTGCTTTGAAAAATCATCGCATTCCAAGTTCGTTTGCGATGTTTTTTCAGAAGAAATTCGTACCTTCATACTTAAAATTTTAAATTCTAATTCATCTATTATTTGTGTAAGAGTCTTCCTCTCACAGTACATGAGCTCTTGAATAATTTGTTATTTACGCATGCTGCTCTAAAAAAACATCGCAGATTTGACAGTTCACGTTTCGTTTCAAAAATCGTTTTCACCACGTGTGTGTGGTGAAAACGATTTTTGAGATGAAATCTGATACAGTCTACGCTCTAATTTGCTATTTGTAAAAATTTGTAAAAAAACATCGCAAATTTGACAGTTCACATTTCTGCGACGTGCTCTTCACACTAAAATACCATTTTTTCGATGCACAGTGAATAAATGTGTTTCCGCTAAAAATATGCATTTTCAAATTAACGGCTACATTCTACAACAAACGTGACATTTGATTTTATCGCAGTATAGCAAAAAATTTTAATTTTATTGCAGAATTAGCGATTATATCGCAAACGCCTATCGTCGTAAGACGTCGCAATCCAGAGAGGCAACGCAATCTGCATACGTGATACTTACGACGATAGGCGTGAATTGAATGTCTTAACGTGACCTTTGCCCGTGAATTTGTGATATTATTTGTAACCTTTGATATAATGAAGTGAAAATAAAAAAATAAAAAAAATTATATCGCAAACATTTCAGACTCTATGTGGAATTTGTGTGGAAAAAAACGCGAATTTCTCTTTTTGGGAGTTTGTAAAATGCAAAATATTTTCAATTTCAAATTTTTTCTTCAAACTAATTGATAGGAAGCTATCATATTAACTATTAACGAGTTAGTTTAAAAATTTCGAAGAAAAAATTTGTCTAGCCTCTCAAAAATACATGTAATTTGACATGTTGGTTCCATCATGAAAACCAAAATGCCATTCAACATGCGCATATTCTATCCGGCACAGTAGTGCCAACTTAGCATTTCTCTGGTTTTGTGTGGATGCGGCGCGGCACGTAACGTAGGTGCGGCACCTAATGCAACTGCTTTTCGCATGTTGGGGTCTTTTGATTGTTGCAATACATCAACTAGAGATTGCAGTAAATACTTTGTGAACGATCTCAACTCATTTTTGCGATGCAGGATTTTGTTTGAAAAATACATAGCAAGACATACATTTTAGAAATGAGCGGGTTGCCCAAAGCTTCCCTACCCTACCCCTACCTTTTAAACGGGTCGAGTTCGATCAGTTTCGAAAGAGTTCGAGTTTCGGGCTTCAAAAAATTTGTTCGGGACGGGTTCGGTCCGGGTGGGGTATTGAAAAAAGGTTGACCCGCTCATCTCTAACACATTAAATTTTAAAACGTTTCACATAGCTTTCGCTTTCGCCCCTTGAGCTTACATTTTTCAACTTTCGTCCCTGCTAGCAAGCATGAAAAACTTAATACGCAACACGGCAAAGCACTTTCGGCCTGCTCCCTTGTTGCGTAAATAACTATTGCTTTTGCCCCGCTTTCTTTACTCAACTCAAAGATATGATTAAAAGTTAGGAATAGCACATTACATAGGACCCTGCGAAAGCAGTTCATTACATGAAGACTCAATTTTGTGATAAACTCACGAGTGTTTTTTGAGCAACAAGCATTGGAAACTGAAGTTTCGACGAATGTAGAGTCGAGGGCGAGATATGCAACTACCCTATGTACAGTACAGGTACTGTTTGTTGATTAGAGGTGACGAATTGCTTAAAATCAAAACAGGCACGTAAGTAACCATTTCGATCATTTTAGCTATACGTTTCAATAGGGTACCAAGGCACAAATTGAAGACAAAGTAGCCCGAAACAGCAGTACTGACTGTATAAACAATTAAAGATCAGGTAATTTGTAATTGGGGTAAATCAGACGACCTGGTTCGGGATAAATAAGGCACATAAAAACAAAATCGAAGAATTTCGTTAAGATTTGTTTTGGTTGACGATGAATTCAACAGTTACAAGAAATCGGAATTAGGAGTTACATCGAAATAAATTAAAACTCACCTGTAAACGATTGTTTGAGGTATATTTTCGCTTCGGTATCGTTGAAAACGATTTTGGTGATACAGGTAACGGGGCCACTTCTGATGAATCCATATCCTCTGACGGTGATGTTGTATCACATTTGGATATTCGAAAACTTAACTCAAAATCGAGAGATTGACTTTGATTTGTATTAAAGGACAATGATCTAGCAAATGAACTTTTAAAATACTGGCAAGTTGCTGGTGGCGATTTAATGGGAGACACGTTGATTTTACTGGGAGAATAATCGAAACTATCATTTTTTGATAACCTCACTTCATTACTTTCAAAACGCGTTTCCATATTTGCAAATTACGAAGGGTCCAAGATTTGTTACTAAAGCACTCAAAGCAAATTCGGTTTATTTGTTACGTAAAAATAGGATTTTTAAAAATTAAATAACATTTTTAACATTAACATTTGTAACAGAAACACGACATCTCTTTTGTTTACTTTAATCATTCGCGTGACGAAAAACATTAAATTTCTTCTATTTAAAGCTTGAGATTAGTTCCTTCCGAGCGAATACGGCAGACTGATTACATCGAATGCACATTTCAACAAATCTCGCCATATGCGTTTGTCGTTCTCTTCTACTCTCTTTCTATTTTGTTTTACCTGCATCACATATGCTTCACCATATTCTTCTCTTCGATTTCACTGTCCCAGAAGCAAAACATAAATCAAATTATGAAGTCTCTGATTGCAAGGAGAGCAGAGAAATGATATACCGGCTATACCGGAAATGCCAGCAATATTGTCGACTGGTAGTGTCGAATATAATCAGAAGTCGGTCTACTCTATCCAAGTATTATTATGCTATAAGGTGGTAGGCCACATATATTTGCTATCTCAGTTTTAAGTTTGACATTTGTGCGAAGAAACGTGACAGTAAATTATGTGGCTTACTACCTTATAGCATAATAATGCAGTTTCCCTCGAAATGCCATTTTGAACGTCAATTATTTAGACAAATAAATAGACTTTTCTTTCGTCTTAGATTCTTATTCGATTACATATTAACAATAACGACACAAACATTTTCGTCTTTTTCCTTTAAGCTCCAATGCAGCTTTGACATTTAAAACGTCATTTTGGTAGTGTGACCCCAACAAATAATAAAATACGCACAATGCAACGATTTTCATTTTGGGTCCAGCCAGCCTTTTGAGTTCTAGGGCGGAGAATTTATGAGGCAGGTGATTCTGGGGACTTGAAAATATAAACAAAAAAAAAAGATTTTGCGATGTACATTTCACCAGTATATTCTACGTTTGAGCCGTACATTTCACTGTTAATACGTAATATGTACGTCAGAAATGTTCAATGTATACATTTTACACGTAGAATGTTCATTTCAGATTGATTTCTTTTTTTTGCGTATGGAGTTGCTTTTCTGGTAGATAATCGAGCTTAGATCAACGTGATCAACGTTTACGAAGATCATTTTTCGAAAAAATGGGCGCGGATAACTTTTGTTCTTCTATTTCAAAGCGTTGGTTAGAAAGAGACAGATACAGAGACAAATTTAGTTTACAGTATTTTGAGGCTCGATTGAGGACGTTAAACAAGCCGTTCAGGTAAAATAAAAAGGAAGGCGCCGCGCCGTCGACATTTAGATATTATAAGGTTTCTTTAAGGATCAGAGATAGTTAATGTTGAGATAATCCCCCTCTGGTTTGCGTCAACCTATTGAGAATATAAGAAAATAAATTCATTTGTTGAAACAGGTTTTCAGTTGCAAAAATAATTTACTTAAAACAATCTTATCAAATAAAAAAATTTTCCTCGCTCAGATCGTGCAAATAAACACAATTGTATTTATGGCGAATATCTCTTATCTTGCCTTATCAACAGGTGGCAATGTCGCATAAGATGCTATGGTATTGATATTTCACACTTTTCTGTTGCACGAAATAATATATTTCAATATATCCCAATACACACGAGATGTGTACGTACGCGCGGACGTAGTCAGAGCGAAAGTACACATCGAGTGTGTATTGTGGTATAATTGAAAGATATTTTGGTGTATGTGCGAGAGTGTGCCGCGAAAGTAAGGTTTTGCTACCTAGTATTGCAAATACACACACCAATATACTGTCGCTTATACAGCAAATGCTTTTGCTTTGACAGTGTATTGGTGTGTGTGTTTCCATTACTAGGTAGCGAAAGCTTACTTTCGCGACATGTGCACCAACACACTCTGGCACATAGAGCAAAATATCTTTCAATTTTAACTCAATACACACATTCGCGCGTACGTACACATCTGGTGTGTATTGGGGTATATTGAAATTGTTGGCTTGGTGGTGTGGATGGGATAGCGTCGAAAATCGTCAGTGTCGTTAGCATACCTCGTATACCGATAGCTCTCACTAAAATCGAATGTTGAAATGAATTCGCTAAGGTCGTTTCAGAGGCCCATTTGTTTTCGGTCCTTAGTACAACCGTGATTGGGATGGAAAGCTTATGCACTTATTGCAACACAACATTTTGAAAAAAATTAACATTTTGTCATTTTTTTAATGAAATCGTGGGGCTAATTATATTCACCAGGTGATCCCCTCAAAGTCTCAATTGAAATATTGGAAATAAAACAAGAAATTAAATTCACTTGTTCAAACAGTCGATTAATTCCATAGCATCAAAAACATATGATTAATTCAATTTAAAACAAACCGATCATCTTCTACAGATCGTTCAAATATAAAACGCGAATAAAATTTTTTAAACTGATCAGAAATACATTTTTTTTCTCCTTATCAACAGTAGAATAAAATTGTAACCAATGGAAAAAATAATTGTCTTTACATTTCTTTTGTTCTTCGCTGTGGGTGAGTGTACTTCACATGGTAACACATTTTCATAATTAATTATTTCGACTATTTTACATCAGTTTCTGCAGAAAATACCACTGAGTGTTGCGAGCCGAGAAGTTGCGGAATTAATCCTCAGTACCAGTGGAGTGTCAAAGAATGCAAATGCGTCAAAACTTGTTTCCCCAAGACCCAAGATGACTGTGGAGATATTTGGGAATTTAAGTTAAACCTTGAGACATGCGAATGCGAAGAGAACTGTGAGCCGAGAAATTGTGGCATTAATCCTCAGTACCAGTGGAGTGTCAAAGAATGCAAATGCGTCAAAACTTGTTTCCCCAAGACCCAAGATTACTGTGGAAATCCTTGGGAATTTAAGTTAAACCTTGAGACATGCGAATGCGAAAAGAACTGTGAGCCGAGAAATTGTGGCATCAATCCTCAGTACCAGTGGAGTGTCAAAGAATGCAAATGCGTCAAAACTTGTTTCCCCAAGACACAAGATGACTGTGGAAATCCTCTGGAATTTAAGTTAAACCTTGAGACATGCGAATGTGAAAAGAACTGTGAGCCGAGAAATTGTGGCATCAATCCTCAGTACCAATGGAGCGTCAAAGAATGCAAATGCGTCAAAACTTGTTTCCCCAAGACCCAAGATGACTGTGGAAATCCTCTGGAATTTAAGTTAAACCTTGAGACATGCGAATGTGAAAAGAACTGTGAGCCGAGAAATTGTGGCATCAATCCTCAGTACCAATGGAGCGTCAAAGAATGCAAATGCGTCAAAACTTGTTTCCCCAAGACCCAAGATGACTGTGGAAATCCTCTGGAATTTAAGTTAAACCTTGAGACATGCGAATGTGAAAAGAACTGTGAGCCGAGAAATTGTGGCATCAATCCTCAGTACCAATGGAGCGTCAAAGAATGCAAATGCGTCAAAACTTGTTTCCCCAAGACCCAAGATGACTGTGGAAATCCTCTGGAATTTAAGTTAAACCTTGAGACATGCGAATGTGAAAAGAACTGTGAGCCGAGAAATTGTGGCATCAATCCTCAGTACCAATGGAGCGTCAAAGAATGCAAATGCGTCAAAACTTGTTTCCCCAAGACCCAAGATGACTGTGGAAATCCTCTGGATTTTAAGTTAAACCTTGAGACATGCGAATGCGAAAAGAACTGTGAGCCGAGAAATTG